>VSDK01021075.1:174648-224506 GCA_009767595.1 Symbiodinium kawagutii
AGGAATGCCTACACAGTGAAAGAGCTGAAAAACTGGTAGCCAGAAAAACACACTCCCATGGTTTCAAGGAAAGTGGAATAAGGTGGATGTGCCCATCAGTCCCTTTTATCGGCTTCAGACCTCAGACTGCCATGATGTGCATCCCACATACACCCCTTGGACAATTTCGACAGATCTCCGAATTATGGACTTTTCGGGTGCATTACTTGCAACCACCACTGCAACCTACCGAGGGGTGCGTGTCATTGTTGGTTATATATATATATATATACATATGTGCCACTAATCATGGTAGTTGGTGTTGCCAATCTTTCCTAAAATCTTGAGACACAACCTGCCCAGCACTGCGAACCATCATCGAAATCCAGGCGTCTGGCCACGTAGATCGCTTCAGCGATTTCCTGGTCCGGGATTGCCAAGACGAGAAGAAATTCTTTCGAGCTGACAAACTCTTGGAGGACTTCTGACACATCACAAACAAACTTCATACATCATCACACTCTCTAACTACTCATCAATCATTGGTATAGCTAGTATTCCTAGTCAACATATATATATATAGCCTTTATGTATATATATATATATATATAGAGCTAGCAATCAAACATTTATCATGAAACCTTCCTCAACAAACATTCATTAACCAATATTATCCAACTGTCTGTCACTTCAGACCGCTGAATCTGACAGTCCACATCCACGATGTAGAGATTGATGTACGGATTGGCAGATGTTGGTATGAGTAAATCCCTCGAGCAGACAGGACTTGATGGAGACCAAGTTGAAGGCACGGTGGTGGGGAAGATGGTGGCAACCTTGAAGAAGTGGAGTTTGGAAGCCGAGTAAGTCGCTTGTCAGATTTGTCAGTGAGCCTCTCCGCCTCTGTTTGATCCACTAGACCCAGTTTCAATATTTTTTTGGTCCAACACGAGAGGTTTAGAAGCTGCTTTCCTGAGTAGTTCCGTCCTTGCAGTCTCCCAGCCATCCTGAATGTGTACCCTGTGGGATGCTTGGGACTGTCACAGATCTTTTTTCGTCGCATTGCTGAGGTCACTCACAAGTTTGGAGACTGTGATTCGGGATGTTTGATGGTTCCTTTGGAACAGACCACCAAAACGGAATCTGAGAGCTTGTTCGTGTCCTGATGTTCTGTTCTTCTCTTCAGTTCAAACATGATGTGACATCTGTGAACAGTTGGCATGACAACAATGACCACCCCAGTCTTGAATCATCAGACCTCACGGTATCTCACGGTTCTCATCTCACTCTGTAAATCAAGGGGCAAGTGCTCGAAGCAAGCGCTCACATAAAATGGTGCCCAAGTGCTGCCTTTGCATTGCAGGAAAAGGGATTGTCTGACGAGAAAGTGAAAGAGTACACCCTCGTGAGGCTTCAAGCAAGAAGTTCAAGCGCATGGGACTACGGGGGCGGTTTCAGAAGGTAAAACGACACTCTTGACCGATTGGTAGCCAATCTTGACATGGCTGGAACCGATACAGAAAAAGGAAGTGCTGAACGCACTGAATCAAGTGCAGCGAGCAAAGCCAAGAACAATGCCAAGCCAGAAGGGATTGTCCATGTCATACATGTTGCTAGCCCGAAACCATCCATGTAAAATGACAGGATGTCTTTTTTTCTCCACATTTTGGGGTACCCCATGGACCACAAGCCTTTGCCCGACAGGAACCAGGCAGATGCCTATTCACAGGAGGAGATCACTGAGATCTTCAGGACCTGCTGGTGGCATGATGACCCTATTCACAAACCAGGGGCATTCTCCATCTCGAGTCCGTCGGGAGGTGCATGATTCATGGGCACAGGTATAGCGGGGACAGGGTTGATTTTGTGAAGGATTGCCTATGACTTCTGGGAATCAAGATATCATGTGACCGACAATATGACCTGTTGAACACCTGGGTTTGTCCATGGGAGTGGCAACTTGGGGTGCCCAATCTGATAATCGTCCACTTTTAAAGCACCGCCAAGCATCAAAAAGGCTTGACCAAAAGCTCTTTGACCTTCCAGTATTCTTTTGCAACCTGTTGAGAGAGATATTTTTGGTCAGATTTTCCTACAAAGAAGCACTGGTGTGTGAAATGGCTCTTGGTTCCGATTCCTAGCGACAATATGCGTTCAGCAACGCCCGGCCCATAGGGGAAACCTCAGGAAACGCCGGTGGATGGGGGGTTTGAGTCGCCCTGAGGAGATATGACGTGCGATCTCCTGAGGTGCACCTGCGGTGGGAGCTGCGATGGTGGTGAAACTGGGATGAGGGGTAACGTGAGATGAATAACATATTAGATCAGGGGTAACTGAGAATGAACATATTAGTTGCCGATGAGGATGAGGATGATAATAATGATAATAATATATATATATATATGATAATGATAATACAAACAATGAGTATAAGAGGAAGAATGATGAGCCCCCAGGCACCTCATGATTTTAACGATCTCCCATAATTGCGGATTTGACAATCTTCAAGCTACACATACCTACACTATTCAGAGGGAAATAGAATCTTAGAGCCAAGTAGAAGCAAGGAACCGAGATGAGCCGAGGAAACTCAACCAGATTCAGCTAGGCCGTGGGAAATATCCAGCTTCTTGCTACTCCGAAACGATCGCTTGCTTGGTCTTGTGTCTTGATGCCGTGACCCTGCCAGTCTGGCAACAAGCTCACTGATCCCGAGCCCTTCAATCTGATGTCTCTTGGACGCGCATTCAGATGACACCCCTTCAAAATCCTTCAAACGATAATGGGCATAGTCACAGTGTTTTGACCATTTTTGACCAGCAGGGGATCCAACATCAACGGTTTGTACCTGCTCTTCAGCACGGAAATCTGCCAACCAGCAGCTGCCCTTGTGACAGCGAAGCTCGCAGGTTTCCAACTCCCATTGGACCTGCTGGCCTGATCCAGGGGTGCCCGGATCTCTGACAGGCTCCGTGAACAGATGAATATAGAGGCGTATACTATATTAGACACACATATATATATAGATTATACAGAATATATACATATATATATATATAGATCATATAGGTATAATATATAGATTATATAGGTGTGTATATACACTATATAGTAATATAGATTATATAGGCCAGATGAATAGAGTAAATCTAAGACAGACAAATACATTGCGTACTTTTACATAATATATTATATATATTATAACATATACAGACACATTCCATCATAGTCTTTGTTTTCTATGAGATTTGACGGTGAAGATGAGCAGAATTGAAGCGTTTGTCTTCGGTTTGCATATGATTGTGCCAAACGACAGTCAAGCTGCAATCGTGGACTTGTCGCAGAGTGCCTCTGCCAAAGAGAATTGTCCAGGTACTTGCGGCCTGAAACCGCTCAAGGAATTTTCTTGAATTACAAGTGCGCATAGCTGTTGCACATTCAAGAGCGACTTAGGTATACGCTTGTACTATCTTGTACTTATGTATTGAGTGGCTTCTATCTGTACAGTTTGAAGATCCGACAGGTACTGTCTGGAGCAGAACGGAGGACGTCTCCCCTTTGGCGTTGCACAGGCAGCGGCGTTTATTGTGATTGGAAGATCTTGCGGATGAATATGGACTCAGTTCGAAGATTTGTTACGGCTCAAGGTGGCAACGGCTCAATAGATTGTCTCCAAATAGCATCGGCCCCATCCCATGGCGCTGCGGGTGAACAATTTGGCAGGGGCAGTGATGGCAGAGCTGCCAATCCCAGGCACCTTACACGAACTTAAGGAGCAGGTAGAAGAGGCCAGCGGAATTCCAGCTGCTCTTCAAAAGTTTGTAAAAGATGGAAAGGTGCTAAGTGATTTGCAACTTCTGGAGGATGGCTGTGAGATCACCTGTGTGAAGGACGAGACTCCCATGTGGACCTGGGATGTGCACACAAATCCAGAAGCCAAGCAACTGCAGGTAGAAGCAAATGTAGTTCGATGTCCCAAGCTGGAGACAGATTTTGTCAATGTTTTGACCCAGGAACCGGTACGAAGTGGTGTTCACTTCTTTGAGTTTGTGCTGCATAAAGTGGGTGATGAACAGTGGTGCGGCGTTACCATGATGCCGGAGATGGCTGGTGGATTCGTCTCTGGTCGTAGGTTACATGCTTGGACCTACTATTGCGGGCGCCAGCGCAGGACAGATGGCACCATCCGTGATGGCAAGGGTGCTTTACATGCAAACGGGAAAGCTGTGTTGGAGTTTGAAAAGGCCTGCACGGCAGGGAATGTGATCAACATGCTGGTGGACGGAGACAAGCGGATCGTGGCCTTTGCATTGGATGGGCGGGTGCAGGGTGCCTGTCGCATCCCTGGCGACAAACCGTTGTATGTTCTCACCCAGATGGACACGCCTCAGGATCACGTGGAACTGAGGAAACCGATGCTGGAAGATGCTCCCAAGGAGGTGTTGGCATCTCTGAATGGTGCCCTCATTGATATCGAGAAGGGGGAGGATCTTTTATGCCCGATGACTTATTACTTTTGGCAAAGGGATTCGGAGGAGCCCACCTGAAGGTGGGTCTGGGTCGTAAATCAACAAAAACAGATTGCCCATGACCGACCGTTGCCCATGACCGACCGTTGCCCATGACCGACCGACTGCCCATGGCCGACCATTCAGCCGACCATGATCCCTTTGGGTCTAGTAATCTTTTGGAAAAGGGATGAGCCTGTACAGCTGCTCGCAGTGCCCTTGAACAGAAGCCCACCTGAAGCTGGGTGGCGGTGAAAACAGACTTGCCCAGGACAACGTCTGATGCAGCATCTCTTAGCTACGCAGCTACTGCGATCTTGTCACATTTAGCTGTTCATGTTTTATGTTGAACCCCTTTTGGGCATACTAATGTATTGCACATTTTCTTACTCACTTGAGTCTAGCCACGAACTTCAATCGGAAAGGTTCAGCAGCCACTGCAACAAGGATATACTTATATATATATATACATTGTGTTCACACACACACACACCAGAGATTATATTTGATATGTGTACCATTGTGCACACATGAAACACGTATGATATTTCCGCGTTTTTTCTATCAAATGTCTTTATCTATACGTCTACCATATGTCTTCTATACTCACAATATCTTACAGTACATGTACAATATAATACAGATCAATATAGAATATGGATACACATCCTATGCATATGATACTAATGCATACACACTATATATATGTACACATTTGCAACAAATGAGATATATCACTATACATGTATAGATAAATGTATAGCAAATTATACCAATTATACTATACATACATGCATGTGTATATAAATATATATATATCATACACACACACACATATATATATATATATATCATACATATACACACCCATATATATATATATAACCAATTATATATATATAACCAATTATATATATATATATAACCAATTATATATATATATACGTCATATATTTCTGCACATCCCATCTATGTGTCATTCTCTTCGGCTTGTCCGCTGGGACTTGCGGCAGGTGGGCAAGTCCTTCCGCAACGAAATCGCTCCGCGTCAAGGGCTGACACGACAAAGAGAGTTCACTCAGGCCTGGGGCCTGGCATCCTGGAACGGTAGGTGAAATGATCTAAGTTATCTGGGGCAACTTCTACAAGTTTTGGTAGATATGGATGATATTGGTAGATGTGGATGATATTAGTAGATGTGGATGATATTGGTAGATGTGGATGATATTATGGTAGATATTCTAGATATAACTGATAGAAGTAGTCTAGTTGGGTGGGCTATGAAGTGTAAACCGACTTGAAGCTGATGGACTGTGGAACTTGGTGGACCCTTTGGATGGTCCATAGCCATGGTGTACCCCCAAGCTCTGTGTGGCAAATTGATGATTTCTGGACGGTCTGCGGATACGAAAAAGCAGAGGGAAACTTGCCACGTTACAGGATCGCAACCGGTCAGCAAGCCAGTTTTAGAAGAACATTCTAGACAGGATGGACAGGAGCCAAGGCCACGAAAGACAATTTTCTTTCCGAAGAAACCAAGTAAGATCAAGTTGATTCGGTGTGATTAAATGCTGGATAACGATGGATAACGGTCGATTGTAGTTTTCCAGCTTTTTACGGACAGGCCGAGATTGAATGGTTCGTGAAGCCTACTGCGAAAGAGATGCGGAAGTTCGAGGTGCGGCTATCTTCACTCGAGGTATGATCTGATTGATAAGCTCATGAACGTAGTAATCAATAGTAGCTAAACACATCCATAATTACATACATAAACATATATACTACTATCCATACTTAGTTATCTACTCTACATAGTTCAACAGAGAAATCATATGTGCTATCTACCGTATATGAGCTATCCATAGACAAGTTGGTGTTCCCGCCAGCAACGGAG
This sequence comes from Symbiodinium kawagutii, assembly GCA_009767595.1. Lineage (NCBI taxonomy): Eukaryota > Dinophyceae > Suessiales > Symbiodiniaceae > Symbiodinium > Symbiodinium kawagutii. Next base: position 181,030 of record VSDK01021075.1, read on the forward strand.
TGACATTGGGCCTGGTGATTTCCTATGGTTGGGGACATCAACAGCAACTTAGCTGAGTTACTCATCTACTGTATCTAATATCTAAGCATTACATCACTAAAAGCCATAGGATATTGATCGGTTATACCACTTACTGTATGGACATCAAGAATCATAGCATCAACTTCCCAAAGCATTGAAGACACCAGTTGCAGCCCATGGGAGCCCAGAACCACGAGCCCCACAGCGTGAGGCCGTGAGTTCCGAGCAGTTGCTCCTCTACTCATCCGAGTTGCAGTTGTCGGGCCAGTGCCTGGATCATGATGGGTCCAACGGGAGGGAACTCATCACCAGGTGCTCAGAAGTGATGGTTGATGAATGTTGGTCATGGCCACAGGCATACTGTACAAGGAACCCAGGGAGTGTTGTCAGATGGGGATGTTCGATGAGCATCAATGAGCTAGATAAATCCTTTGGGATTACAGACACGACCATTTCTTGACACCCGTCAACATGCATGAGGCAACCACAGCAACGAATTCAAGATAGTTCTGATATGTTCTGATGAGTTCCGTTATTTTGAGACCAGATTTTGATCGGCGACCCATTTTCTACTCAAACCCCGACAGTAGGCATCGAAAATACAGGAGAGAAACTGGAAGGGTCTGACCTTCCCGGAAACCGGTTGACGAAGTTTCGCGATAGCTTCCATATGCAGGTTCTATACGTAGCTATACTACAGAGGCTCAGAGGTTTGACGAGCTGTAGAACAGGGGTTCCATTTATAAAGATGGGCCGCGTTGCCGCAGCAATGAGCTGCTCGCAGGTCTGTAGACTTGCCACCCAGTGACACCCAGAGATTCGTGTTATCACTGAAGTGTTTGATCCAACATATCAACAATGCTGAATCAAAAATCAGTTGGCCTCTTATGTTGGCAATTTGTTTGCTTCCCTCAGAATGTTTCGCTCCAACATGGTACAGAGATCTACATTTTGTCACAGAAATCTGCAGCATCCAGCGGCTTCGTGACGCTGAGGCCGCCCAAGAAAATGACCATTGGCGAAGCAGTTGCGAGTTGGAAGCTGAAGCTACAAAGCAGCGTTGCAATGGCTCGATGGATCACAAAACTGGACGTGTTACTCCTGTTACCGTTCGTTATCTTGATTCCTTACCATCATTATCCATCATTGTCCATCATTCTCCACCATTATCCATCATTATCCATCAGTATCCACCATTATTCATCGTTATCCATCATTTACATCAACTTTTGAAGGGCATGGTGCATCCTATGGGTTCGGGATTCGATCTCACAAGCAGACACATCCGAATTCCCAGCGGTTGCTGCAGGCAAGATGGTCAACAACGAGACCCTGGGCTATTTCATTGTAAGGCCCACAGGGGGTCACATGGCTTGGAACTGCAAACTGAATGCTGGTGAGGGGGCATGTGTTATAGTGGCATCTTCATTGAGTTGTCAGGTGATGTCAGACGCATTTTGGTTGCTTGTGAGAAACTGCTGGATCCTGCAAGAGCAGGAAGGCAGATTTGAGTTATAGGAAGGACTGCCAGTGAGGTCCAACGAAAAGCTTCAGGACTGTTTGCACAATCATAGTTATATGTCGAAGTAAAAGAAATATACACTATCAATGAGCTAAGCTGGCGCATACCATGAAGAAGGTAATGCCCACCATCCAGTAGAACAACAACCAGCAACCGGGGTTGATACTTTTGGCATCCTTGAGAGACGGAAGAGGCTTTCTAGGCTCCTTTCTAGGCTGTTTGTGGGAGCAATCCCATGGTGCCTGGCCCTGAGAACTGTTGGTTCTTAGTAGTCATTTTTAATGACTGGGGATTTTCATCATGTGCTTCATTGATGTTCATTGCGGTTGAGAGTATCTTCATGAAACACCAGTGTTAGACTCCATGATGATCAGGGGTCAAACATGGTCAAACCCATCATTCTCCATGGTCAAGAACTATCCACACAACAACGGGTTTTCCCCATGCTTTCGACCCCGGCCTGACCCTGGCGCTAGCCACATGTAGCCAGGGGTCATTGCGTGGTAGGACCTATCTCTTTCTGACGAGCATCGGCATCAAAGCCGACCACTGCCGCTTCCGCTCGGGCACCTGGAGACGCCATGGGGCCATGGCCGGAAAATGCGAGGTGCAGAGACATGCACAAGGAAAATGGAATTAGAACTCACATGAACTCACCATGATTTTTCATCATTTTTTCCAATATTCTTTCAGATTTTGTTTTTTTCCGCTAAATGGATGGTTTCCGTATGTAGATGCTCCTGTCGTTTTTGGATCGCGTGGTGGAAGGTTGGTTAATTTGCATTCCCATCTATAAGCTGAGTTGAAGTGTTCAGAAGTCTGCAAGCCCGTTTGCATTCCGTTTGCGTCCAATGTTCAATCCTCTCAAGCGAAGATGTTGCAGAACTCTCAGAACGTTCCAAGATGGGATGGCTTACTCCAAAAAGATGCAGTCACTTGTAGCCCCAGCTCAGGTTTATATCATTGCAGTTACTAGTTGTTTCCGATTGCAGTTGTTTGATGTTGGGATTTGTTGGGATTTGTTGGGATTTGTTGCTTGTTGACTTCCATGTCCACTTGCTGAGGTCAACACTTGCCCACAGAGATGGCTCACTATGCATGTGATTGCGAGGAGCTGAGTAGATGAAGCTGCTGACCGGCTGAAGCCTCGCAAGGCAGGTCATTTTAAACCTCGAAATAGATATGACATCAGAGGTGCGAGCTGGTGGTGGAGGTACCTCTGATTTGCACTGATGAAATGGTTGATATTGTGTAATGGTGTGTCCTGGTTCATAGTGATGCATTGATATTATCCAAATCATATGCTGTTGACAACACTTACCGTACAAGTTTTGAGTTACTATACTGCCAAAGTAGCTAGGACTTCAATCCCTCTCTGGTTTCGCAAGGGTGTAGAATCCCTATGGACTGTGCACGACCCTTCTATTGCCACCAACTCATGAATTTAGGCATCAAACACCATTTTTGGACCCTCATCGCAAATGGATGCATTCCCGGAACAACCAAGATCATTTCGCATACGGAAGCCATCAGTTGTTTGCGTACATAGTTTAACCCTCATTGAAGAGTTGGATAGAGGTGAGATATGGTGGTTTCTTAAAATGGAGGACCCCCAGAAATGGCTGGTTTATCACGATATAGGGTGATTTTAAGGGTCCCCCATTTTGCCAACGCCCATATTTCTGAAATGTTGTTGATTGTATCCGCTTTTTGTTGCGGTCCTTTCAACCATTTCGCATCGCTGCCACGGTGATCAAGGTTGGGATGCAGAGATCGAAACCTGCTATGGCTGGGTGGGGTTGCTGCCTGAGTCGGGCATGCAGTGCATGCGGCCATGTGCCAGGAGTCGAGCTCTTGAAAGCACACAAGTGGTACTCGTAACTTTGTGTGGTGTTTGATTGTGTAATATTTTGATACTGTATATTTTGTGTCCGATATTGTCAAGCTCCCTCCGTGGCTGGTATGGTGGCGACTTCCTTCATGTTCAGCCCTGATGAGTCTGTAGTCAAGACAGAGTGCCCTTTTGCCCGTTGTTCCTTGCGACGTGCAGATGGTCTGTGAGGTGCGTCGGCATCGCGGACCGCGCTTGCTTTGACCTCAATGCGCATGCCCAGGCCGGCGCCGTCTCTGAGGTTGCACCCTGTAGGGTGATAATCTCAGCCCCACACGTGGTGACCATGCGTTCATTTGGGAGCATGCTTTCCCTCAGCTTCGAATGGAATAACTCGGTGAGTTCACAGGTTACGTGAAAGTATCAGAACGCAGGTTCGAACAACCACAAAATCTGAAGGAATTGACATTCCTTTGATGGTCCCCTGACAGGCGGCCAAGGTTGATCTTGCTTTCAGAGAAACCTTGGAGCAGCCCATCGAGATGGATGTCCTTAGATTGAAGAAGGCAGAGCCTCCAGTTGCCAGCTGCGACCATTGATAAGGTGGTTTAAAGAGGATCCAACCTCTTCCAAAAATTGAACATCACTCTTCGATCCCTTGCTGTGCCGTGGCAGTTTGCAAGATCATCGCTTTCCTCGACTTGAAAGTTGCCCATCAACAATATTGAAGTGATTTCAACGCACTCTTCGCTGTTCACATCTCGTTGCCACGTTTGCCTCGGAGGAAGCTGGTGTGACCATGATGAAAGCTTTCAAAAAGATTGGCCGGCCCGTGAAGGCGATGAATGGGATTCTTATGAGTTCGTTGGGATGATTTTCGAGGTTGGCTATGCTGGGCATTTCTTCAGGGGCCATTTGGGTATGTGTGGCTGTGTTTCTTCGGTTCCAGGAGTGGGTGGAGAAGCTCCCTCAAGATGACTTGAAAAAGTTGGTGGCGGATGTAGCCACTGGCCAAGCCTCAAGGACAGGGAAGCAGAAAATGCCAAGCTGATCATGGAGATTGATAGTCAAGGCAGAAATCAATGATTCGGAGGTACCCCAGCTTCAGGAAAGAACTGATCGAAAAAGATCTGTAATGTGCGTGGCGCGTCTTATTCTACCAGTATGTAGCACTTGAGAGGACAAGATCCCACAATCACTTACCTGACCATAAAAACCCGGCACTTTCTGCACGGTGAATCCTCAAGCTCCTCTTTGCAAGGACCGTAGAGCTGCCAGATGGTACATCAGAGGAGATTCCGACATTCCGTCTTTGAGGTCATGAACCAAAAAATTCATGGAGATTTGGGGATGATTTGAGCATGGGTTTAGTCTTTGTCTTGAATTAAATCCATCCAATTCCATTGCAATTGTTTGGACCGGTTTCGAAGCTTTGTGGGCCAGGCCGACAGAATTTGTTCACTGCAGTGTTGGGGTTTGCAGGAATGTACCTTCCTGCCGGAGCATCTACTTTGCGAAGTGAAGAAGGACATTCCTGAGCAAGCACATTTATATATGTATAAAACTACATATATATCTATATATATATCTATATATATATATATGTACACACATATTCAGAAATTAAGGAGATAGAGTAAGTAAGCAGAAGGACATTACTGGAGCAAGTAGAACTACTGTACAGTAGTATACCGTACCTATAAGTACAAGGACATCTGTAGATCTAAGTAGTTCTTAGATGCATTTCTCAGCTACTGAACCCTGAACATGTTCCGAACTTTGACTGAATTACACTTTGAACGCCGCAGATTTCTTCCCGTTGAAAGTGCAACTCGAGTGGGGCTTGGTTGGCAGCTTCGGCAGCTTCCAGGAGAAGCAGTCGACGGTGACCTTTACACCGGGAGTGGTGGAGCCTTCGTTCGGCATCGATCGGATTTTGTTTTCGGTCTTGGAGCACTCCTATTTTGCCAGACCGAAGGACTGCAAAGAACTGCAAAAATGACAGAGATCAGAGAAACAGACAGTTGCTCAGAAACAGAACTGCTAAGGCTTTTGCTAAGGCTGATACAGATCGATATGCCAAGAGTAGTCAGATAGACACTTCAAAGGCACACTTTGGAGATGTATGCACTAGTCACCTGCAGTAAGTCATTGAATCTGTAGCAACGGTCCATCCAAAGGGTGTCTTCTTTTCACATGGCGTCAAGCCACACAAAGTGCAGAAGTTGAACTTTAGGTTTACTCAAATCGTCGTTGCCGAGACCCCAAAGAGCAGGGGTCGCGCTAGGAAGAGGGCGATGGCGACAAGCAGATTCGCGCAGTTCTGCGGTTTTCGCCGAACTCTTGGTGCTGAGATGCTGGCAAGACATGACTCATAGACACCAAAAAGGCAAGAAATCTGTGGAACTTCCGTAGTTTGTATGGTTCTTCCCGCGCTGCATTTTGAATCTGCTTGCTTAAGCTATTTTGGAACTTGGATGTCCCATGTTTAGTTCTGGTTTCTCCATGTTTCTCCGAGATCCAACATTGCTCCGTACAAGATGACAATTCTGCCCCAGGCAGACAGTCCCATTTGATATTGATTGCATGGCTTTGCAGATCTTGCAACTTGCGACATCTTGCGACATCTTGCGACATCTTGAGACATTTTGCGACATCTTGCGACATCTTGCGACCAGGATCAAAGAGTTCAGCGGGCACCAAAATATGCAGAGCTAATGAGCCTCATGCAGAGTGAGGTGCTATGCTGTGGGTCTATGGATGTGTCTGGGGTAGCTGAGACCGATACGGATTCTCCAGATTCTACAAAGGTGTAATTGTAGATCTTGCCTTCTGTATAGATATCATACGAAATCATAGACTATCTATGACCATCAATTTCTTGGTGTAGATCATTCTTGTGACTTGTTGTGGATTCTATAAAGATATCAATAATATGATTCAATATGATATCATACGATATCCCACTCAGAGAGCTTCAATGGGTTCTCAGATTGCTGCCATCTCGGCAGAATGGGCCGGTGCTTCAGGCAGCTGAGATGGGTCACACCTGCATGGTCGACGACAGTAGCGCCACCTTGGGCAAGAGGTCTCGGGCTCGGGTTTGTGCGAAGCAGAAACTCAGGGTACCACCTAGAGGGTACCACCTGGTACCACCAAACTGTCATAGTTGTTCTGTCATGTGCTGTCAGTTTGTTGACGTCCATTCAATGTATCCCTGCATATCCCTGCTAGTCTTGTCTATCAATCAGCTTGAAGCCATCATTTTCCATCGTTTGAATTGGGGATGCTCAAGCGGGGATCATTTTCAAACGGACAAATCTAGGATAGGACTCTTTTGGTAGAATGTCATTTGCTTCTCGGAACTTTCGCTCAGCCTATCTAGTATGTACTGCTCAAATTTTACAAGAACAGCGAACTGTACCAAACTGTGTCCCAGCTAGCTGAAGTTGCTCTTGCTTTAGCAAACTTTGGAGGGGACGGGGCTCCAAGGGCCACAACTATGTAATTGATTTAATCAATTACAGCTTCCCCCTCTGCGGGCTCGATTCACCCACGGAGCCACCAACCCAACCAACCAACTTTGTTCGTTTCTGTTGCACTGCAGTTTCCTCTGGTTGAGGTTTTCTTTTTCTTTTTTTACATCAACTTCTAAACGTAGATTTTGCGTTTCCAAATTAATCCGATTGAGGCCTTGTTTTGTCATCATCATTATTAGTCATTCAATCTGATTCAATCTTAGTTAATTAGTAATTTATTTCTATCATTCATGAGTTATATTTATTTTTCTTCCGCTTGCCATGCTAGCTTTACCTCAATGGACGACCTGACGGCTCCCAGGTATGCCCGGAATGATGAACTGGGGATCCCCTTCGCCTGCACAATTGACTTCACAAGTCTAGAGGCTGGCGGAGTCCCTGGTAAGGTGGATACCTAATCAGATTTGGTCATGGGTATGGATGATATGGATGTGTTCAATTGTGTTCATAGGTATGGTATGTCCATGTGAATCTCGGAATTGGGTGGTACCAACCGTTTTTGGATTGGTTGCGGGATGTTCCTCCTTTCCTAGTGCAACTTCTGTCCATCTCGTGTGCTGGTATAACTTATCTTCAGATAGAGATGCTGGCGCAAACACAACTGGACAGGAAGGCACTTGTATCTGGCAGGACAGCACTGTCACTTTGAGGGAACGTGATTCCATGGTGTTGGGCCCTCAGCGAAGCTTGAGAGTGCAAGTTTACCCCGCATCGGGGTAGCACAAGGGCCACAAGGGTTGGTTGCTACCTAGCCGCTATGATGCTATCCGTATCCGGTTTATGACGGTCATTGCCGTATCAAATCTCGTATGGCCATCTGCAAGTCCCTCTTGATCAATTAGTTCAAACAATTGATAATATGTGCTGACACAAGGTTGTTGTCTAACATTGTCTAATTCTCGCTCGAGCATGAGATGGGTCTCGTTTTCTCGGAGAACAAGTCAGTCAATCAACTTGAGCAACGTTGATCTTGATAATGTCAACGTGAACAGTGTTCAACTTTCTTGCATGAGGGCAAACAGTGATACTTGATTTGCGTTTTTTCCGAACAATGCCGCGGCTTGTGACTCGTGGGAACAACAAATCGTGTGAATCTGTTGATGGTGACCTTACCCCCATAATATGGTTCACTATCAATCATTGGAAACCACCAGTGACCTCGATTCACCATGGTTCACCAACATTATAGCCACCAAATAGCCACTATTAGCCAACAGCAACCATGAGTAGAAAAGTAACATTGGCAAGCGATGGTGACCCAGGCAAATCCGCTTGCCAGCTGCTGAAGTTGGAGCTTTGCTGGATGATCTCTGCTTGAGAAGGACCTGGAAATCTTGCAATACTGTGATGAGATCGTTGATGGTTAAACAATGTCCACTCTTATCAAGGTAAGCAGTCCATAAGAGTAGTGAGTAGTTAAGGATATACTCATCATAATCATTATAAGTGTGAGAGAGAGTTGTTAAGATGTACGTCCTTGTTGAACTCTAGTGGGGCACTTTGCGATTGCACTTCCGACCGGCGGATCTGCACCAACAACGCTCCCACATTCCATCATGAGAGCAGGATATTGTAAGCAGGCAAGAGTGCACATCGATACAAACACAGTCATGCTGGCCACACCAAAATCCCGAAAGATGGACGGCACCGACTATTAGGTTCACTCTTTAACTATAAATCATGTGTTTATTAACAAAAGAAGAGTAATTTTCCACACCTTTTCCTTCAGTCAGGGTTTGAACCACCTCGCATGTTCTCCCCAGTCAGGAAGACCTGGGAAGATGCACAAACTCGCTACCCCGTGCAGGGCAAGTGAATTTGGTAAGGCAGTTTCTGGTGTTCCTGGGCTGTACAGTGTACAGAAAAGTCTGCTGAATGCCCACAAGCTAGCGCAAAAAAGATAAACCGTCGCAAATTCGAAGCTGGTTAGATTGGATGTATCACATACTGGCTGCTGACAGGAGCCAGCAGGCCAGCTGCATGCTACGCGAAATGATTCTAACCGTTGTGAGTCTGGCTGTTTTCAATACCTAGGATAAAAGAGATCATTTAATAGATTGATGTTCCATTGGCAGCTGATGGACTTTGGGAATCTTTGGGATAGAGCTGAGATCGTCAAATCCATCATGATATACAATGAATTCATATGAAAGCACTATGTTTAGTTTTTTGGGTAATGGTAGTTAATCATGGTTAGTAATGTTGAAGAAGTATTATTACCCATTACCGAGTAGTAGCACTTAACCAATAATGAGTATCCTTTTGCCTAGGCCAAGGAGATGCACCAGCGTGGCCTTGAACACTAAGCTTTGTGGCCCAAAGAGCTGCCAAAGGTTGCAGTGCTGGGAAGTGAGAGCAATCATGACGAAACAAACAAGCTCAAGCTCCATGAAAAAATCAAAACAGCATATGGCTTTATATGGCTTTATATGGGGATTCTGGTGGTTGATCGTAGCCGATAACATGGGATAACCAACAATAAGACCATTTGATAAATTTGAAAAGCGACATTTGTGAAGACATGCAAAGACCATATGACAAATTTGAAAAGAGATGATTTTGCAAGGGCTAAGTGGCGACAACATATCAAAGTATGTATGCGGCGTAGATATGCGTGGTATATGTAAATGTATTCTGCTTTTGTCGACATGCTTGGTTTTCTCACGGGCCTGCTTTGGGACAATTGAATGTCGTTGCCAACATCCGCCGGAAGGCATGGACCTGTTTCAATGGGATAAAACCACCAGCTGTTGGATGGTTGCTGTCTTTGATCTTCGCGGCATTAAGATCACCCAGTTGACCAACTGATTAACCGGTCAATCAGCATTTTGCCTCCAAGAGTTTTACTTCTTAATCAAGTCTTGAACCAAGTCATCAACATTTACACTGGATAGTCACTGATTGATACAACCTTGCTTAACAAATAATCAAGTGGATGCTCAGCCAACAGCTGGTGCTTCAATCGATGACATGGCGACTGCAGCTTCTCCAGGCGCATGGGACTGCTTCATTTTTGGCCAACGGCACGACTGTTAGGATGACAACTTTGGACAAAAAAGGTGTCTTACGGAAGTTTGCAGATGTGGAACTTGTGAAGGAAACACACACAATGTCCATGCGAAACTTAGATTTGGCGTAGGTGAGGTTGTGAGAGTCAGCACCAATCTCTAGGAATAGCTGAAGGCACAGATTCGATTCACAACACTTTGGTCTTTCATCAGCATCCTCCTGGTCAAAACATGGTCAACATGAAGCCGCCTCATTGGTTCTTGAAACCAGATTGCACATGGCAAGCGTTGCCAGCATTGCCATCAATGACGTCTACAATCAGTTAATCCTTAGATGGTTAGGTATCAACCCGCGAAAAAATGATCCACGGGTGCTTAACCTGGAAGTCTTTTGCACACCACAGCATTCATTCCACTACATTTCACACTTGTTGTTTTAAAATCAGGTATTTATGTAATAATTTCTGTATATTGTGAGATATTGCTTCTTTTTGTGTTTATTTCTGTACTTTGCAAGTCGCAACTGTCCGTTCATCGGAGCCAATTGTGAGACCACAATTGCCCGTCCAACGTAAATCATCGAGCGCATGATAAATCGTGGAAAAAGCAGATTTGACTAAACAACGAACAAATTGCTTTGTTTGCACGATCGATTTGCACACCTTCCAACGAATATGATCTCCAGATCTTTGTTTGTCCTTTATTTTAGAAGAATCCAAGTTGCGCAAAAGAATCGGTTGGAAGTTTGGCCAAGTGACACAACAGAACTGAAAACGGGTAGTTATGAAGCTTGGTTCCTTTCCTTAAAGCAAACATGCACATACCAGCCTTTTCCATATAGTTTTTCTTTGCTTATATGGGAATATGTATGTAAACCTGAAAGTCCTAACAACATCCCGTAGGATTCCTACTGGATCCTTGCTGGTCCTGTAAAATTCCCTGACACATCCCTCAGATGCCAGCGAGAATAGTGCCTTGGAAAGAACACCACATGTTTACGCAAAGCCTAGAGAGATCTTATGACTGCTAGATCCTCGATAAATCCAAAAAGAATCCACGATCTTGGAAAAGTCCCTCCAAAAAAGCAAGAATTGTGTAGGGATTATATACGAAATATGTGGGGTTCACGGCTTTCGCAGTCGGATGCGTTGCAATGCAAAAAGTTAATTCACTCAAAGTTCCTTTGAGCAATTCCGATTACATCCTTGGAAGCAACGGCAGGAACATGGCCCATACAAATTGCATTAGAGCAACATATAAGAGAATTAAGGTGGGGATGTTTTGTCCAGAACTTGTGGTGGTGATGGTAAGATCAAGCCATGCCGGGGCCATCTCTGCTGCCAATTCTTCAGGAAATCCGAGCAATTTGAAGAGATGCCGAGTTTTTTGTTGGCAGATGGATCGTTTGCCTCTAGGACTCCAAGATCTCCATCCAACAACTGCAGCGGCCACAAACTCAGGAAGGAGTGAGCTACGGCAAGAGGCTATCGACCATGTACCAAGCCGTGAACAGGGTCCCAGCAGACATGAGGTGATCATGTGGGGGTTTCTGAAAATAGGGGAAGCCCCGAAGAATGGTAGGTTTCGTACTATAAATAGGTTTAATGACTTGGATGATAACTGGGGGTGCCCCCAGCTATTGAGAAACCACCGGATCTATGACTTGGATGATTTAAGGGTACCCCCGTGGCTTGAGAGGCACAGCCATGTCTTGGATGTTCACCACCGAGGCCACGGGACACGAGCAGCTGGGCATTGCTCTGTCGCGCAGCTATATGCACATGCAGGAGCCTGAAATGGTTTCCCACAGCTTAGAAAATACAGTGGCCAACTACAGTGGCACTCCGAAAAATGAGTGCTGTAGTCATGATGATGCCTGGGTTCTGTTTGTATCTTATCGTCTTCAAGTTTTGCAAAAGTTTGTTTCAAGTCATTTGAGTGACGATTTGTGCGGTTGGGCCCGGTGGGCGTTCATGAAGTTGCTTGCCAGGCTTCCCAAGCAGCGGGCCAGTTAGTTGCGAACATTTGTGAACAAGAGTTGGTAATCAACTGGCAGATTGGTGGGTTTTTTAATTTTGGGAATTTTGGGTTTTAAATATCCAGTGCCCAGAGGTACAAGCAGGACATGTTTCACTTGATGCCAAGGATGCCATGGTAGCACATAACACATTTGTTCTACCAAATCATTGAATTATTGCACACCAGTGCCGTTTGGAATTTCAAGACCGAGATGCAATGCCAGGCATTGTTGATGACAGCATAGCTTCAGTGCGATCTTGGCCGCTTTGCCCCTAGAGGTTGTTTTTTTCCTGGGGGAAACATCCACTTTAGTGGAAAATGTGCTGGTGGACATGCTTACCACGGCATTTGGTGACAGGACTTGATTGAGCAGATCCAAGCCAAGCAAGGGCATGTCCCTGAAGATGCCACGAAGGACCACTGCTTTCGTATCATCTTGTGCACAGTGCTCCTTTCGTAGTGAAAAGGAACTGAAATAACAACAGAACTGGCCGCAGTTCCATTGGTTGTCGTGGATGTCGTGAGTCTGCGACAGCTGTTCCTGTTGTCGGGTTTGGAAGCTCCTGAGAGTTGTTGAACACCTGAGAGAGCTGGATGTGTTGAACGACTGATTTGTTGATCAACATTGGTCGCCTGAGAGTTTACATCCCTTGAAAGCTGATGCGTTGACCGGCAGGCGCCCCCAACACGACAGCGACCAAGTCGACCAAGCATACCAGCAATGCCTCCGTTGCCGCCTCCTTCAGAGCCGCCACCAGTGGAGCCACCGACTCAAGAAATGGCTCTGCAGGTGTGGAGCCTGTTGCGACATGAAAAAAATCCAGATTTTTCTTTTGATTGCTCGATTTAATTCTATTTATTCTTTTTTGTTTGTTGGTTTTTTGTCCCCGGACTGGGTCAGGAATCTTATGGAATCAATTGGAATCATGTAGCAGCTTTATTGTCACTAAGTAGTGGACAGTCAAATTTTCAAGGCCCAGGCTTCAGAAAAGATGTGGCATCGCGCAGGAACTCTTCAAAGGCCGCATGCGATCGTTGCAGGATCAGGCACAGTCATGAATTTTTCGATGCCGTTGCCGTTGCTGTCTTGGGGCTGTCTTTAATGCAACATCAACCGCAACACAACAGAGGTTTGTAGTGCTTTCGCTACATAGTTTTGAACAAATTGCGATATCTTATCGATTGGTTATCTTATCATTCATATGATAGATTCGGCGGCTTCGTGCCACAGAAGAACATCTGAGTCGACAAAGGCTTGAAATATCTGTGATCGGGTCGAAGCTTCGCACCTTTTCCAGGAGCGCAGAGAAGTGTCAGGGCCTTGGGTCAAACCTGGAACCCCTGAGTGAAGATGTGTCAACAGCGGGATGTTCATCATTGTTCATCTATCCATGTTTGGCTGGTTGGTATTGAGCCCTTATATTTTCCATTTTTCATCATTCATATACCAGAAATATTTTTTCAACAATCTATCTATTTGTTCTGATTTCCTCTTCATTAATCAGAAGTTTTGCTTGGGCAAGGTGGAGCAAGAGTCTGCAATTTGACGTGGCCATTGCTCGACCCCCAGGTGAAGCTGTCATGGAAGTCACCGGTTTGCACGGCAAATCTGTCACACCAAGAGCTCTCAGGTCTTCCCGAACCCAGATTTTCAGGAGAGTCGAGGCCTGCGCACGCCGCATGAAATTTGACAACTAGACTTTCTACACTTAGAAAAGGTGTGAAGATCAGGTTCAGACACAGGATTCAAGAAAAGAACCGCACCACTGCACCTTCATTGCTTTCATGGATTTCTGGTTTCTAGTCCGCCTATTTCCCTCAATCTTTTCCACACAGAGAGCAGCTGGAAGACTCTTTTGGCCGCCTTCGTGCAGGCCTTCACTGCCTTGGCAAGGATATCTTTAGCTACTTGGGATGCCAATGCTCAAAGATCCTGACCAAAGCTTGCTAAGCTTACAAGATTGGGAAGTGCCGCGTTACTTAGTTTGATGAGTGCCAGATCTAAAGCGTATCTACTCACCATATCCATCCATTTGAGATCATTTTAGCCGGACAAGAGTTCCGCGCGTACAGTCATAGTAGGGGCACGTACGTAGTGTGTAGTCATTTCGAAGGCCCAAACCCCCACATACCAGCGGACATAGCAGACGCTTCCTGGATTGGCTCTGCAGCGAGCCTGAACCACATGTGAGGTTTGCTTGCGGGATCATGGAAGAGCCCAGATTTGGCGAAGGCACTTCCTGCATTTTCTTCAGCGTGGCCATGCATTCCGAGCCTTGTCCTCTCCCTTTTACCAGTTTTCCAGTCTGTCACTTCGCCATTTGACTTCAGAAATTGAGGCTTGGAAAGGGCACATAAGCTCAGCTGATCTGATCGTGTATTGAGATCATTGACCCTCGAAGTTTTTTGGAAGCCTTTGCTTTTTACCACTCAGGCATACTCAGGCATATTATGCATACTCACATCAACTTGTTGTGCATCGTGGAAGGTCATTGTTGGACCCTGGGAGGATCCCTGGTATCTTTATTAGCTTCTACTGAAGAGTCGTTCTTTTGTGATTTTTGGGTCACGGGTTCCGGGGAGGTGGAACGAGGTGTTGGCGAACGCGAAGCTTCGCGTCTTTACCATGACGTCCTGCGAGATGAAAGCGCTTCGACAGAGGTGCTCCTCGAGAGTTGGTCGTGAGTGACATCAGCAACCGAGATCTGAACTTATAGCAGTTCTAATAGATCTAATAGCAGTTCTATGCAGTTCTAATAGCAGTTCTAATAGCAGTTCTATGCAGTTCTGCCTCGTTAGGCAACAAATTGAGAGACTTTGAACTTGTTGCTCTCTGAAGATTCGTGGCAGAAGAACCATAGGACAATGAGACCTGAAGACTACGAATCATACAGAATACCTGCAGGAAGACATATCCGACACCTCAAGCTTGATCTAGTGGTTTTAAAATACAGATGTATGAGCATGCACAAACACAATTGAATAGTATTCAATGTGTATATATATATATACACTACACAGATCACGTTCACTTAAGGCCTTTGTTTTGGTGCTAAGGGAGGCGGTTTTCAATCCCCAGGAAGCCTTCATGAATGCCTTTCGAGACTTGCGGCCTTTTGTCAGAGGAAAAGGACGAGAGGTGCGCATCTCAAATGAAGACATGGAACTGCAACAGGAAAGACATGGGGAACGACACCGGGAAAGATATGGGGAAAGATACTCGTACGGAAAGATATGGAAAGACATGCAAAGATACGGTGGTTTGTCAAGATGAGGGTCCCCCCAATCATCCAAGTCATTAAGCATTTGTAGTGAATAAACCAGCCATAGCTTTGGAGTTCCCCATTTTGAGAAACCACCATGGAAAGATAGAAATGGAACAATTTGTGGAAAGACTAGATCCATGAAGGGAGGATCCGGATACATGATAGCTGGGGAGATGAGCTTCACAGGGATCGATTGATGTCCAAAGTTGTACGATACCAAGTAGTGGCCCCCAAGGTTCTGATCACTGTAACATGCCCCTCAGCATGTCCAGAGATGATCAAACCCGGCTCCAGGAAGATTGGCCACAGAGCAAAGGAGCAGAGATGTGGATGTGGATGAGAAGAGTTACGTGTGGACTTGTTTGGCTACGAAAATTCCAAGATGAAGAGTTACAGCATGTTACATTTGGCTACGAAAATTCCAAGATGAAGAGTTACAGCAATCATCAAATCAGACCTTGCACAAGGATGGCAAGGATGGATGATGGATGACTTCGCTTCAATATCCTGTGTTGGTGAGGATCTCTAGGAAGGATGACTGACACTTGTCTAAGGGCTGCCGTCCGCACGTCCGCTTCGCTGGAGGAACATCCGAGTCCACGATCAAGGCCGCGCGTCGTGGCAACTCACCAGTTCAGCCTGGTGATGGAATGTCTGAAGGGCACAGCATATCCACTACATATTCCAATCTTCCAACAATAGCGAAGCAAACCGAGGAATAGCTAAGGAACCACTATTCTTTGTTATTATCCCAGGGTTTCTCTGAATGTTCTATATTTGGAGGTTTGGTATGAATTCGTCATTACATCTAAGAAAGTTGCAATGGTTGTACCCACCCGCTGCTGGGTCATGGTAGCATTACTTGTACCAATTTGTTTGGGGACAAGAATTCAACATATTCCTCGCTTGAAACCTGCACGAGTCAATTTGTGCAGGCCAAGAATGAATTCCGTTCTTACACTCAGTTGGGAGATCTGGGTACAAAATTATCACCAAACACTCCCAATCTTTTGTTTTCACGAGGTCGCCATGTGGTAATTGGGGAAGCATCAGAATCTGCTTGCTTTGGCTTCGGGAAACGCCGCTGTGTGATGCACAGTGGTCAGTGCATAAGGCTGTTTAAGTCATGGGGGCAGCTTCCGCCGCCGGGTCGTCAGAAACTCAGACTGCCGAAGCTGCAACGATGGGACTGGGTGAATGGAAGGGACTTCTTGGGACTTGGGCCTGGCAGGTGATTCATTGCCTACATCCAGTCACCAGGGGGTTGATCCGACTACGAACAGGAAAGGCTTATGACTTGTAGAGGGGTTAATAATGTTTAAAATAAAAATGGTTAATAATGATTAGTAATGGTTAACAATTAGTTTTATCCTCTTGATTCATCAGATCCTTGTGTGCTTTTGGCGTTGCTTGACCGTTGATGACTTGTGGACCCCAGTGTTGCCAGATGTTTTCACCAAGCGCAATTGTCAAAGATTTTTGCACCAACATGCACCAACTACTGTCACTAAGATCAAGATCTGGAATATCATTGCCATGAACCAAGGAGATCGGTGATGGGCCAGGCCCACCCCTCAACTCGGGGGACTCGGCAGACTACGGACATCGGAGGCACCGACTTCCCTTTGCACCGTGTGGAGCCTTGGAACGACCTCTGAGGTGATGCAGAACTGGGAGCTCCGAGCTCCTCGGCCGAAAAGTACGTTGTTTTGCACGGCGGTGGGGAAGGGCTGTGCCATGCTGGGCCTTCCTGGTCTTCACGGGCGACTCTGGTGCACGGGTTGAACCACAAGAAGTTTGTGACGTTTTACTGAGGCTCAGAGGCCTTGTATCAGCATACGTTGAACCCGGGCCTCTCAAGCGCCACTGATGTCTTGTTGGAAACTTAGCCATAGGAGCTTTGGACGCCGCGATAGCTGACTTGAATTAACTTGAAACAATCGCCTGAGATTCACACATTGCGGAACTGAAGCGAAGGTTCAATGAAGTACTGTACACATTTGTACACTAATCTAAAGATCGACCATTGCTTGATCCTGGTACGGCTTTAGCTCAGGTCATTGATCCGCAACTCCATAGTGGCATTGCTTGCTCGTCATGAACTCAACCAGTTGGAATGCCTTGTAGCAACCGTTGTAAGCAAAATTCCAGATCACTGCTCCTCAGTCATGTTCAGGCCAATCATGGCTAATTTGCTGTTCCACCCAGACTGGAATCGGATGATATTTGCTCAGATTGAAAGACTGTAATGATGCTTCAATGAAGCATCTCGAATCTTGACACTAAGGCAATGGTCTCATAGTGGAAATGATTTTCTCCTCAGATTTCAGGCGCAGCAATGGGCATTGTGGGCATTCTCTGCGATGCCCGCCATGCACAGGTGGATCTACGCCTTAGTCTCAGCAGGTGAGGCGACCCTGGAGGTGCCCCCATGGGATTCACCAGGTGACTGGCAACCATGACACCATGACATCATTCAGCTGTTTTGATCTGTTTTAAGTGATCTGTTTTGATCTGTTTTGATTTGTTTTGATTTGTTTTGATCTGTTTTTTTGATTTGACGGGTGACGTGGGGCTGAGCTCCGTGTCAGGATCTTGCAAAAAAGCACCATTTCCCACGAGCTTTGGATTTGGAATGCGTCGATCCGGAGGCGAGCAGGAAGATACGGGAGTGCGAGGAGGGTTGCCCATCCAGCCACATCCACACAGTAGATACAGAACTCTGTCTATATATGCACATCTATCTATCTATCTCTATATATATATACACGTTTTTTTGATATGACTTGACTGTATATATGTATAGAAACACATACATATTATTTGATTACGCATACATACTACGTAGGCAAGAGACGATACTTGGCCTTGCTGTTAAGGACGTTGACTCTGGTCGACCCTGACCTCACCGTGGAAGGCCTCTGAGCCCTGGGATGACCGATTCGAGCCGCTGGCGGGGGCCTTTCAGAAAGAGCAATGTGAGGAGGCCAGCCCATCAGGTGATTGAAACATATCATATCATATCATATCATATCACATATCATATCATATCATATCATATCATATCATATCATATCATATAATATCATAATATATATATATATCGTATATATATATAATATCATATATATATATATATCACATATCGTGTATATATATATATCACATATCATAGACTATTATGCATCATATATAATATGAAATAATACAATATAATATGATGTGGTATAATGACTGCTCCACCCGAGGGCTCCTTGTGTACAGGCGGTTGGTAAATGCTAGACATGGGCCCCCAAACTTACACGTTACGGGTGGTTCTGTTGGAACTCATATCTTGAAAGCAGGCAGGATGAGTCAGAAGGCTGTCGGCAAGCTGCTTGCGATTGGACCTGCAGGTGATGGAACTGCTAAAGATGCTCCAACCTGATGCGAGACCGGTTCCGTGACTGCAGTCAAGGATTGAGATGCAAGGAGGTTTACTGATGTTGCTGAATGTTGTTGGGTTCAAGGGGAATGATGAGTATGAGTTGCCAGGGACCAGAGGCATTGGTGGTTTGAAAGAGCGAGGTTGTAGATGTTGATACACGCACGCACAATGTACATGCACTCAAGATCACATTACATTAAATGACAGTTAAGTTGTGTTACGTTTCCCACTATATCCTTGAGATACCTTGAGCTTCAGGAAAGGCTGAGATGAGAGACTGAGAATGACTGAGATCTTAGCACTGCAGGAACATGCCCACCTGCTGCTAGGCACCCGACACAAAAAGGTGTAAGTTGCGCAGGGATGCGCAGGGTGCAGGGAACGCCTCTAAGGTGCTCCCTGAGCCTAAGGAAAAGGTCAAGCCTCAGGACCGTTGCCACGACAGGTGAGTCATGTTGAGACATGTTGAGACATGTTGAGACTGTAAGGCTTGTGAGGGTTGGTCCAATTTGGTCCTTGTTGGTCCCAATTCTCAGTGTTTCCATGTGTTTCGTGTTTCCTACTTTGGCAATGCAAACCACTGTGAGTCTTGGTCTCTTAGGTCTCTTAGGTGTAGAGTTGTGTGGAGCTGTGGTATGCTGCTTCAGTGCTGCATAAAGTGACATCAGCAACCCTTTCCTTGTTCAGTAAACGCGCGTAGACACTACGCTGATAAACTACTTCATTAGTTCATATCTATTCATATCCAACTATCAGCTATGAGTAATGAACTAGCGGTTAATATTGTCAACATTTTCGGATTCCTGTTGTCTCCT
Organism: Symbiodinium kawagutii; assembly: GCA_009767595.1. NCBI lineage: Eukaryota > Dinophyceae > Suessiales > Symbiodiniaceae > Symbiodinium > Symbiodinium kawagutii. The sequence continues at coordinate 200,478 of VSDK01021075.1, forward strand.
GAACAACCTTGATATCATATTCAGCAGAATTTGTCAAGTGGATTTGCTGCTCCAGGATGCCTTAGTCCGAGAAGCCTACTGCTGGTATTTGCGCAGTCGTCTGAAGGCAAAGTGTGGGAATTGCCAGCAAATACCAGCAAATATATGTGGAGTTCCAACGGTATTTGCATTGAGAAAGTTGGGAATACTATGGACTGTGGCAGGATGACAGCTGCACCATGGACCATCAAAACATGATCAGCACACTTGTCATCGGACTGGTGAAAGCAACGAGTGGTGCTGCCATAAAAGGTTCTACTCAAAACTTCTGTCATTTGATGATGAGCAGAGCATGGTGTGAGCGGGGATTATCCAACCAGGGCAGCCCAACGGTCAACAACCTTAAGCAGCCCAAGCAGCCCAAGCAGCCCAAGTAGCCTAAGCTTGAAAAAGACGTTGACTCAGGGCAGCTCAGCTGCGATGGCCAAGAACGAGGCTGGCACCGCTTTCACCGCCTGTCAGACTGATCCCTGAGAAACCACAACAGGCGGCATGAAACACTGGCTGTAGCTCTCAAAATTTCATCCACACTGGCAAGGTTCCCACTAGAAATTTATTGTTTGGTTTCCTGCTGGTTTTGGAGGCAAGCTGGAAGTTTGTTGAGCAGCACTTGCGTTTCAAGCGTATTTCACTGTCAGTCAACATCAGTCACAAAAGACCTTCGAAACAGAAGCCATTGCATCTCGAAATTGGCTGGGTATCTCCCTAGTGTTCACAGCAATCCTTGTCGAGGCCAATACAGCGTGGGCCAAGGAGCCGTCATAGATCAAGCGTGGTGGATGGAGAAGGGTAAGTCGTTACCTAAAGGTGCTTGGTCACCTTGGGATTGTAATCATTTATAGTCATTTAGTTATAAACATTTATGATCGTGAGGGACTGGTATCCAGTTGATGCTTGACAACAGCCTGAGAATGGATAGCCCCATGGCGGATTACAACCTGTTGGGTACTGAAGGGTCACGATGGAAGGTGATGGAAGTGCCAGGACTTACACGAATGGGAAGCCTGGGAGCGGCCACGGCCACCCTTGCGCAACCTCTGGGATCGTTTGTGTTCTTCGGACTCCAAGGGCCCGGAGGTGCGGGGGTGGCATCACTTCTGGGGACTTCTTGTGGCTAAGAATAGCTTCACTTCCAGGTGCTTTAAGGTGACTTTGCCGGCCACTTGCAAGATCTTGAATATTGTGATGCTTGTAACTTGATTTGAACCTGTAGTTACATGTAGATACCACAGTTTGTGGCCTGTGCTCTCGGTTCACAGAACTCGTTGGTTGGAAGTCCTTTTCTGCAGATGGTCGCGCCAGTCACTTTCGCAGGTGGTCCGAGTGGGTCCTGAATCTGTACAGGCCACGGTTGGACCTGCGAAGATTAAAGGATCGAAACTATTGGCAAATGGTACCATCCCCAAACTAGGAAGCTGTGCTGGCAGCAATGTTCTTCTGGAGATGATGTTGTGAACATACTTGAACTTGAAACCTGCAAACATTCAAGAAGTGCTGTTGAGGTACCTGGAACATCCTGTAACCTCATAGCTCAAGCTGCCACTGGATCTACATGACACGCACAAGAATCCTTGCCATTCAGACATGTCAGGCAGTGGGTGAGTCATGACTGCTAATCGGGGTAATGTACCACCTACCAAATGTTTGCAAGTTTATGAGTCTTGGACGTCCCAAATGCGTCCAAATGGACGGTTTCCCGATAGAAATGACAAACACGGCAAGCTTGTGGGTCATTTGACACCTCTTTAGACACCAATCTTTGCACATAGACTTTCAGCTTTGGGAAATCAGCCTGGACCAGTACCTCCTTGCGAACTTACCGGTGTTTTGACAGGCACGCCATTGCCAGCGAGTGCAGGTGCAGTTGTGTCGTTGATTCAGCATTGCACAGCCAGACTACAACTGCTCTAAGTTTGCTGTTTCAAAACCAAAAGCGTGTTGAAAATTCAAAGCAGAACTGCATTAAGTCAATAATTACATGATATAAATCTTGATAAAGCCTCGAGTTCGCTTGGAAACACCTGAAAACTTGCCACTTGCTTCTCTGTGACTCAGCTGGATGACTCACCTACGGTCACAGGTAGGGTGGCACCAGCCGTTGCCAGGTGCCGCGTTTGGATGGTAAGATGGTCACTTCCCGCTTCTCGAGGCTGCGGAGACCACCCTGTTGTGATAGCATTCATGGCTGATAATCTCGTGATTCTGATAGCATTCATGATTGATGACCAATAATAATCTGGCTGTTGCTTGCGAGGGAGCGAAGGAGTTAGGCATACGGGATACCTATATGGCTTTTTGAAGGGCCTTTGAAGGGCGAGCCAAGGGGCTACGGGGAGTGCCCTACTCAAATGGTAATGCTTCAGACTTGCCAGGACTAGTGCAGCACGATGAATCATGGTACATCATGGTAAGAAGTTGGATAGTATAGATCAACTTGATCTTATTCCAACATTCTTGTTGCTGGAAGGTTGCCTCTTATTTGCTAGAGATGCAGGAATTGTGGGATCGAACGTCAAATGATGCAGGATTCTGTGAATTGCGGGATATTTTTCAGAACTCTTCCTTCCTGCAGTGAAGAGAAATGGATGGGCGTCATCTGTTCCTGAAACATGCTCTGACCAAACAGCAGCGAATCAGTGGAAAAAAACCGCAACTCTGCCTTCCCAAGGTTTCATGCAATTTCATGCAGATGTGAATACGAGTGAACATCCCGACTATGACTACCTCTACGTATTTGATGCCCTTTCTGGTTTCGTGGCTGAAGACCTACAAGTTTAATGGGGCATGGCGTCCCATTCAAGTCACGCTCCAGGGAAGATCGCATCCTTTTGCTCCTGGCTGCGGTCTCGGATGTTTGCGACGTCTTCAAACTCATGACCGATGGCTATGTCGCAGAGATCCTTCCATGCACAGGCCAGGGACCACCGCGGACCCTCTGGAACACCCCGGTTCTGTGGGGAATGCGTGGGAATGTGGGGACCATGGGTCGCAAGAGGGAGCGGATTCTGCCCTATAATGGTTTTAAGAGTGTGGTTTGACCCAAAATCACTGCATCAGGTTGATGAACTACATATCACTGAGACAGGTGGTTGGGCAACTGCATGAGCTCAGAAGACATGTGACAAATTTCTCAGTATGAAACTAAATGGTGAAAACCATTCAGAGATCAAGAAATTAAATAAAGACATACTGGTTTCTCAACCTGGAAAGGTGTGATGCATGAAATGAATCCAAGCAGGAGGGACATGGGACCGGACTTGAGGCAATGGGGAGCAGAGCTCGGAGGGACAGGCAGGGTTTGCACCGTTCATGGGTAATGTTCGGGCTCGTTTGCCTACCGCTGAATAGGGACATATAGGGACTAGACATGACTAGATTAGGGCATGGTTTGAGTTTGAGATCACGATTTCAACTGCTTTCATTTGCTTTCCCCTGCTTGTGACAGGTTTTGGACATGAGTCAATTGAAATGGTTTCGGTGTCAGACTGTGGTAGGCTTCCGCGCTTCAGCTGGCTTTCAGGAGGCAGGACCATTGACAGCTGGCGGGAAGATTACAAGCAATGACCCAAGTCATTGAACTCCCTAAATGGATCTGCAAAAAAAGTCCCGAATATGAAGAATGTCACCGAAATTGAACCACCAACTTCTGTGAATTCAGCTGCAACAGGTTTCAACTCACAACAGGTTTCAACTCGCAACAGATCCAGTTGCAGTGCTCTCAGCTGTCGTTTCTCGTCCAGGCAGATGGGCGCTTGGATTCTCGCGCCCGCATTTTTTGGGATCGTTGCCCAGGTTGGACATGTTGGAGTGTCAGTTGTTATCAACAGTTCTGCCAGTTGATCTGATGTACGACTGTACAATCGTCCAGTTGATGCTGGAGATTGCTGTGATGTCGACATTCTACGCATTTTTCAGTGTCATTGCTGTGGTTCCAGCCATAGTATACAATGGAAGGAACAGAGATCAATGTCTCTCATTGGTCTCTCATGTTTCAGATCCCAGGGAAAGCAATCAGACACAAAGGAGCAGTTTCCTGGCCGCGGAGCCAAGCATTCAGCGGTTGCAGGTGATGGTTGCCTTGTTGGGCAAAGAACAGTGGTCCAACACTCTGATTGGGTACGTGGGGAGTGCCCAGCGACACTCAGCAAGCAGTTTCGAAGTAGTGGTTGGCTGTACATTGGTTTGCTTCATGTGGGTGGGGAACCTGATGATGATGATCATGATGATGAGGACGACGATGACGATGACCATGACCATGACCATGACCATGACCATGACCATGACCATGACGATGAGGATGACAAGGATGAGGATGATGATGATGATGATGATGATGATGATGATGATGATGATGATGACGATGACGATGACGATGATGATGATATGACGCTTAGCAATTTTTGAAATTCTTCCTCAATGTATAGATGCACGACTGAGCTTGCTGCACCAAGCTCACTCCACAGCTTTCCTCCAGGGTCTCTTGACTGCGTTCTGGTGCAGCATCGCACTTGGAGTTTGGCACTTGGCATGCTCTGGCAGTACCTTAATTCACTGCAGGGGATGGCTTGTTCGGACGAAGGATAGCACAACGACCGTTTCCGTCAAAGCGAAAACCGTTCAACATCATGCTTGTGGACAAAGTGTCAGCTGAAGATCGCAGCCAATGCTGGGAGTTGAATCGCCTTCAGCTCAGGCTTGGAAGCTCAACCGCAAGCAGCTCTTGCTGAATCGTGGAGATGTTCCAGGTTGGGCATCGCAGAAAACAGCTCCACTTTTATGCAAGGACTATCAAGAACTAACGAGAAGAGTAGAGTCGACTAATGATGACTAATGCTCACCTGTGTATCTGCACCTGTTTATCTGGGTCCCGAGGCTGTGCAGGCTTGTTGTTATAGGTAGAGAAAGGACACCAAGTCATCCGCTGCGCCAATAGTACCCATCTTCGAGGCTATAGTACCCATCATATTTTGATGACTATACAGTCTTACAGTATTACATGAAATTGTTGCATCTTTGTGGACATATGAAGCAATGACAAGTAGATTCGTGAACATGTCTGCAAATAGATGTGCAGTTGACATTGATAGATATTGATAAAATCTTCTGGATCTAAAGGGTGCACAGCCAAGCCACATTGGATGGTGAATTGATCTTGCGAAGGATCTGATGGTTCCTTCGACATTTGCTGCGGCAGTGGCTTTGTCAGGACAGTTGGGAGGATGTTGCCATTGTCCCACGGTGGGTCGATGGGCTGGTCCGAGTCTATTGATCTTTTCGAAGCGACGGTAGTCTCCCCATGTCTCCCCAAAGTGGAATAATATCGTTAAATAGATTTCAAATATGATCCGATTATTTTTTATTTGCATATATGTATCTTTATTTATCGATTTTATCGATACTCGATTTTACCTTGGTCTAATGAAGATCGAAGTCAAGTCTGCATGGTCAAGCTTGGGATGATGCCTGATGCACTTGGCGGGTTTGCTTCACATGACTTCATATGACTTCGGTAGAGGCCTTGTAGGTACTCAAATTCGGCCCATCAGAGAATGGTTTGCGACAACAAACTACGTACCGCAGATCAAAGATCTAGTGATATCCGGTGATCTCATTGTGCTAATCGTTAAACGATAATATCATGTTTTTTCATGCTATGTAGTTGCCAACAGCGCTGTCTGTCGCCTGGTACAAACAGGCGTTTTATGTGTCTCATGGGGTGGGTGGGGTGGGGTGGGGCATGTTAACATCCGCTTGAAGTTGCTTCGTGAAGTTGATGTTACGTGAAGTTGATGCTACGTGAAGGATGGGGTGGGGTGGGGTGGGGGTTGATGCTACGTGAAGCCGTTACGACGTGAAGGATGGGGGTGGGGTGGGGTGGGGCATGTTAACATCGGCTTGAAGTTGCTTCGTGAAGTTGATGCTACGTGAAGTTGATGCTACGTGAAGTTGATGCTACGTGAAGGATGGGGTGGGGTGGGGTGGGGCATGTTATCATCCGCTTGAAGTTGCTTTGTGAAGTTGATGTTGCGTGAAGTTGACGCTACGTGAAGAATGGGGTGGGGTGGGGCGTGCAGAGACACCAGGGCCAGAGCACAATGAACCCGCGCTTGATAACAAGATGTTATCATTGGGTTTGGAGACGAAGTCTCCGCAATGTCAAGCCACACGGTTTGTTGAAAGCCTTGGGCCAGCACTTGCAGAAGGCCAAGTGAAGAGAAAAATAGCAATTTTTGCCGGAGACATTTTGCCACGTTTTTACTGTGCTCGTAGTTCTAGTAGCGAAAATCACAAAGACGTACATTTCACCCAGGCGACCAATGGCGTTGTTCCCATGTAGTTCTTTGTCAGTTTTGAGGTATGTGCCAATCGTTAAAGACATGCTATGTAGTTCTGCGTCAGTTCGTGCTATGTAGTTGGTTTTAGTTTCAGCTTGGTCACGCAATACCAACGTTTTCTGCAACAAATTTTTGTGTCACTGCCAGGCCATCTGAATCTGCAGATCCAAGACCTTTTGGCACCAACAGGCTGACGAGTGGACTACATGCGCTTCAGTATTTGATGCTTAACAATAGCCATGATTCATAATCATTAGTGGGAAACTGCAATTTCTGAGTGGTACACCATCAATGGACGCTCCAGATACATTTGAAGCGACCATTCCATGGTCTCAGAAGCTTCCCCTTGGCGCCAAGTCGGCGAGGCGGCAGTTCTATGGCGGGCCAAAACGTTCACTGGTTACGGGCGAGATGGAAGAGCAGGTGGGGTGACTCGCCACGAGGTCCCAAGCATTGGGACCAGTAGTAGCCATTAGTAGGTCATTGTGAACCATTCTCCACCAACCTTTGGGCTATGACGGACCACAGTGAAATCAGTTGAAATCACAACTCACATCAATGCCAGGGGACCGTGCACTATCATCCACAAACAGGATATAAAATGGATCTGGATGATATTCTGGGAGATGGCTGGAAAGAATCTGAGACTATTTCATCGAGAAGAGTCAAAATCGTGACAGCCCTGGCCTTGCACATTGCGAGTCACGACATCTCAACTTTTGTTTTTGGATCATCCAAGATCCATGTTTTTCACTTTGCTGGTGGGTGCAAAATCCAGTACTAGCTCCCTCTCTTTATGTAGAATTCCGTTAAGAGAGGTGATATGACATGATGTCTATATAAAAAGTAGGAAATGCTTGACACTTTTTATGTTCTTGTGATATGTCCTTCAAGTCTCCGACGGATGGCTTCAGGTTTAAAGTTTCAAAGCTCTAGGCCTCTTTGTTTCGCAATGTTTCACAGTCAATCCAAAAATGCAGTGATCCTTCAACTCCTTCATTCCAGATCGTTCCTGCGGAGGCAAGTCCATGCTTCAACTTCTTGAGGTCAGCAGCTGGGGTAGCATCGGCACTTAGATTTGACATGGATCTACTGTGCCAAATCGGAGCCAAACGAAGGAATTCGGAATGGGGTTCAATGATGTTCAATGTGCTTATTGTTTGACTGTGTTTGACTGGGATTGTGGCACCGTCCAGTGTATCCTTGAAGAGAATGTTATTGTCAAAAATTGCATCTGAAAGGAAGTTGGATATATGTATACGTAGACAACATGTTGATAACGATAAGGATGAGGTGACGCACCCGGGCAAACTGATGCAACTTGTGAATCCTAATACCTGGGTGCACTTTATCAGGACATCCATTGATATCCTATGTTGGTCATGTAATTTGGATATTTCAGTTGCGACTAACGCAACCAGCGCTCCGCAGGCGTGGATTTATCTTGCTGATTTGCATCCTCTTTGCGTCTGCTTCTGTGGCACTAGTCTCTCACCTAGTTTTCTCTTCCATGTGTGCTTCGCAGAGATGCAAGAGACGTACATTTTTTCTGAAAGACTTTGCACTGACAGACACAAGTCATTCAAGTGATGAGACTTTGCACTGACAGACACAAGTGATTCAAGTGACGATGATCATATTGACCGTGTGATCAAAGTGATGGTGATGATCGTCCCACACAAGACACATTATTGCATGACATCCACTGCCTGGAAGGCTGCAATGATGTAGCATGGCTCTGCAGTTCCGGATCAAGGGAGAAAGTATAAAATTCGCCAGTTTGGTCGGCCAACGGGCCTCGGCTCATTGGCTGGCCTTCATCCTTCGTTGTTTGGCTGTGTAGGCCATGCCCTTGGGTAAGTCCGCCCGCGGCACGAGCCGCTTGAAGGCAGACGATGCTCTGGGCAACTGCGAAGGTTCCGAAGGCAGCACCGAAGGCAGCATTACTCCCGGCACCTTAGACACATCTTGGCCTTGGATTTCCTTGCGGATTCCGACGAACACTGGGCCCAACTCAGTGTTCCTTGGACGGCATATCAAAGCACACACTCTACATCAGCATAAGATAGGATAAACATGCGTATCAAACAATATCAAAGCATCATTCTATCGACATAAGATAGGATAAACTATACACTCAGGGCTAAAGAGGGATGGTGGGACCGATAGATGCAACTGTTGACGTTTTGAAATTTTCCGAGTCAGTACACTGGGAGAAGTATCAGTTCACTGTCGCTCGTTGCTGTAGGTTCAGTGCCAGTTCAGACGATGATTCAGAGGTTAGCACACCTCGGAGAGAAGAGACACCACCAGGAGTTCAGGGCCATCAATGGTCCGAATCCGAAGCTGGACTGCATGATCTCCAGAGACTCCTATCTTTGAAATTCAATGAGAGAATCACCCCTCCAAAATTTAACGTAGCTTCGCCAAAATCGTAGAACCAGCATGAAACCTAACCATAACCTAACCAAAATCCAATCATAGCCTAATCATAACCCAACCATAACCTAACCATGACCCACAAACAGATGGAGATTCAATGTGATTCAATGTGAATGATGGTGATTTCCTCATTGATTTACCCCCACCATCAGTTCGAGCCTCTGAGGCCTCCGAGCGCCTGGAGTCCCTCCAGGAGGATGACATGTTTGTGTTGAGCCCTACGCCGTCGCAGGTGCACAACGACCTTGACGAGTTGGATCCTGGCGGTCAAGGACCACAGGGACCACAGGGACTTCGACCTTGGAATGCACAACGCTTCAGGTGGGAGACACTGACAGGTACAGGTTTGTACACGACGTAGAATTACAAAATTGTATTACTACTGTGACTGGTGATGTCAGTGGCACTCTGTGGATGTTTCGATGGCCCTGGCCAAAGCAACACTTTTTTGAACAACTTTTTCGAAGATGTTACCATTGGACATGCTCAAACCTTGCCGACCCTGCAGGTTTTGGAAGGTACACATGATGGCTGCTCGCAGTGGTGGCCAAGTGGAGTTGTACCACGACCTTATGACAGCAGGGACTGTGGCAGTGAAACATCTTCCACAAAGTCGCTTGCGCGACAGCCCACAGTCGTATCAGGAAGCATGGCCAGGTGAAGTTGAGAACCCTTGGAAGGAGATTGAGATCATGAGACTTGGAGGGAAGTCCATGACAGAGAGTGATCTTCTTTGCACATGATATGACATGTTCTTGCCCAAACTGACCACTGAAAGAGAAACAGTTGTGCAGTTGTGATTTTTCAGATGAAGATGCTGTTTTCAGCTGAAGATTTTTCATGATTTCGGTGCCCTTCTGATTTCATCAGCCATCTCAGGATGCGATTCGGCATGCCCGGACCAGAGCAGCTGGTGGGTCTGTGCCATTCCCTCGGGGCCTTTCGCACGGAGTCAGGAGATGGCATGCTGGTCTCGGAGTATCTTCCAGGAGCTGGGCAGCAGGGCACCCGAAACTTCCTGGGGCCTAGCCATGCCCCGAAGGGTACCATGGTTGGGACCATACCAACTGGGTTACCAACTGAGCTACCACAGGTCGCAAACCTTGCTACAAGTGGATCTTCACTTGGGCGCTGTTTGGGCTGTGTGTGTCACATGTTTCGCCCAGGAGGAGATCTCTTTGATATTGCAGCGAAATTAGGAGAACCAGGACTTGATCGAGAACAGCAGGTGCCCATGTTGACATCCGTGAGCGTAAGTTAGAAAAGTGGACGGAAAAAGGTCTGGTTGCTTCATCATGATATTTTTGAGAACACTTAGTGTCACTATTCAGCATTACAATCGAATTACAGAAATGAGCAGCGCTTTTTTCTTGCGTTGCAGATGGCCCTGGTACATCATTTCCAGCATTTTTCCATCTTCCTTTACTTTAGAACTCTTGTCCACTGCCAACAGCACTTATTATAATGATTGGCTTGGGGCACGCACTTTGAGCATCGCTGTGGCTGCTCCCTCAGTAGCTGCGCACGGCAGGTTTATCCCATTGTGATTTCGTTGATTCAAGCAGTACGAGCACTTCATGTCAGAGGCATTGCACATGGCGACATCTCCCTGGAGAATGCTCTACTTCGCCATGGCTCCCAGGTGCGTCAGTGGGTCCAGAGGATAGAAATGATGCGAAACGACTCCGTGATCTAAAGATATCCAAAGGATTCTAAAGGGCCGGCCAAAATTATACGCTTCAGTGGAAACCAGCTTGGCTATTGATACTTTTGGCTGCCATGAAAGCTGAAGCTTCTTCACAACAAACGTAGTGAGTGCTGTCCTATGTTGTCCCTTCAACAGTTCCTGTCCTCTGAGGTGGTGCTGATCGACTTTGCCATGGCCGTCACCGAAAATGTGGAGGCGGCCACTGGTCATCGCGGCAAGCCCAGCTACATGGCTCCAGAGATGTTTCTGCAACGAAGCTATGATGCTTTGGCTGCAGATGTCTTCTCTTGTGGGGTCTGTGCCTATGCGCTGGCAATGGGAAGTTATCCTTGGTCAAGCACCCGGCCCAACGCCTGTTTGGCTTTCATGTTCGCCCAGCGCTTCGGCTTGAGCGAATTGCTTCAACGCAGACGTTTGGCGGGTGCAAACAAGCAACGAGTTCCCATCGCCTCCTGCATGACACCAGGTTTCCAGCAAATTCTCGTTGGGATGCTGAAAATGGACCCAGCAAAGCGACCCAAGTTCCATCACCTTGACTGGGTTCAAAAATACGGAGATGCCTTCGGATGGTGAGACCATGATTTCGGACACCGGAACCAGTGATGTAAAACATGTAAAAAAATACCGTTACGGCGGATTTGGAGGGTGGACTGTTGCATTGGGAGCGCAATTTGTAGAATTTCAATCAGATGAATTAAAACTTAATTACTTAAATGCAAAAAAATGTGTTGATCTGTTTTGCATTGCATGTACTCCACAAATCTGCCACGGGGCCACGGACGTGCAGTCCCGCCCCAATGATCTTTTCGTTGTGTTTTTGTGCGACAAAGACACGACACCAAAAAGATATATGCCTCAGCCCAGTTTCAGAGAGCTTTTGTGCGTGCGCACCTAAAGCCTCTCTCCGGTCAGCGCTTTCTGCGCATGTCTGGTGACTGCCGTTGCCAGATGCGACCGACAGAACTTGCACAACTTGGCAGTGCTTTTTTTGCTGTCCACAGAGAGGAGAACACATCCTTCTCTTCAGCGCTTTACCGAGTGGCACACATTCCAATTTAAGGAAGTTCATACAGGTGAGCTATCACTATGTTCCAATTCTGCTGGTTTACAAGTTGAGGGAACATCAGGCTCATGCCTTTTGTCATGAATACCGAATATGTGATCAAAAAGTGCTGATGGGCACCAATTACAGCCGCCACTGCCGCCTAAATACAGACCACAAGGAGCTTGACCTCTCCGGGCGTCCGCACAGAGGGGGCTGCTTGTCCCATAACTTGTTCCATGGGATCCCCAGTTTCAGTTGCTGGAAGATATCACCCTCTCCATCTCACTCCGATGACCATGCAATACTATGTCCCTTTGCAACTATTTCAGCAACACTTAGCAGAAGAAGCAGTTCTAGTCCTTGGATGTCATTGTCGGGATTTTAGACGTCAATTTTTCTACGCGTTCAAGAGAAACTGCGCGACGAGCTTTCTGTATGGTTTCATGAAATTTTGAACAGATCATTCAAGCTTTTCGAGTCAACGAAAGATTCAAAACATCAAAGAGCAAGGTAGGAACCTACAGCAAATCGGGGATCTCATTGAAATCACATGCGGTAGGACATATGGATTGCCGATGATGGCTCTTCCTGCGCTGTGATGGTTAACATCCAATGTGAGCCGTGCGAAGGAAGGAGCTTTTGGCCGCAGTTGAACGGGCTAAATTTAAGGACGACGATGAGCCACCGATCATCACCCATCATTTGTGCATATTGGTGCCATGTGCTATGCAGATATACAGGATGATTACTTTCTGACATCATTTGACATCCTTGCTGCCCAAAATGAGCCTTTGAAGTACTCGTATCCCCAGCTGATCTGCAGATCCAATTTCTCAGTGGTTCGTCATGGGCTCTTCGTCCGGCCAAAAGGCGCCGTTTGCATTCTCAGTTGCATGGAGGATATCCAAAGATGCCATGTTCAGATCGGTTCAGATGGTCATTCAGCCTGAAACGACAGTGTGCAGCCAGTGCAGCCATGTTCCGTTTTGTTTAGGCGCTTTCCAAGTCGAGTATCGAGAAGTCAAAAACAAGTCACAAAGTCTTGGCATTCTCTGGATTCGAAGGTCCATCAAGTGTCCCATGTTGATCTTTCCGTGAGGACTGATTCAACTGGCAACTTGGGTTGCCTTGTCTGAAGCGTTGTGCTTCCAGTTCTTGCTGAGTGACTTTTGCAGAGATCAATTTATATACCGTGATTATTTTATTGTACTCAGACCATCTCAGACTTCTGTTTCCTCAGTAGCCAACCAGAAGCTTTCGGGTGCCCCTGGAACAAGAGACTGAAGTGAAATGGCAGCCCAAGCGATGTAGCAATGTAGCCAAAATCGTAATGAAGCAATGCTCGGTTCGAAGACCTGTGTGTCTCAGTGCAAGCATTGCCCACATACGCGCTTGAAAGAAGCAAAGGCTGTAATACAACCCCCTTTCGGACCACCAGATAGATGGCTGGATTTGGGGCCCGGTCATGGCATGTGGTTTGAATGCATTTCTGGTTTGCAAATCGTAGAATGATTTTTGTGTCATTTCTAGACGACATTGATATCATTGATGTTGGTTTCTCGAGAATTCGGCCGGGCTCCAAGTAGGCCTCACCAATCAGCAGCCCGCTTCTCGCGCACAGTGCTCCCAGCGGGTTGACCGCGGAGGCAGATCCGAATTCATGAGTCTTGCAGCAGCTCTGAGCAGATCCGAAGTCCAGGACCAATTTCCAGCTGCACCAGACTCACTTTGAACAGTCCACTGGCTGATGTCAGTGATCGCGACGTGTCACCCAGTGCCAGTGTTAACGCATAGACACCACTCGACAGAATCTAGAAGGCCAACGGGTGACGCGAACAAGTGAGACTCATTCGGATACTGGTGGTCGTTTGTTGCAGTGAAATCTAAACCTTTGCAAAGAAAATGAAAATCCCTGCAGAAAGCGGCAGGCTGCCAGTGGCTCGTCAGTTTTGATGAAGAGGCAGACGCATACTGCCCGACACATGCAAGCGAATTATACAGATTGTGATTGATGGTTTGCAGAACGCTCAAATGTGTGATGACTAGTGATGATTGATTCATGAGGCTTATTTTGCTTTGCAACAAGTACTAGTGTGGTACACCCTAGTGCACCCAACTCCACCAACTACAAATCACATCAAACCACTATTCTTGTTTCATATGTAGCTAGACAACCACTACCATCGATCAACAGTAGCGCTCTGACCCCAACATCATCCAACATCCAATAAATCCCATGCTTATTGTTGGCTAATCATGGACATGGCATGGCTTATCATGGCTTGACAACAGCCATTACTTCATGCGCTACCAGCCCAGCTGAGGCAGCTGTTACTTGTGATTTGTTGCCGTTGTCAGAGGAGAAGTTCACCATCCACCAACTTGAGCCAGTTGGTTGCAAGTCAAGTGATGTCAAGGGATTTGTGACATGTGGCAACAAGACCAGCACAAAGGCCCAAATTCGCGAATTTCACAAAAAAGCAAGACGTTGACATGGACACATGATGAGACATTGTGAGACATGATGAGACATGATATGATAAATGAATATAAATGACATCTACGACAGAATCAGTTGACTCGAAGTTCGGGCTCCAACGACTCCCACAGTGCATTCCAAAGGTTAGATCGCTGCACTGGACATGTTCGGGGAAGGATGATGTGCATAATATAACGTCATTGGATCATTGGAGTAGTCATTTGAACACTGAGATGATATGGCATCCGTTCAAAAATGCTTGATAGGTTTTTAGTCTCCGATGACCATATTAGAATTGTTGATGTTGTTTTTCAATTTCGCCACAAGGCGGAGTCATGTATATATGCAGTGATTTTGCTTTCCCCCATGTTAGCGCTAGTTTCGCGCTTGTTTGGCGCTAGTTTTTTTTGAATCATGTATTTGTTTGCATCCTTTTCAATTGCGATTCTTCTCCATAGCCTTTTCCTTCTAAGTCTCAAGCTCAGTGGTAAAGACAACATGTCTATACCAGATACTTGTCGTTCATCTCGATGCGTTGGCCGACTTTCGCAATCCATGATCTCCACAATTTCCCCAAAGTTGCAGCCCAGTGAAAACGTTCCTCTGGCGCTAGATCCGCGCTAGATCCGCGCTAGAAAAACCCCACAGACCAAGACCCTGCCTGACCAGACCTTTGTTTTCCTTTTCTGCCACAGCAGACAGATATTAGCTCTAGCAGCTCCGAGTAAAACAGGTCCGCGCTAGATACAGTTGTCGAAATCTGAAGAAAGTGTGGTTCATTGCTATGGTTTAGATGTGGTGCCCCGACAATTGCGCCACAAGGCGGAGCCCCATGGAACTACGGTATTACGACCGTTTTCAGGAACAAACATTTTGAAACGAGCCCATATAGTTGGAGAATTTCCACGACAGTATAGTTATTCAACCTTTTGAATATAGATATAATTTCGAATGGAATGGATGACGAATAGGTGATCAAGTTTCTCCGGGGTACTTGTAACAGCGACGCTGCTTTCAGGTACAGCTATGCGCAGCACCTGGTTGGCCTGGTTGTAGTCTTGGAGATTTGGCTGCTGAATCGCACCTTGACTGAACCAGGCTGTGAACCGAGTGAAGTCCAACTGTTGTGTTGGCTCATCCCATCAGAGCTCCTGCAGGCAATTGTATAGGGCAGTATGGGGAATCTGCGTTTTTTTAGTGCACATATAGATATAATGTAAAGATTCCATTCACATGTTTTTGCAATCCCATGGGGTTCATTTCATTCCAATCGTTCTAAAGGTACCGGTATATATATATATATATCCTATTTATTCCGATTTTGTCCTCAGCCAAGGATTCTTCCGGCTCATTTCCTTCACATTCACCCGATGGGAGAACCACAAGACCAGATCTGCTTTTGTGCACAACTATCATCTCAAGGCCAAGTCACAGCTGTTTCGCTCTGTTTCGCTGGCATGTCAAATCCAACATGTGAAACGACTTGGCTCAGCACTGAGAAAGCGGGGTAGGCCTTGGGTCTTCAACTGGTCAATTCGTGACTCGGAAGCAGAAATTCCAAGGCAGCTGATGGCAGAAGCACTCCTGTGTGTGTGCTAAATGCGTGCTACTAGCAAAGTAGTTTTTTGCAAAGACTAGTCAAATGCCAAATTCATTCAAAACGACTTGGACACCTAGACATACCTAGACCCTTGAGAGTGGTTTGAGAGAGAGAGGTGTCTGATTTTTAGGTACGCGTCCTTGTTCTACATTGCCTTGTATCCCGATTCCTTCAAGCTGTCAGAGTCCCAGGTAGAGCCGTGGTGGTTCTCAGACTGTGAATCAAGATTTCCAATTTGGGTGTGGCATTGTATCATGCATCAATGAGTCAAGTGTGCGCAGCATTCATTGATGTATATATGACTTCACGGAAGATATTAATACATGCATCTTAGCCTTTTGGATCGATCAAAACACTCAGGTACGAGGTGTCACATACTTGTACTTATGCTCGGGCCTTATTCGGGGATGGTAAGGGATGGTCTGTTTGTGGTTGAACCATCTATCTATATTGTGCACGAGCTTGTGAAAAGGGCAATATCATGCCATGGTTTGGAATTACACGAAGATGTGATTCCCAGGCCTTGCTGAAGTACAGTAGATCTGTTGGTGTCGTCATCACGTTTTGGTCAGCCCCTACATTATCCCTCAGGGTTGTGCACTCAATTGATCATACTACATTATCCCGTTTTGATCATACTACTACATTGTTCCTTCAAGCTGAATAATCGCCGTTTGCTACAACTCACAACAGAGGCAGAGACTTGGTGGAACTACTGGGGCGCTACGTCAGCCCCCCAGATTTGTCGCGAGCGACTGGCTCACTTGACTCACGAGTCGTTCGGGAGCTTGTTCAAAGATAGATCTACTTGATTACCATCCATTAATTACTATTAACTACTCAAATATCCAGCATTTTTGAGCAGATCTATCTTTGATCTACTTAATTGCTTGGAGTTTTCATTCTGATCACCCAATTCTTTTGTTCGCACAATGCTGCATCGATGCCGCATACTTGGCTGGCAGGTGCAGGATGGCACGGCTCAACAAGCAGCTCATGACCATCCTTGCAGCCTTTTGCCTCAAGGCTGATCCGACTGTGAATAAGAAGACCTGAGAAGTGAAATCATTTGAAATGTAGAAATGTGTTGAATGTCATCAGCAACTTGCTTAGAGCTTGGTTATGGCAGCTTTGATGTGTGATCATTTTGGGGAACAGGGTACTGTCGAACGCTACCCACGGTGATGAGATCACGAGAGGTGGCCTTTCGATGTGTGCTGTTCAAGCTGATCTCCTCAACAGTTCGACCAAAAGCCAGTCAATCAGTGCCAGAAAGGACAGCTTCGTGCTTCAGTGGTGCTCCAAAACCTTGCTGCTGGGTTGATTGAACATCATGACGGTCATACAATGACGTAGCTTTCACAGAAATTATGATGTAGTTTCACAGGAACATACATGATATACGCATGGATCATTATAAATCCTCTATGATCCTATATATATATATGCATGTTTACATACATGATAAAGATCGTGTCTGGAAAGGCCTCACCTAACTTCACTCTTTGGTCCTGTTCGTGATGCTCGGGTCTCAAAAGAATTGCACAGCCAGCTACGGCACTCCCAGGCTAGAGTTGAATTCGATATACGATTGGATGTGATAGGTGAATTGAGGCAAAATGGTTATTACTGACTCAGTACTGATCAAGGTTTAATACTCAACAATCATGGTGAATGACCGGTTGAACAAGGTTCATAAGGGTTACTAAGTGGTTCACGATAGTTACCCCAGGTCATGACGTGATGCAGACATCGATGTGATCGCCACCCAAGTGTTGGCTGGAAATCCCCAGCTGATGGTACCAGGACCTGTGAGCTGGACTTGGACAGGGTGATGATGGCACCCAGGCAGGGCCCCGGTTGATGATCTCTGGCAGTCCATAGCCCATCCCGCATTTCCGAGTGATGCTCTTTACGGTGTCAAGATGTGTCAAGCAAAATTTAGAGTCAAATCATGTGAAACCACGCCTGTTGTGGTTCTTGTAGTAGTGGTGGTTGTTGGTGGTGTTGTTGTTGATGATTAAGGAGTCCGATTTGCTCAAACCTCTTGGAACAGTCGCTTAAAAGCATCACCAACGCTGCAGATTTGGAGATCCCGAGACGGACTTGAATGTCACGCCCTCCTGCTGCTTCAGTGCAACCCTTAGCATCTCTTTGTCACTGTTTCTTTCCCAGAAATGGCAAGAAAATTTAGGGAACCCATGGGAACCCCGGGAACCCCCTATGATTCTTATTTAAACCAAGGCAACTGAGTGTTTTTTGTTATTTCGCTTCAGGACGCACACATACGCACACATCATCATATGGTATCATCACTTCATTTGAGAAGAACAGGGCATTTTCTCGACATGATACGCCAGTATGTTTGGACATGTTGCCTGACATCTCTAATATTTTCGATGACATTTTTCATCCTTTTTCAAGGTATTGTTCTTCGACGTGAGAATCTGTGTCCCACTAGGGACGGTTTGTGGGTGAGAAACATCTAGTGTCAATGGAGCTGCCTGAGCTGAGATGCATCGTCGGAAGTGATCATCGTTTTGGGCATGTGCCCCGCAGCGCTGCGATGCTGGATGCTCTGAGGATGCTCTGAGGGGTCAGCAGATTTTGAAACCAAAGACATCCATAGACGTTCTGCCAAAGCTCTGGCGTTTCGATGGCTATTTCGTTTCTAGCGCATGCAAATCTCAACCAGTTAGCCAGTCCGAACTGTTAGGATTTAGGCAAAACCTGTACGATGTGTGGGGTGTGCTTTCGCTTACAGGTTGAATTGTTGGTTATTTTGTCGGTTGTGGAGCTCACTCAACTTCCGAGGTCCCACCATGTCCTTTAAGTTATATGCCAATGGTGCTCATGCACTTTCACCAAGCGCCACTACACCGTACTCCTTAGATATTTTGTAGCACTGCCTCATCACAAGTGGTGAATCCAACATTTCAAACTTTGCCCCGCGACGAGTGGAGGTTCTTCTTCTTCTTTCCTGCGTCTCCGTGGATTGGGCTGTTGACCTTCATCTTTTTGCAGCTGTCGAACAGAGCCACAAGCATAGCACCCTCACGGCGCGGGATCCCTTGGCGTGCTGGGTCAGGGGCTCAGAATGGCGAGCTTGGGAACCCATCGCAAGTGATTTCTACCCAAGATCTAGAAGCCTTCATCAGTCTACATCAGTCTACCGCTCTTTTTTTTCTGATCAGCCGCTTCGCCAAGGTATCCAGCCTGCCACAGTGCAGATCTTTTGGAAGCCAGTGTGTTCTTCTCAGGGCTGATCCAACAGATGAAATTATGAAACTGTCAGAAATCCACTTCCCACATCTTCCCACATCTCCACAGCAGCTTGCGACAAGATTTTTTTGCGACTCAGAATTGTCCAGCGTACAGTCTCTATGACTCCGATCATCTCTGATGCCAAAACCTGTCCAGGATCGGCTTACATGTACAGCCATTCAAGCTATTTCCTGGCTTGCACTGCTATGTATGGCTGCCTGGACCTCAAGCCGTAGCTGATTGCAGGGCCGCTTCCTCGAGGAAGCATTTTGCCTGGGTGATACTGATACTGATGGTGATGCTGATGTGGTGATTATGGGGGCAGATACCTTGCGACCCTGCGCTAATTCATGTCTTTTTTGAGTAGTAATGTGTTATTCTTCTGTTGAGAAGGCGACAGCCCTCAGGACAGACTTGGAAGCAGAAAGAACCGACCCATCACACTGAGGCTCTTTTGGTCTGGCCTGCGGAACTTGGTTCTGGCTTGATAACTTCCACTCTCCTGGGTCAGGTGCTGTCATGGCTGCCTTGTTTGCCTTTGTGGCTTTGTGTTTACACCGAGTTCTCAGGGTCACCAACTGGGTTTCTCAACACATCAATTGCTGTTTCTTATTCGGGTACCAGTTTATTTGGGCACATAGTGCGTTTGGTTTTCACAAGCTTGGTTTTTCACCACATAGGATATTGGCACAGTAGAAAGACTTGGTTGTACCCGTTTTTGCCACAGGATGACTTAGGTATGACTTTGGAGACTGCATTCACATTGAGAGAAAGGCTGTAGCTATGAGCTAGGTATGACTTTGCTTCCAAAGTCATGTGTACCATTAGTCATAGTAGGAAGTCATTCCAGTTGTAGGATGTTGTGGGGTGGGTTGTGTCATGGTCGTGGCTGGACATGGCTGGACCTGGCTGGACCTACCTCCCGGCAGACCACAACGGTGGCCGCCCCCGCTGCGGCTTTGCTGCTCCTGTGCAGCTTTCTGCCCGGTCGATTGCTGGCTGGGGACCTTGGTGAAAGGTTTTCAGATCCATTGCTGGACGGTGAGAACTCAATGGATGTGATACGATGTCATTGTAACATCAGTGTAAATATATGTTGGTAACAAAATGGCTGCTTGTGAATGTTTGAACTGGGATGAAATTAGATGGCTGTGGGTCAAAACCCTGTACCCCTGGTTCCCCATCATTAGCCAGGCTGTTTTCCTATGTTTTCCCTATAGTTTTGCTGGTTATTATCCTCTACCATTGGTTGATTAATACTGTATTGTATTTTACAGTCCTGGTTGGTGCCTCTCCTTGCCACATCGATGTGCCATGTGTAGCCTCTCGGCTGTCAGGTCCGGTGCACTCCAAGCGCAGCAAGGCCGCAGCCATGGCGCTACAACGAATGTCGCTGTGACTCATCGACTTCTCCATGTGGTGCTTTCTCAAGCCATAGGGGAACCCCCCACATGGTTGGTTTACTACCATAAGTGGTTAAACAAGGATGATTTGGGGGTGCCCCAATTTTGAGAGACCACCATGTCGCTTCTTGGTATTTCTTGGTTGTGTTTGCTTCAGTTCCAGTTATTCATTGCTGGATTTTGCCCAACACCTCCCAAATGATTCTGGCAAGGGGATTCAGCTTGGACTTGAACTTGAAGTGATCATCGATGGCAAATACAGTACTGCTGCGGGATGTGTATATATAAACTCCGGCAAGGCATTGGTTGACTCCTGTGCATAGTGATCACTTGAAAAGTGTGCATTATTGTACATCTCCTGTTCCTAATTCCCTCAATGTTCTCACTACTTCATGTTTCTTTTTCCAATAGAAACATCAAACAAGTAGTGACGGTGGTGCGACAGGTTCCGCACAGCAGAAACTCGGCTTTGCAGAGCCATGCAGAAGTCAAGGCGTGACGGTCAGTCATGATAAGATCCGAAACCGAGTTGCTATGGCAAGTTGATCCTATCCCAATTGATACCCGATTTGTTTCATATATCCGTTTGATGCAGTCCCGGAAAGTTGATGGAATGCTGACAGTTGACTCTGTCAACTGGGATTCTGTCATGGACATATCATGACGTATCCATGCCATAAATGGTGGCACCTCGCAACCATCCCCAGCATTTCACAGGCAACCCGCCAATTTGCAAAGTCACACTCACGCCATGGATAAACCAACATGTCCCACTTTCAATCTTGATACATTTTCTATTTCTTAATTTGATATTCATGAACTATTGCTAAACACATTTTTTTGAGATTGGCCGAGTTGATTTGTTGAGAAGACTAGCCAAAAGTCCGTTGGCACATCAACTACCATCAGAATCGATCAATCACTGACAATAACCATTGTCAACTCTTAATTGTCATTGATTAGCTATTGAACATTCTGAACCAACCAGCATTCATCATCATGAACCATTGTGAAACATCATCATAAACCATCATCAACCATCATCAACGATCAACCTGAGATCAACCTGAGATCAAGAAGTAGACCACCAGCTGTTTTTTGCGTGAGGCTCGAGACGTCAATCTCAACCATGCGTTTGGAGAGCCCAGTGGAGTCAAGTGGTTGGCAACGACCTTTTCATAGCCTGGTTCCACTTACCTGCACAACAAGGAGATGAGTGCATTTTGGCATACAGATGGATGTAGGCTCAGAACCAACAATTCCAATAGTCGGATGATTTTCTAGGAATGAAGCACATCTCCCGACGTTGGCCGCTTCATGGTCTCTGTTCACCATCAATTCTGTGCTTTCAGGAAGTGCTCGTGGCAGCCAAAGACTCGGAACTGACTTCCGAGTGAGGACGACAACCTTGTTGGCAGGGATACAATGCGTTGAGACCATTGATGCAAGACTTGTCAACAGCAATGGAACAGGTACTAAAGAATGGTACGGGTATGTACAGGTACCACGCCAGTAGATTATTCGTTGACAATCAAATACCGGTACTAAGCTGTTCGTTGTTATGTCATTGTGTTGAAACCTTCTGCTTGGCTGGTCACGGCTGGTCTAAAGGTGACGGTCAAGATTGAACAAAGTAGGACCAAAAGCCTGGCCTCGTTGTGGGTGAAGTGCAGTTGTGCTCAGACCTCGAAAAAAACTGGATATTTGGATTAGGTCAAGCTCAAGATAAACACATCCTCAACGGTCTGACCTGTACAGAATCCTGTGAAGCCCCACGCCAAGTCAGGACACCACAGCAATGGGAAGAGCTGCATACAAGGATCACTTCGTTGTAACGTGGCGTGACCACATGATGAGAGCCCTGTGGTTTTTTAAGACCATTTGTACAGGAAATGCACAATTAAAAAGTGGGGAGATGTGGGAGGGGCTCGTCGGTATTGGTTTGCTGACCTCACTGTCAGAAGTGCATGATTTGGAAAAGCAAAGTCGCATGTGCTGTGACATTCCGTCGCTCCTTGAAAGTGAATTGTGCACATTCGGCTGTTTGTCCAGGGAACTGCGACTCGATTTGGCTCAAGGAGCTGTTCACAGCAGCGACAATGAGAAGATTGTATGGTTTCTCGAAGAGGTTGAAACTCTCCTCTTGTGTCTGGACCTCAGTTGCACTCTTGGGATCCGAAATGGGAATCTCTTGGAAGGGCGAGACTCGTTGAGCCGAGATGGAATGGAAATTGTTTCTAATCTGTGCCTCGTATCACTTGGGTTCTTTCCCAAAACGGGGAAAAGATGGGAAAAGTATGGGGAACAGCCATGGCTTGCTTGGCAGTTTCAAAGTTTGCCAGGACGCATGGCTCGGGTGTTTAGACCATAGGTAGGACGGACTTCTTTGGGTTCCTCCACGTCTGCAATCCTGACCAATGCTCTACGCACAAATATTGCCTTTGCTGCCTGTTTGTTTGAGATTCATTGTATGGGTTCGGATACAGTAGTCATATTGTTCAAGTCCAGAACAGAAGGACAAAGTTATCAGTCAAAATCAGGCAAAATCAGCATCCTTTTCCATTCGAATGGCCTCTTCCATTCATATTGCATGCGTTGAAGCTTCTGCAATATCTCATATTCGATGTATTCCTGCATTTTGAGTTTGGCGTGCTGTACCTTTGCGTGCCTTCCTTTTTGTCCATACACTATTGTGGAAACACGTGAAAACATGGCCACATTTGTCAACTCAGTGAGGTTTATTATGGCCGTTCCTACACTGGAGCTGCTTCTAGTCTTGGCCTTGGAGGTTGCCCCCTGGCGTCATCTGTCTAGTTGGATCCGATATTGGACTCGGTTTTGCCATTTCAGATTTGTTCCAAAGTTATGCTTCGGTCATGTCAGGTACTTCCGAAATCTTCCGAATCAGTGAATTGATGCTGAGAATTTTGATATCCACAAGGATTCACTGGTGGAATGACCATTTGCAACACACCATTTTAGCGGTAGCCTATTGAGGATATTGAGGAACCGCCCATGTATTGCTACCCAATGCTGAACTGCCGATTCAGGGGTGGTGCGGCGAAAGTTGAGGTATCCTGTCAGTACAGTTTCGTGGTTTGGTGAGTGTATACATGCACAATCATACACACATATACACACATAGGATCTCATAGGAACACATAGGTAACGGATTTATTTACACATTCATGTAGAACCTTCATCTATATGCCGTATGGTGTAATGACACCATGTTACACCATAAATGATGTAGCTCTGGGGGAGGTCCTTGTGGAGCTGACAGTCAGATTCAACCCCTGAGCTGACTGCTCCCCGTGGTCCTGAAATGCCTTGCCGTGACCGTTCAGCCGAAGCACACTCTGCCACCTGATTGCACACCTTGCTGCTGCCTTGCAAGGTGCACACTCTATGCTGCAGAGTCAGCAATTCCAATTCTTTTATGCTATGCAGGCAGGATTTCTCCGCAAACATATGGTTTTTGTACGATTTTGTTCCTACACCAGTGGAGGTCATTTGGAAAACCCCTAGGTGGGGAATTCTGTACAGTACGAGGTAAGTGTTGTGAACAAGCCTTCTAGTGAATAAACGCTAAACTGCTGGATTCCCAGTGAGTTTATGAGCATCTTCGAGACACTCATGAGTGCGCTGGGACTGACCATTTTCAAACCATGATGTGCTGTTCAGGAGACTGGAAGGAGTGTCCTTTTTCAGCAG
>VSDK01021075.1:224516-241934 GCA_009767595.1 Symbiodinium kawagutii
CAGCAGGAAACAAATCTGAAGCATTCCCCACAGTCACCCACCAGCATACAATAAACGCGTAATTATACACAAAACTGAGCAAGACAATTTTTTCTTCCCAAATTTTCTTAAGATTATAATAAGCATATCAAGACGGTCGGCGCCATGTGTTTCAGGGCAGCGGTCACGTAGCAGTCCCCATGGTTGCTGCCATGACAGTAAAGTCTGACTGACATTGATTCACATTGTGAACTTAGACCATGTTGTTTCACGTGGCCATTGAGAGCCGTTGTGCCTTTGCGCAGTGTCATGCTGTGAAGCTGTTCAGAATACTCATGTCCTCACACGTCCCCACATGTGACGTGCTCCAAAAATCTACATTTATATACATTTATACAATGGTCTTATTATGTCCAATACTTGCGCCGTTTTGCAGGGCGCCCCCGTTGCCCGCTTGACGGATCGTGCTGTGTGGGGCTCTCAGGGCAGGAACGGTCTATTCCGTATCAGTTGCAAGCAACCATAAAATCTAATTCACAAATGGGCAAATGAGTGTAAAAAAATATCAGAATAGTTCAAGTCTCTCGGTCTGGTGTTGACTGTCCTTCTCTGGAACAGTCTCCATTGCCATGTTCCTCGGACTCTTGAAATATCTGCTGAAACATGTATGCATTCGGAACAAACAGAACATTCTAAAACCCATTGCCCATATTTACGTACTGGACAGACAGATTCCAAATCTGCCGATTTGTTTCTGTAATTTTCAATGATATTTCTATATATAGATTATAGTATAGTAAAGATTATATATATATAACTTATAACATTATTACATGTATATATTATACAGTATGTACACATATGTGTGCCCGAGGTGCACGATTGCAGGGCTTGCCGTGGGCATCGGTCTTTTGGCCTTGTGGGAAGGCAGCCGTGAGAGGCGAGCGGAGCGATGCTGAGCCACAAGAAACCACACGGTGGTTTCTCAAGCCAGTGGGGACCCCCAAAAATGGTTTATAGTGGTTAACACTGGTTATTAACAATGTGATTATAAGCAATAATAGAGGATATACCAACCATAATGGTGGGTTTATTGCCATAAAATAATAAATAACGGATTATGAAGGGGTACCCCTATTTTGAGAAACCACCGCATGGAGACGTTCTTAATGCAATTTATTTGGCCTTTGACTAAACGGATAGGGAGGACTGGAATGCTGTTGGCCCAGACTTCGTAACTTCAACTTTTCACAGAGTTGTGCCTGACAAAGCCAGGGAAAGATACTCCAGTGTTTTTCCAGAGTTGTGCCTGACAACTGTATTTGATCCCAACAGTTTCAGAAGTTTGAATCGATTGGGTGACTTGAAACACACAAAGGGGCAAAGGTGACACAATAGTTTTGTTTTCCACTACCGAGGAACAGCCAGTCGGTTGATCTGGGCTGATGTGTTTTCTTGCTTGCGAGTTGAGTGTTAAATTTTACCCTTGGGCTGGTGCGCTGAGAACGCGACTTGTAAGGAGCAAAGCCACCAGTTGGTGCAGCGGCCTATCCCAGCCCTTTTCAATCTCTGTTAATAATCTGTCCAATCGCCAGCAGGCCTCTGTTCTCTGTCCTTTTCTTGGTTAGTGCTCAAACATATCCAAGAAAGCCTGGTTGATCATTCAGCGGTGCTACAAGTACCAAGCTTGTTGGTGCTCAGCCTTAAGACCTGGGGATTCCTGGGGATTCCTGGGGATTCCTATCAACTAGCGGTGAAAATCCCTGATCATTGTCAGCTACCGTTACTTATTTCTCCACATGGACAATTTTACTTTCTCATTGGTTGATGATGCTTCAGCATTCCCATTATACACATTATTACTTTGTATTGGTTTATTACCTTATCATAGCTATTTGACCTCAACCACTAATTGCCATGACCGCGAACCATTTATATATCATTGGTCATTGCTAATTCAGCAATGCCTATCATGGGTCTCATTGGTTACCATTACTATCAACAGATTGATCAACAATTCTCGTCAGCAGTTCTCACAACCAGTTCGTCATGAGCATTGGTGACTATGAACATCTACCGGCCATGATTGTCCATTACCAGCTGCTCAACCATAGGTTGTAAGCCACTATGAAGCATCAATTTCCACAACCAGTTTCTAAGCAACTATGAACCAAAAGTGTCCATAAGTGTCCATGACCAGCTGGTTCCTTCAACATACTTCAACCATACCAGGTTACTAGTGGTTATTTAATCGTGGTTCCTAGTGGTCCACTATGTCCATGACCAGTAGGTTACCTCAACCAGCTCCAACCACTATTAATCACTATTAACCAGTATTAACCACCAGGTGCATGACCAGGTCACTAGGAACCACACGCTTCGGTTACCTCAACGAATTCGCTACCCGCGGCCCCACAGGCTGATTCGAATTGACGCCATGTCTGCGAAGCAACATCTGCAGCTTCAGCGCCAGCTTCGGCAGCTCAGGTGGATCAAGGGTCGAGGGTGGGAGGTCGGTGGAGGATCAGCCTGGCCATGGCTTGGTGAAGGTGGATCAATCTCAGCAATATGGCTGGATCAACATGGATCAATGATGAATCTGATAAAATCAGCATATTTTTGTGGCAGGGAACCTCTTCAATGCCTTTCAAGACTGGAGATGCAAATTTAAAACACTTTCTCACAGATTGACAGATTGATTCTCAGGTTTGCCAGGCAGGATGTGCCATGTGCCATCTTCATACACATAAATAACAAGAGTTTGCTCCTTCATCCCCATCATGATGCATAGGTTTGATGTATGATTAGAATGGTTGTTTGGTGGGTGGTTTCAAACATTTTCCCTAGGAAGTATAAATAAAGGGTTGGTTGACTCATATTTTTCATGGGGTTTGAAACCACCAACCAGTTGTTCACGTCTAAGATCATGGGGTGTCCACCACAGTTTCTGGATTTCAATCAGCCACACGTTGTCCCCAGTGGTCCAGTTAGTCTTGCCGTTGGACAAAGACGCTAGGGGTTCTGCCCAGGCACTTGCTCCTGGACTGGGTGTTTCAATTTCGTGTGCTTTGCTATCGAAACCGCGTTTGCGATCGTTTTGTGTAGCATGAAGTGTGACGACATGTCTTTATGTTTAAATTGTATACTGAAGATGCACATAATTCCTACTATTACAAGCATGATAATATTGATAATGTTGTAAATATGTATAGCCATGAGAAACCAGCACTACTCACGACATGAGTTCATGTCATGAGGGCCACGTCGCTGTCAGATCCTGTAGCATGCCACTGGACCTGGCGGAGACCAGTACCTTGATCCACAAGCCTTGCTGCCTCAGTTTTCACCAAGCTGCGGTGACGAATGGTGCAAAACTCATGGATTAAATGTGGCTAATTAGTGGTTAATGGTTCTAATCCATTGTACGGATGTAGTGGTTGATGGTTATAGTCATGCTAGAGGTTATACCAATGGTTATAGTGGTCATTGGTTTATGGTATATAATACTAACAGCCATACCACTACAGTCGTGATTAGTCGCTGAAAGTTGCCGAAGTGATCCACAGTTACCATGCTACATCACTTTGGAAAGAGGAATGACTGGACATCACTAGCAATTTGGGTGTTTCTCAAGCCATAGGGCTACCCCTAAATCATCCTATTTATCAATCATTTATAGTAACAGGGTTCCCTAAAAATGGTGGTACCCCTAATTATTAGTAATAAACCAGCCATTTCTAGGGTTCCCTATGGCTTGAGACACCACCATTTAGCACGGGTACCTTGGCCCGCGCCAGGCTGTTTTGGAAAGACTGCCAGACCGACATTCGCGAGGCAACCCCGGCTACGGGATGCAACCAGGAAGGGAGTTGCTCGCGAGAAGTTATAGCAGGATGTGTTATGATTGTATTATGATTGTATTGACCAAGTTCATCCTGCTGACTTGTTATGATAACTATGAGTTCATTCAGCTTAGCAGGATGACTCATAACACATCCAATTGCTAAGCTACTTGGTCCGTTCATTTTGACCAAGTTCTGTACCCTGAAGCCCTACGACACTGGCCGAAGTTGTCGACCGATAGCATGCTCATTCTGAAGTGGACCACCTGGTTTCTAAGGGTTTTGCAAATTCAGCTGAAAATACCTTGGAAAACCTTTGGACCACCTGGTATTGAATTTCATCCAAATTACCAGGTATTTTCTCATTCATCTGTGATACCAGTGAAATCCAATGTACTGGCTCGTAAGATTCGATAAATGCCAAGTGATGTAGGTTCCAGCGATTTTTCCTAAGCTTTGATGGAACTGTTTGTTGCGAAGTAATCCAACGTTCCTGGAGCACCGTGCAGCTAACATGAGGTTTACAGCTCCTGAATCTTGGGCTGCCAAGGTCCGGTTTCCGTGAAATTCCGCTGTTGAGACCCGTTGATGGCTGTTGAGGCTTATTGCTTTCCTACTGATCAGCCCCTGGGTTCTGGCGCCTATGGCGTGGTTTGGCTGGCCAAGCACAGGAGGACCTGATCCGTGTTGTTCGGGCAGTGTGCGGTTTCAAGCGTGTAGAATCACATGGAACCTCCAGACATTGATGTAAGTTGGCTCTGAAGATCCTGGTTGTGAACCAGCACCCTTTGCTTTTGCGTGTATTCTGTGACTATGTGGAGGCTGACAAGTGTGCAGTTGGGTATCATTTTCATTTGATTCTTTTGATCATTCTAATTTGATTCGTTTTGGGTGCCACCCCTCTGGCCCACACACTCCATACCCGCCATATCCATTTGGATCCAGTCCGATGCAAGCCGATTTTTGGGCCTTGCCCATATGACCATATTTGAGCTTGGTCACATTTGAATTCCCCAAATATTTGTGCCTCATTCTTGACAGGACAGGCATCAAGCGAGCCATCAAACGTGTTGACAAGAGATGGCTCAGACCGGGTGAGATAGAGGTCCCTTGGCTTGCGATAGTTGCTGTTCACTGGAGTAGTCACTAGAAAGGTTACTTGGATTTGTTGATTGCTAACCCGGTAGCTCCTACCATCCCTATGATTTACAGGGTTTTAAAGGGAAGAGATTTGAGGGATGTAGAGGGTAGAACGTATTAAACATATTCATCAGGGGTGGGCGTGGCCGTGATCAGAGTGATCATTAAACAGTCATTGATCACCAACCATAATGATCATGATGAACCATTAACTCTTGAGCACTCTAGTTAGTAGCTTTGAGCACTTTGCTGCGGGGGTTCAGCTGCAGGCCCGAAACACAGGAAAGGCACCTACCAAAGCAACTCCCACATGGCCTTTTTTTGGTGCCCCATGTCTGCATGCCACTTACATAGCTGTTGTTCTCCGCGTGTACTCAAGTATTGTCCGGCTTTTCTTTCTCAATCAATCCGAATTGGACAGTCACATCTTGATAAAGTGAAGATCAGTGAAGCCTGTCACTGTTATCAATGTGGATGGGCAGTGCCCAGACAGTTTGTGACAAGGTTGCACCTCGCGCACTTTAGCAACAGTATCCTTGACAAGCAAGGAAAACATGTAACTGCCAGTTTCTTTTGACCCTGGGTTCATGTACCTAGCTGTTGCGTAGCCTCAGTGTAGGCATTGTAAGAGGATGGTTAAAGGTCTGTGGTGAAATTTACGCGAGAACGTTGTGGAAGTAAGACCAACCCTGCCCCACCTGCCCTTTGGGCCCGTGCATGGACAGTGTACTGCCATGTACTGCCTGTGTAGCCTGTTTCCATCGCAAGATGAAACACCATGAGCTGCGGGACGAATTACAAAGGGCCTGTCATCAAGAGTCCAGACATAGAATGTACATGAACGTACCTCGATTTGATCAGCAAATTCAATACAGGCTTTCTTTCACTTTCCACGTCGGCGGCATTTCAAGGAAGTGCACAGAAAACCCTGATGGGACTAAGTTTCATGGCATCCCAGCATGCCATGATAGCTGAATCTGCTCAGGCCTGGACAAAGATGGATCACCCACATGTTTGTCGACTAGTTGAGTGCGCCCATGTGTCGTCAGATGATTAGATGGAGGCAGATACAGATGTGTTTGGCAAGAGAAGCCGGAAGATTCTTGTGTTTGTTTCTTTGGCTATGTTAGTTTTGCTGCTCATTACCATGGATACGTGGTATGTAATAATATATGTATTCGATTCACGTATCAGATAACCATGGAAATATGTATTAATTCAATTACGATGGTAATTCAGTTTCAATTCACTTCATTCTTCAGGTACTTCGAAAGTCCACAATACTTGTGGCTAGTCACAGAACTTTGCCATGGTGAGGAGCTTCAGAATGTGCCAAAAGTTCTGCCGTTTTTGCTTGAGTGAGTAGGCGCCAAATCTCTTGCAGGTTGGTTACTGCAATGGATTGTGCTACTTGATACCTCTCTAGGTACGCATTCATTTCACTCCAGTATGGGAATACTTGTTGCCGGACGAGGGATCGGTCATTTTGATCAAACATCTTGGGCCATGGCGCAGATTGCTGTATGCATCAGAGAATTCCTACCAATGGCTCAGCGATCCATGCTGGATCTGTTGGCTCTTTGGCACTGCCCTGGTCTGATCACGGCAAGGAGCTATGCGAAAGGATCATTTCAGAGAAAGGTGGTCTGCCAGAAATGGAGGTCAGCGTGGCTGTTGAGATCTGTTGAGGAGGTCCCATACTTTGGACATAGCGAGATGTTCCCAGCCCACATGGCGAGGCATACAGAGGCAGAGAGAGGGAGAGCAACCCAGGGGACCCAGTGCAAGGAGCCAGATCAGATTTGTCAAAACGATGGTAAACAACCGTCCAGAACTGCTTCTGCGCTGCTCCAGGAGGTTTATTTGCTCTAGAAGTATTTGTAAGTATGAAGCGGTCACATGTCTTTTGGTTTAAAGTGCCTGAACGAAACATCAGAAGAATGCCATTCCAGCCATTCTCTTAGTAGATTGGAGCCAAAGAAGGATGCAGATGGAGTGGCACGTCGGGACACCCTGAAATTGATTCACACCACTACTTTGTTTCAAGATTTGTGACTGGAAATGGTCCGAACAAGGGATCCCACCGAGGGCCAAGAATGCCAGGTGGCCAAACTCATGGAGCAAATGCTGCGAGCGACACTTCACTGTCACCAACAAGGGATGCTACACCGGGATTTGAAGCCCGAGAATTTCCTCTTCACAGGCAAGACTCCCTGGGTGACCACCTGATGGTGACCCCCTGGGTGACCCCCTCATCATTCCTCATCCCCCCTTCAGTAGTAGTGGTGTCTTTCGGCGCACAGGATATGTCAGGTGAATTTGCAGAATATTGCAGGCAGTTCATTAGCAATTGATGGCAATTGATGGCAATTGATGGTACTTGATGGATCTTGATGGTACTTGATGGTACTTGATGGCAATTGGTGGTAATTGCTGATGACTACAATCATGCATGATGATGTTTGTTCTACAAAGAAAGTGTGTGTATTCTTATTCTTGGTAAATGATTATCCACTCGTGTTAACATCATGCGAAGCATCTCAGACAGATCCAGGTGCCGATGGCGAAGACTTGAAATTGATTGACTTTGGCTTTGCGGTTCAGGTGCACCTTGGAGACGCTCTCAATGTG
The DNA here is from genome assembly GCA_009767595.1 of Symbiodinium kawagutii. Classification (NCBI taxonomy): domain Eukaryota; class Dinophyceae; order Suessiales; family Symbiodiniaceae; genus Symbiodinium; species Symbiodinium kawagutii. The sequence goes on from VSDK01021075.1 coordinate 232,109, forward strand.
GCATAATGGACATGGTGTTCCCCTTATGTATCTTACGTCCCACAGAATGCTGCCGTGAACCCCTTGGCATAAACTGCAAAGCTTGGCATCGCTGGGCATGGTTATGTGATGTTCTGAGACTTGGGGCCCCTTGAAAACTTGGGCTTTGAATGCACATGGCAGGATGGGACCTGGTCCGCGGAGAGCAAGTACGACGGAACCCTGCTGTTCTATTCTTAGTGCTCTACAGCTGTGACCGAACTTGGAACTGCTGAAGGAAGGCACTCAGGGAGTCAGGGAGCAACCAGGTGCTGGTATGTATTGGCACATACTGACACTAGTCACTTACTATTGATTTGAAGGGCCTCAGATTTTGGTTTGAAGCAGTGATCATCCGCTCGCAATGGCCATTGAGCAATGCTGTTGCTGGTGAGGTATGCTTCTCCACAGCAGTTGAAGGGCGCTCATACAGCCAAGAGTGACGACGTGTGGTGCGCCCCATGCAGACTAACTTCTCGGGTTTGGGTGATCATCGCAGTGTCTTTAGTGGAAAGATGCTTGCAAGAGAAAGAGAAATGGGTGCACAGTGCTGCACACGTCGAACAACTAAAGCAATACAGAGCAAGGCATTGAAAACAGACATGTGTGAGAGTTGGTCTTCATCCAGTGCACACCACTGAAGATCGCAATGGCAGGTCTCTGGGAATCATCTTCCACATCCTTCTGACGGGTCAGTTTCCATTCTCTACCAGTGAGGATGCTATCTTCAAGGTGCTCCAGGGGCAGTCAGTGCTGCAGCGTTCTGTTTGTCTGCAGTTTAGACCTAGTTTCGTCCGATACTCACATCAAAATTGGTACGAGATGTCACTGTCACTCATCTAAGACTTGGCGGCAAAGCCACACTGTTTTGCTCGCAGTAACTTGAAGCTTGACAGTAGAAAGACACTTTGGACACTTTCACGCAAGGCAATGCCTGCACGCAAAGGAAGACTAACATGACCACAAAGATCAAAAAAGCATTTGGCCGCACATGGCCTTACTACTTACTACTATTTATTGCTCCAACCTAGTTGCCACCATGACAGTGATGCTTCGATGGACAATGCTCTCTAAAAAGTATGAAGACCAGAACTCTGTTCTGGGTGTAGAATGCAAAGGCTTTGTGATGGGTGGCTGATAGACGCAGCGTGGTGTAGAACTACCATTTCCTAACAGCCAACATGTCAGTTGCTCACCTATTTGCTGACGCCAATTCTCGGGACACACAAGTGAATCAGGACATGAATGCGCGTGGAGTCCTTCAATCAGATCTGGAGGACATGGGTTGAAGCAGATGTTTGGTTGTAACATGTGACGAAGGAAGTATGTAAAAGGCAAAGGCAACTGAACAGCTTTGCAAAGTCTTGAAATCCCTGCTCTTAGTGTTTCTTGTAGCTTTCTGCAAATAATTACTGGAATATTCCGGATAATCGTCGCTACACTCCAGCCAAACAAAAATAAATCAGTGGAGCCAAGACTGAATGGTCATGAAAGAAAGATCACATTCAACATCCGCAGGAGACTAAAGGCATAATCCTGATCAATCCTGGGCTATGCAAGACACAACTTGAGCATAACTAGTGATTAGTCTCCCTAATTGTCCAAGAGCTTCAGATTCGTTCGGAACATTTGCAGCCACGAAGGGTCATCTGGAGAGTCCAAGATGCTCTATTGAAGCCGCTGATTTGCTGCAACGGCTGCTAACATGGGACCGGGTGCCCAGTATGGGTCTGTTTGGAGGGCTGAAGGTTGGAAAACTATTATCAGAGAAAGGCTACAAGCAAGACTTTGCGGATCCTTGCGGTATTTTCACAAGTTGACCCTGTCGGGTCACTAGCAGCAAGGTATGTTGAGACATGTTGAGACTACTCTTATCAAGTTCAGGTTTTGCACCTCGCGTGTAGCAATCGTCCAGCTTGATCCAGCGGGTGTGTCCCTTGATTTTGCTAAAGCAGGGGTTGAGGTGGCCGTTTGTGTCATGGCAAACCTCCATGTTCTTTCGCTCTGTCTTCACATGTTTTTTGTGTGTTCTTCTGCATCTTCTGCTGTGCTTACCTTACGAAGGGGTTAGTTTGGGTAGACCGGAAGGGAAAGGTCAATGCGTTCTGTTTCTCCATCCAGTACGGCACTTCACGTTTTGCTGAGGATGCATCCAATCGGATCAGTCTGGAGGCCACCAGCGAGCTCAGCATTTGATTAGATTTTCATTTGCACTGACTGCGCTGCATCATGTTTCAACGGTTTCCAACGGATTCCATGCAAACCTTCAAACAACGCAGTTTTAATCGACACAGAGATGCCATTTCCACGGAGTGTGATGTAAATCGCTGGAAAAGTGTTGCGTGTAGATGTTTCCCGAGCTTAAGGCTTTCCAGGTAGCGACTTCGCTTCGCTTGCCCCAAGGGTTCCTGGTGGGCCATGGTGAATGCAGATCTCTCGCAAGGCAGCACTGGAGCATCCCTTCTTGGCGGTCGCTGGGACGCCACCCTCTTTGTCAGCTGAGGCCTTTGGGGATGGTAAGACGGCATGATACACAGGTCTCCATTGGGTTCGGGTGCAGGTAGAAGAAGAGATCCTAGTCCTAGATGATGACTGTGCGTGTAGCACAGTCTATGTAGTCATATCTTAAGTCTACTTCGTTCATCTTGGTTCCAGGGAAGTCTAGAAACAAAGTTGCTGCTGAGTCACCTCTTGCAGGATGTGATCTTGCGACTTGACCAGTTCGTTGAGAGTTCTCGCCCAGAAGCTGAGCTTTGCAGAATTCTGCCCGTCAGTTAGAAGATCATTTTGCCATGAGCAGCATGATCTGTGTTATAGATTGTTATAGTGCATAGCCTAGCTGCACAGCTGTCTTGCTTATGAATCAGATTGAATCAGTACTATAGAAAAATCTACTTTTGACAGGGAGCTGCCAGCACTTCCGCAACGATTTAATCCCGAACCCCCACAGAACTTTGCACCACTTCCCCCAATTTTCGCATCTCTCGAGAACTTGTACCCTCCCAACATCCTGCAGTCTTCAATCATCTTCAACCCTGACCTTGCAGGAAATCGACCTTAAACGTATCGGAACACTCTGAGACCCACCAAGTCATCTCGCCACAACACTCCTGATCTTGAAGCTGCAACCTGAAGGCCTACAGAATTGTTGTTGCTGTGGAGGAAAGAGGTGTAGACTTTAGGATCTTACGTAAAGATTAATTTGATTGCATATTATGTACAGATTGTTTCGAATCGTTGTATGTTAATAATGCATACACATGATGTTCAGAAAGGCATTCACCACTAAAACTCTTGATGCACATTCACTGATATCCCTGGAAAGATCGCCGTCGCATTCTTTAGCATGGCAGCATGCACTTCCAAGGCTTGAAACAGCTGGCACAGACGGCCATTGCTCACTTGCTCGGCGAGAGCCGAAAGGAATTCTCCAGCGGAAAGTCACTGAGTAGAGCCAAGTAGGATTGATCTAGGGTAAATGTCTTCCTCAATCACTTCGACCAGGTGCTACATGACATTTTATCAAAGGGTGAATCATTGTGAAGGCTACATGAATATTGATTATGAAAGAATCGTCTTACATCAAATCTAAAGTTTGAACATGTTTGAACTCTTTCTGCTTTCGAAGACCCTGTCGAAATTTCCAACCACCCATGCTCGCTTTCAGCAGAAAAGACAGCAATCATCTATGGTTGTGTTCAGAAAAGCTGAGCAGAACCTGGAGAACTTGGGGTCGCTGTGATGGCATTCACCCATTGACACATGCAGCAATGCAGTTGGTGTCGCCAAAAGATGATTTGGCATGTGCTCCCAAAACTAAAAGCCTTTGTTGTGTTTCTCCTTTGTTGTGTTCACAGAATCTTTGCCAAAATTGTCTGTTTCACATTATTTTTTTTGAACAAAATAAATGTGAATCTCTGCCAAAAAGAGTGGAACGGGCTTTCGCTACTTGGAATGGTTTGTTAACTGACAAGCCGCCCACTGGTTCGTTGCCTTTCAGGACGGACCTTTGGCCAGAGCTACCTTTGTTGAGCTTGAGCGTTTGGGTGACGGAGAGGCGTGCTGAACGCAGCAGGTCATTTTGATGAGAAAATGTGAGTCCTATGGGACATATCTGCTGTTGGGAGTCTAGCCTGAAACATGATGACTGAATGCGGACTCAATCTGGAACCAGCACTGAGACTGTGAGTGGGGTGGTGAGTGGGGTACTAGAGAGCATATCTGAGCACGACTTGGATTCTGTATCAGGTGACCATCACATCTTTCCGCCACTTCCTTCAGATGCGTGGAATGCAACCTCCTGCCAGCTGGTCTAGTCCTCAGGAAGCGAAAAATGAAAAGCCCAACATCCAAGCATCACGTAATTTCTAATGCACAATTTGTAAAGCAGCTTCTTCTAATACTGTAACCCAGTTTTTCCCCACAACCATCCACAAGCATCCGCAACCATCCACAACCATCCTCAACCATCCACAAGCATCCGCAACCATCCACAACCATCCTCAACCATCCACAACCATCCGCAACCATCCGCAACCATCCGCAACCATCCGCAACCATCCGCAACCATCCGCAACCATCCACATTTCTAAACATTTCTACTATCTTTAGCATATCCACAACGTTTCTTCAGGGCTCAGAAGATCATCGCCAGGTCAATGGTCACGTTACCCTGCTGAGGTTCTCCAAAGTAGAGCGATTGCTGGGAGAGAACGGCTGTACTCCTGACATGTCCAAGTTTCTATGGCTATGTCCACCACAGTGGTATCTACGAACCATCTAGCCATCGTTAAATGGGAAACTACCAATTTTGGGGATACACCATGGACTATGGACAAACTCATGGCTTAGCTTATCAATCTACTCATATGATTCTTCTCGCGATTAGTGCTGCTGCGAGCGCATGCACATAGCTAGTGAGTTGAAGGTTCAGAGCAGTTTGGAGAAAAGCATGGTTTGTCATTGTGCACCCAGATTTGATGTGGAAACATTTGGGTACTAGAAAGCGAGCAACAAGAGACTGTGCACATATGGTTGTGCAACCCTAGCATTTGATGGTCACACAAACATTTTCCATGTAGAGAAGACTGCGACGTAACCTCATATTGCACTTGCAAGGGAGAAGATTTGGGGAGGGAAACCCTGCAGAAGTTCATTTTCGGAACTGGTCTTTTGTAGACATGACATGACATACTGTCGTAACTTTTTGGGCAATGTAGATTCATTGAGGGAAGAAATGGGGGCGCTGAAAGTGGGCAGTTGCCAGGCATCGGATACACCAGGTTTTTAGCAGCTGCGCTGGATGATTCAGGAATCCAAGGAGCCGATGCTTGTAGCGAATAGGGCTGTCCATAGGTCGGGTACCTGAAAACCACTGGCGCCTTGATGTTTTCCAGGAGAATCATATTGTTGGCAAGTATTCTAAGTATCTCTACTTGAGAGAGTAAATCAGTTTGTCATAGTTTGTCTGAATCTTTGGAGAGTTGTAGATCTTCTCCCCTCGCTACTTGGATACAGCTCCAACATGGAGCTCTCCATAAGCTTCGAGGAGATCGACGCGTGAAGAGCATGGTCTTTGACCTCTTGGATTCTGATGGCGATGGATTGATCTCCGTTGAGGTGCGAGTTCCCAAGAAACTGCTGGGGACGGATGAAGCACCCTGCTGTGACTTTCGGTACCAAGCCTTTTGAATCTCCAGGAAACATGTTCATCTCATTTCATCTCTTTATACAGGCTGAGCCATTCTATATGTTTCTTGGACTAACTAAATTGGGTGAACATTCTTCCATTGGACCTTCAAAGATGACTGCACATATTCAGCAATTCGTTGTATTCGGATGTTCATTTTTTATGCCTGCGCCTGGTTCAGAGCCATGTTGATAAGCCAGAATGAAATGCTGCTAGTTTTTGGCAGGCAGTCCTACAGCCATCAAAATTGGTTGAAGTTGAAACATCATTTAACCAAGTGTGACTTGGAACCAACTAACAAGCTCCGACCTCTCACTCCTGCCCCCTTCGACATGTTACACGAAGGACTTGCGATCTGGATTGAACCTGAGCCTGGACGAAAGCACCCAAGTGATTTCGGAGGTGCAGACTGTGCTTTGATTGAACAATTTGAATGTGGACGGCAATCATTCAGAAACTTCATGAAGACTCAAGACTTGTCAAAAGGTTTTTTATATAACTTTTTTACATATATATATAATTGTATATAGAATTATATATATATATCTTAAAAACTTGTCAAGACTTGCTCATTACTCTACTTCATGAAGGCAGACTTGCTCAGAAAGTCTACTGCCGGCCGTGAGAGAAAGTCTACTGCTATTCCTCGAACTCCAGCAGGCGCTTGCGGACCTTGATCTTTCAGCGCACGAGGCAGCGAAACCGCGGAAGCGCCATCAGGTCTGAAACGACCAGCAGTAGTCGATTGCGAATACACCCAAGGAAGGAAGATGGGATATTGTGATAAGATGGGTCTGGAAAAGAATTGGGTACCAAATTGCTTCCTTTGCGAATTTGAGCATTTTGCGCATCCCACTGCATCCCATGCGTGTCCCTATAAAGGTCCCCAGATCCAGTGGCTTCGGACGTCACTGAGACTTGGCTGTCAGGATACTTCGAGTGGATGCATCACCTTCTGGAACTTCTTGTGATTGCCCAAGGCAAACGAAGAAATCAGGACCAACTACCAATTACTTGGACAAGCAATCCGTGGACTTTTTGGGAAGCTTACCTGTATAGTTGTTGATCAATTAATACAGAGTGATGCTAAATTTGAAGCATTTTCCCGGATTTTCCTGCATTCCGGAGAGGACACTGCCACATGTTGCGGTTTTGTCCAGACCCAGTGGAAACCCCAAGGGTCAAGCTGAGGCAGTTGCTGGAACCTGTGCCAACACCTGCGCCGGTGGGGATCCGAGGGTCTCAAGATCATCCCAGAATTGGATAAGATTTATATAAGGTTTCTATAAGATATAATATATGTGAATAATAACAAATTAAACAAGATTTCCATAAGATCAATATAAGATCTATTTGAGATTTAGACAATATGATGTGCATGTAGAACTTAAATCAGATGTGTAAGTTTATATGTGTTTATTATATGACTTGTATATAAGCAAGTGTCGTCGTCAATCAATTAGGTATAAACAACGCCGTGATGAGTACAGCATGAATCATAGATCTGTTCTTCGGCCAGTCGGCAGCAGACCTCCGAAAGTAATCGATTTACCAAGGAAGTACAGTAGGTGGTGGTAGTAGTAGTAATAATAATAGTAGCCATAGTCGCAGTCATCGTAGTAGATGTTGTTGTTGTTGTTGTTGTTGTTGCTGCTGTTGCTGTCCCACTTTCCAGCCGTGCCAAGGTCTCTGAACGTTGGCACTTGAAAGATGGAACTCCTCAGGAGCAGATGGGAGAATTCGATGCATGGATTAGTGTTCCATTGCCATGATGCAAGATATTGTAATGAAAGTACTCTTTCGTTTGCCTTCAAGTAAGTGGAATTCGAGAACATATTTCAGGGATTTTCAAGGATTCTGAAGTTATCTTCCAACAGCTGAAAGTACTGTGGATCAATTGGTCGCAGATCGATCAGTTGATTGTTTGTGTATTTGACTTGTTGAAGTTCAGGTAATCCGTGTGTCGTAGGAAAGCAGTGTTTGAATTTACTTTGATTGCAGGATTTGGTTGAAGATCAAACATGTCAGGTGAGGATGTAGAAGTATAGACATTCACAGGAATTAGTGGAGGGGCCCATCTTGTGTAAATAGTTAGTTTTCTATGCTTTAAATTGAAATCAGAACGATTAAAACAACGACGCAGTGCAAACGGTGCATACAAAGTCAGAATGTTTGCAATTTGCAAAAGAGAACTTCAAGTGGTCAAACATCTTGGAGTTCAACGTCTATGAGTCAATAAGTGATGCATTGACTGTTCAAGGCAGTACACTGTCCAATCAAAGTGCACAACTCATCACAATTCGCAATTTCAGTCAGACCTTTGTTTTTTGATAAATATCAGATACAGCTTTCTAAAACAACAGCATGCCCTTGATAATGTTTGAAACTTTTGGGTTGCGCGGTTGGACATTGGACGCACGGTGGCAGGATTGGATGTCAACGCTGGCATGTTGGCTTTGGCCAGGTCTTCTCAGCATTTGAGGCAAAACATGCCATCTGTGCTGGTGCCTTGGGTGCGGGTTTGCTGGTAGCCCCCATGAAATTATACTCATTTCATCATTTTCATATCACTTCCTGAGTAAAAATGACAAGGTGTGAATGTGCCTGGGTGCCTCTCAGTTGATTCATTCGATTCTATTCTCCGACTTATATAGGTCCCTAGATCAGCGGTCGAAGTGACTAGCACTCAGTTGTGGAGCTGGTTTTGTTGAGCTCCTACCCAGAAGGTATAAATGATCGTCTCTCGGAATGAGTAGGCTTAGTGAAAACGGACGTGTCACAATTTCGTCCTTGTCACGCAACAGAAAAGACCCAATGTGCAACACCTGAGCAGGTATCCAATGTAGAGGTGAACTATGGTGAATTGCTTGCCATTGGATCGCGTCAGATCCTGGGGGGTACCTCCTAGAAGGTACCCACGGGATAAGCCACTGGGGATGTCCAAGGAGAACACACCATCACCTCCAATGGAGTTGACCCAAGTGAAAGTTATGAGAGTGTTGCCATATGTTTCCATATACTTCTTGGGTTCACATTGGGTTCACCACCCCCCAAACATGTATGATGTCTCCAAATTGCGGTGCTCCCCGATGGAATCCTTTCTCTTAGATGCTTATTGAATGCACCGATCAGTTGGAAAAGGGACCCCCATGTGCTGTCGGCACAATCATTCCTTTTGCGAAGGCGATCTTGAGGTTTCGGGCTAACCATTTCAAACCATGAATTGCTCGGATACTTCGGCAGTAACAAAGGCAGTATTGAAACTGATACCTCAACAGTGGATCAGCTGAAGTAGTCGGAATCCATCACCCTATGACGATAACAGGACTGAAAATTCAAGCCACGGATCATGGATGGGTCATGGGTCAACTCCTTCAGAGCTGAACCAGTAGCAATTTGTGTGTGCTTGAAGGCTGCTAATTCAAGCCCGGACGCTGCCCATCGGGACAGACTTCTGTCACATACTTGGGGTGTTTCTGTGATGTGGACTGAACATGCCACTGAGTCGACTTAGTCAGAGTCACTTGAAAAGACAAGTTTGACCCACTGCCAATGATGAGGAGATCATGGAATCCCGTTGGACTTCCTACACATGCGACATACTGCAGCATACTCATCAATTTGATCATTTGTTTGTTGACATGAAGAGACCAAGAGACCAAGAGTTGTTTTAGGTTTGTGGATCTGCTGTGGCGATGTCCAATGATTATGGCTGGATGCATTTCATTTACCGATGACCATGTGTGTGCGTGTGTGCGTGCTGTAAAGACGGAAATGTATGGACATGTTTTCTCAACACCCTGCAGTGAGCAGCGTGAAAAGGTATCGTCCACTTCTTTTGCTGTGGTTGACGACGGTGCTGAGCGATGGTTGACAGTCCGGATGTTAGTCAAGAACCGAAGATGATAAAGAGCCGGATGGCTGGAAGTTGTAGTGTAGTGGTTGGTCAAACACGTCAAAGGACAGTGATCTCTGTCATCATAATGAGAAAAGCTGTAACAGCAGCCAGCCAGCTGGGTTTTTCTTTAATAATATCTTGAACATTAGGCAATTTGCTTGTCACAGTCAGGTCCCACGACATGGAAACTCCCAACTCTTCCAAACTCATCCTGCATTCCT
>VSDK01021075.1:242036-262930 GCA_009767595.1 Symbiodinium kawagutii
TTCCTGCTCCTCGTCGTAGATCCGATCTGCCCAGTGGCAAGAAAAACAATTCCACAAAAAGTCAACGAATTGCTTTCGTTTCCCACGCATTCATACCCTGTGTTTGGGACATGTGAATGGGTGCCAACTGGGCAGACATTCAAAGCACATTCTCAGGCGTTCACGCTGCTGAATGGGCATTCGAGATTGACAATCCAGACATCAATTCCACGAACTTGAAATCAATACAATTTGGTATAATCTGTCAATGTTTTCTGTGGAAAATGGTAAAGTCATGGCACATGCCGTTTGGGTGACCTGCCCAAAGATTGTGAGTCAATCAGGTTTCGCAGACAGCTGCATATTTAGTTGCAGCCATCCGATGATCCAGCTTGAACTAGCTACAGGAATGTTGAAGGTGAACCGCAATGTGGTTTGGTGACGTTTCCGTGTGTGCGTGAAATTTGGCAGAAGAGGTACAATTATTATCCAACAGATTGAGGAGGTCAGGTACTGATATTGTAAGTCCCAGACAATCGCAAATTTGCGGACTTGTGAAGCTTGCTGAGGAACAGCATGATTATTTATTTGATAGACCTATGTGACTTCAGGAACACCCTTGACCAGGGGTTGCTTCACCGCAAAGGGTGGACAACTAAACTACCATCAGCTGGTGAAGCTTCAGTCGCGAATGGCTTCTAGGATATTCGTCCCTGAACTGGAAGTCAATCTGGAGGCAACAGATCGTCCAGGAATGTCCAGGACATCCATCACAATCCAGTGCGCTTAAATAAACAACTGATTCGCAATACCGTGATTTCGTTGAATGACCACTTGACACGGGCTGGAAATCTTGTGGGTCACGGTGCTTGCATGATACGGAATCTGGATTCTGGTTTTGGATGGAAGCCTGGAACTTGTACAAAAGTGGCGGCACCAAAGACCGTGAGGTAAGATGTGCGAACACACAGAGACAATGCAGCTGACGAGGTGACGGAAGCAACCGTGGTGCTGGGCCTTAGGGTACTCCACTCATCCCTGATTGATCTGATTGGTGTGAGCAAAATGTTTAATTGACTCATTGTTTTGCATGTGCTTGTGTGTGTGTGTGTGCAATACCTCAGGAATGTGCATCCAGGCAAGATGATGAAGCACATGGTGGATGCTGATGGTGTTTCGGCTCAAAAGCCTTCTGCCCTGTCTACTAAACAGGCTCATTCTGCCTGGCTGAAGAGGACGGTTCTGGCGGCGCGAAGAATCGTTAAAGGTGACACGGATATGGATACACGCATGGATACACAAATCGATGCTACACCAACTGCTTCAAAGAGTGCCCCTGTACATACTCTATGCTACTTTATTTTTTTCCTCTAATGCTTGCTTTCACTACTTTGGAATGCCTATTCCTTCTCTAGAATTTCTGAGCCTTGTAGATCCTTGTCGTATCTTGATGTATGTTGTAGTTGTTTTCCTTGGTTTGTTCATGGAATAACTGCAAACACCGGGCGGCAAGATTTGTTGACGCACAGAGACTGATTGCCATTCGCAACTCGTAGCATCATAATCACACGCTGGCTGTGTCTGCTACTCCCTCCAGAGAAATCGCTGTAATGTGAATGTGGTAGTCACAAATAACAGCCAGTTTTTGAGGTGTAGAATCTCTACTGGATCATATGAATAATTGATGCACAACATTCCCCTGTAATCAGCTGCGATATATCACTGGATGAATTTCATTGCCTTTTCACAAACCACGTATTGTTGCAATGTAAACTTCAACCCTTGCTCCTCCCTTGAACACTGGTTTAGTGGGTTTTAGTTGAAAGGGGGACCAGAACGGTTAGGGGGACTCAAGGGACCTCAAGGGATTATTGCTGTTGTTTTCATCCTTCCTGTGTTGGCTAAATGCTGGCAGTATGCCAGAGTATAATATCCCATGTTTCTACACCGTCAGAATAGACAGCTGTCATGGCATGGTGTAGTGCCGGCTGCCTTGCAATCCCAACCGGCACGAAACAAAGCAAAGAAACAAACTCATCAAGAGGCCTCAACCATCAGAGAAACCAGTGACGAATGCTGGTAGGGATACGACAACAGAACAGCAATGGCGGCAGCAACAGCAACAACAACAACAGCAGCAGCAGCAGCAACAACAAGACAAGAAGAGCAACGGCAAGAAAAGACATGTCAACAGCAACTCCCTTTGCCAGGCCGCCATGGCAGTCTGGCGAGTTGCAAGACATCTTAGCTCCGCACAGGCATTGGGCATGCTGTTTGACGCGTCCCTGAGGTCATGATCAATCTACTCTATTTGTGCCTTGGGGATGATTGCAACCCATTGTAGTCGACTGTGGGGGTCCGGTTTTCATGATAAGGGGAGGTGTTGAATAAACAATTCAAGATTGTACCACCATGATTGTTTACTATTAGATATGTCCTCATGATTGCTACAGGAATTGCCATGAACAAGCAGGACAGTGGGAGAATACTCTGAGCTAGAGCTGGAAGATTCAGCGAAGTTGTACCGTTGTCCCCAATTTTGCCTATTTATCTTCCGGATGATATATCATAGCACGTCTACCTGTTATGCGGAAACCAACACCTGAGTAGTCAATTCTAGAGCGGCAATGCAAGGATTTCTTGCTAAATCTCAATCATTCTGAATCAATGTCAACTGGCTATAGGATTCTAAAGGTATACCGGGTGCACCATGGTGCACAACGAAACATATGTGTATTAAATATATATGCATATATATATATATAGATATTATACACAATCTCAGTCATCCCATGGTCATCCCACTTATCAACTTACCCAACAGGCCCAACAGGGATACCACTCGAGCTGTCTCCTGCGTTCCAAAGTGACCGACGAGTCACGTCCAGGGATGGCGCCAACGGGCAGCCCGCAGCTTTTCCACTGATCTGAAGCAAACCTTGACCTACGAGGTGGACGAGGGTAGGGGTTGACAGAGGACAGCAATAGAACCAGCAATGGAAATGTCTCATGTTGGTCAGTAGTGGTTAAGAGTCATGAGTGGTGTTCAGCAATACACAATGTCGTTGATCCTGGCTAATAATTATGCCGGGATCACACGCATTCATAAACAATAGTAGTCAACAATTGTGGGAGATCCAGCTGTTAACAAACCAGCCACATTGGATGGAAAAACGCCAGCCAGCACGGGGAAAAAATGCAGGGTGATTGATTTATATGGATCTCCCATTGTTCAACAATGGTCCCCACTAACATACAAGTTGAGTGAGCCATTCCATGTCGGAGATTTGTCATTGCCTAGTTTGTTGGCACCCGATTTGAGTGGCTGATCCATTCCATGTCGGAGATTTGTCATTGCCTAGTTTGTTGGCACCCGATTTGAGTGGCTGATGAAGTGACAGTTCTTCATGTTTTATTAAGTTCATTGCAAAGCTAGCGATTGATTGTGCAAGAATGAAAACTCTTTGATGCTGGCAAAGTGGAACATGAGCAGAGTCCAGATCATAACTATGACATGGCATCGTATACATTGCAATGATTACTAACTGGCTATACAGTTGTCGCATGTTGTCGCACTCAACCTGCGTTTGCACGTGTACGATCGTGTGCGACGATGGCAGGAGCACTTGAAAGAAGGTGGCAAGATGGTGGACTTCGCAGGTGCGAAAACCGCATCCAGCCAGGCCAATCAGCCAGCGCTGCTCAGCCACAAGGTTATGCCATGCCTGTGCAGTACGAAGCCAAAGGGAGCAAACACGCCCTGAGCATCATTGATTCCACAAAGTGGACCCGAGCCTTGTCTGGAATGGCTGGAACATGGTGGAACTGATCAAGAGACTCCTAGTGGAACTGATGAATAGTTTGCCCATGAAGCATTTGTGCGGCGCCAAGACTGCTGTGTAAGCAGCTCATGAACCTGCATTCAGGAGAATTATGGCAGCAAAAAAGATACAGAAAGGTCTTTGGTTGAGAGCTTTGTATTCTCTGAACATCTCAATAGTCTGGTTCTTATAGGCTGAAATGCTCAAGGATGCTGAATGCCAAAGGTTTGGTCAAAGACAAGAATCATCGCTGAATGTAAGGAGAGAGCGCTTCTCTCTTTGACGTCAGCCACATGTGCAGCATTAGGTGCCCCAGATGTGGCTCCTGGGTGGGGTGGCTTTACATTCTCAGCCAAATGCATGTTGATGAACATGGACTAGGTGGCATATGGACAAAGTTGAAGCAGAAGTTGGACAGTGCATGACCTTTTGGTTTTTTGGTGAAAGACGTGAAAGTCGAATCTGCTGAACGATTGGAAACATGTGGCTTGCAGGATGCATTTCTATTTTTTGTGTAGTGTGCCATGCAACCTTTTGTTTGTTCCTGGTACAGGTGATACAGTAGGTGTGCTCGTGCATTGTGGAATCCCCACACCTATAGGTTGAAGGTACGCCCCTGGGAGAGTCAGGCATAATGTCCCAATTTGGTACCTGGAGTTTGGCAGTCTGCGAGGTGGACAGGAAAGGATGCATTTGACTTTGTTGAGCGGGTGACCACCGCTGATGTCTATGGACTGGCAGCGGAAGTGGGGGATCAACACAAATTTCCCAAGAATTCAGTTGATGGATTTGATGATATTTGAATATATCAAACCGTTGTTTCAATACAGAGAAGTTCTCTTCAAACGAAGAAGAGATGTCATCCTTTTCCGACCCTGATCCAGCTTGGCTGCGCAAGGACTTCCTCCAATGACGGGGTCACTGAGTGTGATCACCAACGAACGAGGTGGCGTCATTGACGACACCCTTGCATGGCACTCAGCTGGCACTCAGGTTGTATCTTGCCTTCACACATCTTTACACCCTTGTTGCATCTGCCAGCCGCCGTTTCCTACCTTCCCAGCGATGATTCAACGAGGTTACCAAGTGCAGCTCCAAAGAGCATGGAGAGCACGTCTACCAGGCACCTGGCAAACAGTTTTCACACATTTTTACACTGTGAAATTCGGTTCCAAGCTTTTCATGCACAGAAAAAAGATTCATATAATTCATGACCATTCTACTTGAGAAAATGGCACAATCTTGTTGTACTGCTTGGGGCAGGACGTATGCTCTTCCGTGTCCGCAAAGCTCAACTGGATTTTGTTTCATAATGGGCTCGGAAGTATTTCTTGAAGCAGCCCCTCTAGACATGTTGCATGTTGCCGAGCCAGTCATCTTGAAGAACACGAATGGTTTTGCAATGCCCGTGTCTACCATGAAGAACTTTCCATGTTTGCCTCATGATTAGCATGTTTCAAGGTATTGGTTGGCTCCTTTTCTTATCCACTGGTAGTGAGCTTTGATGATTCCTGATTCAGGTGGTGAATGCGGGCTGTGCCCCTAAAGATTTGAAGCACTTCGAAGAGCAGCTTGGCAAATTCGGTGGTGATGTCAAGATGGAGGCCCGATCAACTTTGCCGCTTTTCCAGCACGTGCTCTCCAAGCAAAACATATATAGAGGAGACTGATTACTATGATGCCAGCATAACAAAGGTGTCGCAGCAGCTGCAGGTCATGTGGGACAACAGAGGGCTTTTTGCCATCCAGGGTCCCAAAGCAGCAGAGGCACCAAGAGCTGCGGGGTCGTGCATGGGGCACAATGTTGCTGGGAGAATGTGATTTTGGTAGCTGCTAGCGACTGCTAGGGCATTGCCAATGTTATAGAATTGGCCATGCAGGATTCAAGATAGGCTTATGGTTGTACGCAAAGCGGTGGTGAACCTTGACATTTGTCCAACATGGGCATGTCCGTAAATGTGGCACGTACCGAATCGATATTTGTTTCCTGAAGAACTTGCAGGTTTGGGGGGCTTACTCGTACCTCCTTTTGCGGACAACAGATCTGCAGTCGTTGGCTTTCACCTACGGTGCGCAAATGCACATGTATACTAGGTGCATACTAGGTGCTACACGGGAATGTGGTACCTCATGATTAAAAACACTGGCCCCCTACATGTATCATTCACATTTCTTTTGGATGTATGTGATTTCACCATCATGAACCATCAGTAATTTGGTTCATTTTGGTTTTCTATCGTTTCACAACCAGCTGAGAGCCAGGTTTTGTTTTGGACAAATAGGACATGGTGAGTCCAGTTTTGATGTTACTGTTAATATCCTAGGTGACCCGGAACGGTTGAACTCCGCCACTTGCAAGTCCTGGTGCTGCATCGCTTCGCGGTCAAGTGGACAGGTCCTTCAGCGCTTGAGCCCATCCACAGATCTGAAGTCAGTGCCATTTGGTCAATGCTTCTGGATGACCTTGGAAGGCGAGCGTTGATAGCTACAGTGCCACAGAAGTGAAAGAACCGTTTTCTTGTGGGAGATTATGCATGATTATATAGATACAATCCTATTACGAGTATCCTCTAGGAAAGTAGGAGGTTGACCCCCCTGTAAGCAGACTGTTTTCTAGAGAATTTTTAGGGATACATTGAGCAAGTGTTGAAACATGTCCGCCCTGTCTTTCTAGAAAACCTATTTTTCAAGCTTTTGGAAAGTCTCGAACGTGTAAGATCCTACTTTTTTTTTTGGTGCGGACATTGCGGATATTGCGGAAGGTGTCCGCGCCACTTGCCTCAATTTTTCTAGTGATCTTTGGTTTTCTAGTGCGCACATGTGCGCACAGTATGTGAAATCCAAGGATCCCAGCAACACCATGCAATGATATGAAATGGTTTGTCCACGTTTATCTAGCTGATTTGTAGGAGGACCAATGCTTCATGATTTATCATGATTTATCTACGTTCATACTTCTCTAGCGTATGCTTTCCTCTCTCAAGAATCTCAAGTCATATGTGTCCTTTCGCAGCCGTGTGGGGAATGCACGGAAGTCGGCCAGTGATGTCATCACTCAACATGTGAGCAATGAAGCAATCATCAGCAACAGTCGATTCGGAAGAACGGTAAGGAACCGAAACCTCTAAAGAAGTACAACTTGCATTTTTTCGATCCGTAAAAAAGTTCAACTTTGAATTTTTGGGAATCCATCCATAATGAAAGCATCCATTTTTCTAAAGAATTTGGTTTTTAAGTTGAAGAAAATGACCGACTTGTCAGGCCCTACTTTTTTCTTGACAGGTTTTTCCCTGATTGCATCAGATCGCCTTTTTCTATGGATCTTAATCTTACAACCTACATTTCCTACTAGAAAAGCAGGTGGGCCAACGGTCCAGGGGTTATTCGTATAGGGATTAGATACAGATAATATGGATATATAAGATATGAATACTCGTACAATGCAAGCTTGAATGTAAGAAAAACTAAATATGAGTACTGTATGTAGATAATGTATGATTATGTCAACAAGTTTGTAAATGCAGAGCTCTTTAGTACAACGAGTTGTTGCGCCCAGGTGCCGAGTGCTTGGTCTCTAGGCCCTAGCAGTGGAGCGCGGTAGTGCTGTGGACGCGCGCGGTCTCACGTGCTCATGAATTCAATGACCAGATACTTCCCACAAGTTATCACTGGTTCACTTAAGCGGGATCCCTTCTGGTTGTCGTTACTGCCAGGTGTGGCTACACTGGTGAGGATGGCTTTGAGGTCCTTTCCTTGACTGTTTCGCAGCGAGATGGTAAGAGAGGAGAGCTGTTTCCTTGCAGTGTGTTTTCAAACCTGACCGAATCCATTCAAAACAATCCGTGCTTTTGTATTCACGTTCCAAATGTGATAGGAGCAATTGCACTACTAACTACACTATTGAATCTATTGAGATAGTGTATTCTTCCCTAACCAACTTGGGCGCAGCAAGACAACTACAACTGGCTCCACGATCCTGTGATCCCTTGAAGTGCTGGTGCCAGGTCTTTGTGCCGGGCTCCGCCGCGGTGCCCGTGTGGCAGCTGCTGTGGTCTCAAGCAGAAGTGCGCCTGGCAGGGTCTGGTCGCTCAGAGCTGGGGAGGCGAGTGCCTGAAGATATGAAGCATGGAGATCCATGGAGAATCAAATTGGCTTCATATGAACCATGCTGAGAAGATATTAGAGGAGATATAAGAAGTGAAGATGAAAGGAGACATATTGGAAAGTGGATTGATAAGAATAAGACATTTGATAGTAACTACAAAGTACATAGTTATCAAAGGCATCCAATCCTGATTGATGTTAATTGCTGGCTTACTGAAGATACTCGGAGCGAATAAAGAAGTTTCAACTAACACCGATTCAATGAGGACTTCAGGAATCAATCATACGTTTTGTTGGTTGTCCCGTCACGTAGGCGTAGATTCGTTGTTTGAATCACATTTGTTTGGGAATCCCTTTTCATCTTGAAAACACATCAAAGTACCGACAGATATATCTTGAAGACTAATGAAGACTTCCAGACACTTCAAGATGTATCTTGAACATTCTCAAACACCAAGGAAAACTTATTTAAACACTTGAACACTAATGAGTCAGCAGACTACGAAGCATCTTTCAGATTTTGGGCAGCGTGACTTGCATCGATCTTCGAGGCTGGGAGCCCGAGATTCTCTCCGCCTGGAAGCGGGTTTGTGCCTCTACGGTCTGGGAACCCATGGGAACCCAAGACTTTCTTCGCTCAGCCGACCTCTGAAAGCCTCCTTGGCGACGGTCCAACCTGCTGAAATCAACTTGAGCTCGAAGCAATCGAAGCAAAGCCTTTTGTCCAGCTTCTGAGTTGGTTGTAGTGCGCTGCCTGAGAATAAATTCTTTGGTCTTTCTGTTCTGCGCCACAGTCCATGACAACTTCCTTGGAGGGTGCAGCGGTTTCGATTCTGTTGGTGCAGCACAAGCAGCACGTTGCAATACTAAGGTCATGAACTTGACGAGGAGCGGCAATGCAAGTGCCAAACTTTCTGTGCCGTGAGTGTTGGGGACGGCTGTTTCATTATTTTGCTGGTATGGTTGTCAGGAGGTTACTGAGAGCCGCGTCGATTTAAGCCTGCTTAAATCGCCAGATGTTTTGTGGATGTTTGCCATCGCCAAAGCGTTGGTTGGTCCGTTGTTGTTAAGGGTTCTACAGCCATCTACAATCGCTTGGGGATGCCATGCAGTGCCTCTGTCAAGATCGAGCCATGGGGGCCTCAACCCAGGACACCAGTCCGTGCGAGGCTGGTCTTAGTGGGGATCTCATGGAATCGATCCGAGTGCTGAATTCGAGAGCTGCCTTGATATGGGTAGACATGGTGGTTGCTCAAAATAGGGGTACCCCAAAAATACTGATGGCTTAATACATCTTAATACTATGAATTGTTAATCTTGGATGATTTTGGGGGACCGGGGTACTCCGATTTTGAGAAACCACCACATGCTGAGGCTATGTTGGACGGCCTGCACACACCGTTTTGCTGGAGCATTTGTTTCAGTTTACGTCATCACTGCAAGGTTTCACTGTGCCCATTCCAAGGCTGGGTGGTGCCAAAGGCCAGAAGAGAGGGCGCCAAGAACAAATTCATTGGAAGTCAGGAGCTGAAAATGACCAAGAAGACACATTCATCATCATTCATCTGCATCTATTATCTATCACATTCATTTTGACAACAATGAAGTCATAGCTTGCAGAGGTTCGAACTCCAGCAGAAAATCAACTCCCAGGTGAAGAGATTCTTGCCCAACTGGCGGACAAGTCACGATACAAGAGGTGGGGCGGAAGCACATGGAACAAGTCAGGTAGGTACTTTACCTAGGCAATCCTGAGTACCTCATGAACCTCCAACCACCTCCAACCAAGTCCAATCTCCGAAAAGATGCTGTTTCTTTTGCAGCGAAACTGTTTGAACGAACGGCTGCACCCGAACCAAGTCAGAAATAGTCAGACAATTTCAGGCTGCGTGCTGGCCTGATGCCAGCGTCTGGCCCTCCAGCCAGAGAAGGAGCTCAGATTGAGACCTTAGATGGTCAAGTGGTTGGAACTGCCGGGGCCCTCTGGAGCTAAGTCTGAGGTAAGCAGAGAGATTGAGCGAATGACTGGATGGTCCAGATCTTTGGAGGAATCAACTCCGTCCAACGAGATGGGTGAAGCCATCTCGCACTTGGGTTCAAGATGTTTCAAGCATCATGTTTCTCCATGTCCTGTGGAACAGACGGCGAGGTCACCAGTGGAAGCATGTCGCCTTGCTTGAAGAAGAACATCTCCATAGGTGCCTTGACCTCCAGGTTGCCCTCCAACTGTCATCCTCTTAGAATGGGCCTGGGCTGGAACTACACCCAAGATGATCCCAAAGTAGACAGGGATGACAGTCGGATGGCAGGTGAGCATCCCAACAAGCGAAAGGTTCCCACAAAAGGACAGACGACTGAAACCTAATTAGTTTGTTTGCACACAAAATTAAGATGTAAAGCAGAGACTACAAGAGATTTTACGAAGCGACGATTTATGTATCCTGATTGATCATGATTGATCATAAATCATCCGGATGGATCATTCAGAATGACATTCAGCGCTGGTGTCTTCGCAGTACTGCCAGGTTACATCAACAAGCCTCACAACAAGCAGGGCACAGACCTGCAGGTTGTGGTTCGTGGCAAGCGATATCCAGCCAAAGTCCGGGGCCCGAAAAGTGAATGATTCAAGGGCGCTGAACGATCCAGCGATGTGGCTGTGGGACGGACTGCGTTGCTGGATTGGAACAGTTTGATACACTTGACAAATTGACTTTGAATATCTTTGGATCATTGGTTCGTATTGATTCAATCATGTTACCATGAATCATGTTCCAGTCTATGTATACACGTCACTTTGAAACCATGGCCCCTTGATTCCAAACCAGAGGTGAAAGGCTGTTGCAGCTGACGCTTCTTTCCTTCTGTACCAAAACTATCCCAAACTTATATATCCACATGGCAATGAAATTGTCCATATATGACACCCAAAACACAACTTCATCCCAAGCGCAGCAAATCTATTGTTTGGGTGGTTAGAGTGTGGCTGTGTGTTTTACCACTGAGGTTGGACATATAGCACATAATTGCCTTGGTGGGTTTCATTCAGTTGAATGACTAAAATGACTAAATCATGTCACTGCGGATTGAAGTGCGGTTTGGCCCCAGTTTAATCGAATGAGAAAAAACATGGGTTCAGATCTGAACTTCACCATTCACATGGTCGCGCCTGTCACAGCGGGTGGATTTGAGGTGGTGAAGATGCCGTTTGTTCCCACGAAGTACTACAAACCCTGAGCCTGAGCCTATTTAATCTGGGCAAAAGCCGGCTCACATTTTTCAGGTCCACGGATTTTCCATTCCGGGATGTCCTTTAGGACGGCCTCTAGCGAATCTTCTACCAACATTTTGCTGCGAATGTGTCTGCAGGAGGATTCTTGCGTTTTTCTCATGTCTGCTGCTGGAAGGATCTTCGGGGAATCCTCGGAAAAATCCGGATGATCCACGAGCCATCAGACTTTTGGATTCTTTTTGCTGACACATTGAAGCTCCTTGTCTTCAACGATAAGAAAATAACCACCAGTTTCATCCTTTTGCGAAAATGTACTGAATACCCAAGACTCCTCCGTCCAGATCATTCAATCCTTAGTCGCTCAATGCAGCAAATTTTGTAAGGGTTCATGCTGGAGGCAAAAGAAGCTACAGAGTTTGCATGTCAAGTCACTGGACATGCATTTACTGAGTCTCTGTAACAAGTGATCAACAAGTGCAATTGAGTTGATCATTTTTTTGCTGCAGCTTTGCTCAAAGGCAGCGATGCACCAAATCACAGAACCATTTAGAATATCACGAAAGGAACATTGACACTGTCAACAGCACCAGTTGATACAAGCCACCAATCTGCTTTGGAAGATACCATTTCCAGTTAGACCAGCAACACTACAGCTTGCTCCAGAAACAATTGGCAGTCGTCGCTGACCTCTCCCTACTGTTCTACGATCGGTGCACTCCTAACAGGAGACGTGATTTGCTGGACCCATCCATTTCATTCTCGACGCTGGCTTTGGATGTGCTGAACGGGACTATTGATGTTTTTCATTTTTTTTCATTTCATTGCATGTCTTCTTGTGTGTGGGTCCTTGCCCAGTGCTGCTCACCGTTCTTGTTTGCTGTTGCTGTATTCTTCATATACTGGTTTCTCAAAATAGGGAACCCAAAAAATGGATGGTTGATCACTATAAAAGGTTTATATGGGATGATTTGGGGGTACCCTATGGCTTGAGAAACCACCATATTGTTCCGATTCTTGTTTCGCAGACTCGACTTCAGATGCTACCAGCTGGTCCTTTCTGTGCACCACGTCACGCTGCGGTTGGATGGCTCCATTGGTGCCAGCCAGATTCGTAGCTTGTGCGCGTCGTCGACATTGGCCCATCATCCAGTTCGCCAAAAAACACTGTATACAGTAATACAGCGCAAAGAGATGCAAACAGTGACTCATTGTCCAATACGGAGATTGTACATTACCATAAATGTATCTTCTGCCTGAATTTGAGGGATCATCCAGACTCTGAACTAAGCCGACAGTTTACATCCTGAAACAAGACCTTCAGAACATTATCGTGTTTTGACGTCCCTCATCACACTATTAACCTTATTTAACATTCACTTCAAGGTGGAGAATGGTAGAGTTGAAATCCAGTGATCTTCAGAATCACAAAGGTGATCCAGTTCTTGGCTGCGCCATGTTGGAGCATGGCCTGAACGATGGCAGCGCCATCAGCTGGATTTCGCTTGAAAGCTTGGGTTCCAAGATGCATCATTTGAACGGGCGGCAAACAGTTGGAAGAAAGTTCGAAACCACAAATTGAGGTGATTTTGCTGTGACTTTTGCTATGACTTTTGCTGTGACTCTTGCTGTGACTTTGATGTGACTCCATTCGCAAGTGCGTGTGGCAGGTGGGTGTGTCACTCTTCTTCAAGCTGAGGTGCTCTTGCGGAACCTTCAAGGTCCCGGCGCAGGCACTGCGAGAAGTCCACAGCATGCAGTGTCGATGGAGTAGCACCACACCACCCAACCCGGGTGCGAATGAAAACACAATTGAGTGGGCTGGGGCAAATCACAGGTTTCTGGAGTTTCACAATATTTCCATGCATTGATAATGTAACCCGGATGTATTTCTGTATTTCCTCTATTTTCCTCTGGAATCCTTGAAAGCTTGGCTTAATTGGAAGCACCAGAGAGCTGACTGCGGAATCCAACAGGCTCAAAACCGTTGCCAGGCGAGCGTTTAGATGCAGCAAGGCTTCTGAATACGGAGAAGCAAGGCGAATCTGCAGCTGATACAACTGCTCATGAGGATGTTGGTTGAAGTATGTTACCATATTAACTAGGATGCCAAAAAACCGTCAAGTTTGGCAATTCTCAGTTTTGGAGTTGGAGGGATCGGGTAATTGGGTGATTTTGATCACGAGAATAAGCGATGCTAAAAACTGCGTCTTAAACAAGGCAGAACCGTGTGTAATTGCCAACTACCCATCCGTGGCAAACTGATGTCGGCGGACAATGACAGAGAGTCTTGATGTTTTTATCTACAGGTGTGCGAAAGATTCCCAGAACACTCAGAAAGCCAGCAAAACCAAGCAGTGATGTTATTCTAAGATCATCTCCACCTTTGTATACCTTTGTAGTTTGTCACTTTACCCACTCCAAACAAGTACCCTGAGATCTAAAACAAGGAGATGTAGGTGTGTCCTCAATGGTTGTTTACTACAGAGGTTGTTCACTACAGGGAGTAAAGATTCATCAATGGTATCCCGAATACTCAGTGTACTCCAGGGCGTCGCTACCTTGAGAACTCGAACCTCGGGATTGTCAATGTGGCATCATGTGGTATCCAGTTTTCGATCATGTGGTGTTTTTCAACCTCGACCTTTGCAAGACTCGACCGACTTTCCAGGCTCATCTGCAGCCTTCTTGGCAGATGCTTTGCGCAGAGATTCCGATTGGCAAGTGAGAAAAACTGCTGCCAAGGTGGAGAAGGGACATGGAGACTGGATGAGAATGGGTGAAATGGCGCAAATGGGTCATGAGCTCAGTAGCATGTCGTAGAGTAGGACATTCTCATTGATGATGGTTAGGGGCGCACGTGACAGGATCATCGTCGTCATCATCATCATCCTCATCATCATCATCATCATCATCATCATCCTCATCCTCATCATCATCATTCTCATCATCATCATCATCACCATCATCATCACCATCATCATCATCATCACCATTCAATATTCCTGGTCAAATATGGCCAAATGTTATTTATTTAAACATATTTTCTCCCGTACAGTAGTTATTGGATTTCAGATTTCAAAATCAGTATCAGACAAGTAATACAGGTATATATACATTCACGGCATCAATTGCTTTGCAGTGAATATGATATTTGATATTTTCTGTTGCCTTTTCTTATGCCTATGATTTTACCATAGAAAATAAGATATCTAGTATTTTCTTCTACAGTAAACATACTGTTGCTGATATGATTTTGTGATATTTTCTGCATACAGTAAATAATTAGGCATTTTCTTCTATACAGCAACTAGATGTAAACAGAACATATCAATGTTTTGAATTTAGATAATAGTATCGGAATTTCATTAATATATCAGAATCAGATAAATACAGTAATCACCCATATTATGTGTTTTTTGTGTTTTATCCTCTGATTATGATACATTATTTAACTAAGTATCACTCTGATTGTTTTTTTTTTATCCCAAATCAGAATAATATCAATCAGACTAGAAAAAAATGGCGGCAGAGGCATATTTGTGTCCTAAACTTTCATTATAGGATGTTTTATCATGAAATCAGGCCGATATAGGATATTTAATGATAGGATGATTAATTAGAGGAGTTTTCCAATTTCAATTCTATGAAACATAGTCAATGATAGGATAATTAATGACAGGAATTTTTATCATGATATGGCTCATCCTACAGAAGAATATTATCATCCTACAATGGACCCCTTTTTTTCTCCCTACATTTGTTTCATGATTTGATGATGAAAAAATATGATTTTCCAAATTTTTCATTTTTTTTGATGATCAGAGGAAGAAAATTTTCATTTTCCATTTTTCTCCGACGCCAGGCCTTGGGCGCTTTGGGCGCTGCCTCCAAGGTCGATGAGTTGCTGGCGGCCCTGGGGGACGCGAGTCCCTTCGTCAGGCGTGGTGGCAGTTGGAGGGCTGGATTGCTATCGAAGGCATTAGAACTGCGGGAAACTGCGGGAACTTGCTAGTTCATGAACGTTTATTGAAGATTCGTTCTACATCCAGATCCAGACTGCAATGCGAAATTTGTTCAGAATCCAGCTGAGAAGAGGGCTATGAAAAAGATTGAAAAAAGACCTCACCTTCTGGATGAGGGATTCCCTGACTGGTTTTCTCAGTCTGAAAAGACCAGCTTTTGAAGATGTCGAGACCTGTCTCTTTCAAGATTGGCGGAGACATTTTCAAATGGAGAACATTACTTCGATACCTGGACGAAACCCAGGAGCTCGAGTGCAGGTGCGACAAGTGGATTCTGACGATGTCTAGCATCATGAGACGCATCCAGGAAGTCCTGGTTTCATGGTAAACACATTGGTGGCCCTGGTCATCAACTTGCTACAGTTTGCTACACCAGTCATTACTTGCAATCTTTGCATCACCGGTGAGGGAAGCAGCTGCTGAAGCAGTTGGACATTTGACCCTTGGTGCCTTGGTTGAAAAATGTGAATCCTGATGCCCTCCAACCATCTCCAACCATCTCTAGCTATGAAAACACGTTCATCAGGATGAAACCAGTCATTTTGGATGTCTCCACTTCTGGATCCAAATTTATTGAGAGTTGCTGAGCTGCCTCAGACGGGTGGACAGGAACCTATGGTGTAGGCCTCTTAGCATTGCGCTCAATTCAGACATTCAAGTGCCGGGAATTTGTGAGGTTACGAAGCACAGCCTATTCAGCACACGAACCTATTCATACATGTTCATGACATGGATTGGATTTTGGTTGCTGATAGATGCCATCGTGATCTCAATTTCCTTGTTCCAAATCTGCAATTTTCCTACATTCTGCTCACTTCCCCAATGTGGCGAATTGCTCAAAGGTTCTCGTCCTGTCCAAGTCCTCAACGCGCTGCAGGCAACAGTTGTGCTGCAGTGTGGATGCTACACTGGGGTACACAAGGATTGGTTATGATTATTATGATTGGTTATTCTTTGTAGATTGATATTTCTTCACATATGACATCTTATTGTTTGTAAATATTTTGTTGATTTTCGTAGTTCACATTTTTGGGGGCGCAGATGAAAGCAGGGTCCACGTGGAAATTCTCAACTGACATGTTCTAGGTCAGCCGAGGGCTCTGAATGAAACAATGTACGAAGCAACGCGGCAGTCACCACTTTCGCCGCTGTGTTCCCTCCGTAGGAAGCTGATCTTTTTCGACTTTACCATCTTTGAGACATATGAAGATGATGGTGCTGTGTTCGTTTGCTATTCTTACCTGGCTCTATAACCATTCGTGCCCAGTTTTTCAGAGGTCATTCTGTATGTGTACCCTTGGACTGTCATATGGCACCGCTCCGTTCTTGCGAGAGCCGATGAGGCCGCCTTGTTGCACGATCGCATTTCGTTTGTTCGCAGCGCTGCTTGTTCAGCCATCAGGACACAGTGTTTGACACAGTTGTTTGCTCAAATCAGAGTTGGTCATGGCTCAAAAACCTGCTGAGTTTGTATGGAATCTGAATTGGAGAACTTGCAACTTCCACTGATGACGAGCATCAGGAGACTTGCTGCCGCTGGTGCCAAATGTGGCCAATGCATCCTGGCACTAACGGATGCGAACAGCTGCTTTGCAGCGCCGCTTTTGTCAAACAAGTGGACTCCCATGGACCCCCTCTGGATCCGTTTGGAGTTGACCAAACTTTCGGCATCAAGCCAGCGATTCTGGAGCCACAACCAGGTGATCAACGATCTCTCTCTATTGTATTTCAATTATATTCTACAATTTGTGTAATTCTCGTTATTCGCTGTTCATCACAAGCGTATACCATCGTTTACTATCAATGCTTACACCCCTATTGCCCATATTTGCCCATGACCATGTGGTCGTTACCTGGCTGTGGTCGTTGATGGTCGTTGCTCACCGTGGTGACCCCCGGAGCTGGGCTATGCATGTTGCCACCCCCATGGGCTCTCCCAGTGGTCCACACCTTCTCGCAGGTTGCCAGGCACTGGAGGATGCCTTGTTGGACGAAGCTTGGCAGGTGGCGTTGATATGAGAAGCATGGGGACCAGCAGCCATGATGGAACAACCAGCCATGATATATAGCCATGATGACATATTATAGCCATGACATGTACAGTAGCCATGACATATATTGCCATGATATAAAGATCTAATATACCGTGATATACCAGCTGCTGCTACCTTTGGTTGGTTGATTCAGTTGTGGTATGTTGCGATTACTTTGGTTTTGTTGGTTGTGCTGATGATTTTGTGCTGCATGGTTTTGCTGGTTGGTTGGCTGATTGAGTGGTCGGATGATGTTGGATGATGTTGGGTGGTCGGTTGTTCGGAGGACTAAACCATGATCATAGTCCGGTGTGGGAATCAGGTCTTAGCCAACGAGTATGTCACGGGGTGAGATAAGATTGGCATGTGCAAAGTGCATACAAGTCTCCATGGCAACACTTTGGGAAGGAAGGATTCTTTCAAGTTGTCTTTGCTCCTTTGTACCCCTACTGATTTCATTTTCTGAAATTACATGTTTGAACCAGCCTTGAAGCAATCACTTCATTTTCATGGTTCACCAACTTTTTTATTCTCAGTCATTTCATGACTTCGGTACAGGCTGTGCACTTGTTCGCATGGGCCAAGATTCACAAGCATCAGAATCCGCGCAGGTTCGTTGGAATGCAGCGAAAACATTAGCCTTCACAGGGGCAGAACAACAGGCCTGGCAGCGTTTGAAGGTCTCATTGCATTGCCCTCACCTTGTGGATAGTTTTCACTAGCCTGCTTGGATGTTGTCAAGGGGTGCCATTGTGACATAAACTGGTATACCACTACCTCATAGAGAGAGTAATCCCAATCAGACCAGATCAGTCCTCTATATGTTGAATCCGGCAGATGTGACAACTCACAAGGTGAACCTGGCAGATCTGTGCAGTCACGAATCTTGTCAGCTTCAGGTGACATCCCTGGCAGCATGTCTCAGGGACAAGGTTTGGCTGGTGAGATTGGAAGCTTGTGCTCCTTGGAAGGCTGGTATGTTCTTGCCTTGCCAATCCACACTGAGTGGATTTTGTCAAATTGTTGACTTCCACAGTTCCTCACTAGACATGATTGAGGATGGTCAGTGGGTACAAAGTTTGCGGAGACAGTTGAGGTATTTGACTTCATTTCCCAGACTGGACAGCCCGTTCAAGAAAAGTTGAATGAGACTTAGGCTTCTCTTGGAATGCTTGGGGCTTTGAGCGCTCGCGACGCTTTGGAGAGAGCTTTGAGGCTGGAGGGCATAGCGTCTTAGTTGACAACATTGCAGAGAATCCACTTCACCTTTGGCCAACTGTGGAAACTCCAGAAGATTCAAGTGAATGATAGTGAATGTGATTTTTTAATCTTGATGAAGCGACTTGTGCTAAAAGGATTCTTGTTAGCGCCCGCTCTTGTGTTGGTGGATGATTTCTGCAGCATCATTTACGGCTGATCTGTGCCTCGATGTTCACCTTCTATGTTCGACGGTTCGAGGTCTGACTCGGACTCTCGAGTTCGGGAAGAAGCAGCCAAGAGTTTGGCTGCAATTGGAAAGCAGCGATCTCAGTCGTGTTGATTCGAAGGTAGATGTGGCACTGAAGAAATTGACATGTCACATCTCCCAACCGTTTCATAGTCCTCATGGGTGCTTTGGAAAAAAACACATTGGAAGCAGGATGCCAATATCAGATGCCTTTGCAGCTGCTTTGTTGTACATAGCTTTTGCCGTGACAAATTCACCTTTTGTACCCAGCCAAGATGTCAACATGATTCACTGAGGTCAGCTCGCCAACTCGGGGAGTCTGCAGATCTGAGCAGCTGTGCAGATGCATTGGCAGCTGCTTTGCAGGTCGGCAGATGGGAATCACCATAGGATAGAAACAAAATGGAACACTAGCATTCCATAGTTGTATGAACATTTATGAACATACTTATTGCGAGATTTTATGAGATCCTAGGAGAATTCTTGCTGTACAAGCGACTCAGCCGCTCATCATGGGGCCACTTTAACTGTACATGTAGCACATGTCTTCATGTCTTCCACATAGATCTACTGTAATTAATTCAGTTGGTGGTTTCTTAAAACGGGGATACCCCCAAGTCATCCAATTGATCATTCTTAGATCTTTGTAGTAAACCAAACACCCATTTGCACCTCACTCATCGGCCAGCTGCACTTTCCTGCGTTTGCTCAGGACGAAGAGATCAGGGTCCGCAGTGCTGCCATTGCTGCTCTGGGTTCGCAAGCAGTCGCTGCGTGGGCAGCTTAAAACCAGCGCATGCTGTAGCAGCACTTGTGTGAGAGAACAAATACTCACTAAGATCTATGAAATTCTGTCAAAGTTCATGCTGGCAATGTGCATGAAATGTGTTGAAAGAGGTCAGGTCCTGGAAATAACCACGGACACCAGATGACAGCATGCTGCCTCAGCATGCTGGTGCGGATACCTCTCCTCAGGCGTGAGCATGCGAGCTCCTTGGTTGAGCAGCTGCTGACAGGCGACCATGCTACTCGCTTCAAAGAATCCAAGCAGGTGCAACAACCTGCTAAACGTCCATTCATGCCTATGTGTGTTTTCTTTGTTTGCTATAAATTGTGATGTAAAGAAGAGACATGTAACTATTACTATTGTTGAAATTTGATGAACATGGTATCACTGCCTATTTTCTGCTATGTTTCTGCCTTTCATTGATCTCGTTGTCATTCTCACGGCAGTGCCAAGGACATCCGCGCCGCTGTGTTTCGCTTCTTTCAAGAAGCAACCAGCCACGCGGGCACTCGCTTGCTCGCAGCAGCCTTTGATGATGGTAAACATCACCAGGTCTGGTGCAGATGTCATGAGGTGTCATGAGTACTGCCATTGTTTTGTGTACTCTTGCAGCTTGAATTAGTGGATTATGTTCCTATGTTTCGTGCTGGGTGGAATTCTCTTGTGTTTTGATCAATCCTGACACTGCCTGAGAGCATGGCCTGCCAAAGTCTTGCTTTTTTTGTCACTGCGACAGCCTGGTTATGGCCAATATTTTCTATACTGTTTGAGGCCTTGCTCCAATAGGATTCACTAAGCCAGCTAAACTCATCAACTTGATGTGATAGCTCAATGTATTTCAGTTGTTTGATCCAATTTACAGTTGACAGCTGTCATCCAGGTCAGTTGTTCAACTGTAAATTTACAACTTGATGTGGTCAACCATGGTCAGTTGTTTGATCCAGTTGGTAGCTACCACTGTCATCCAATTTTCGCTCCACTGGGACCAGTGGTAGCACCATCCAGTTGTTCACTTCGCCATGACGCGAAGCGACGTGACAGGTGCGGCCCGAGGTGGAAGAGATCATGGCCTGGTCCAAGGCCATTGCACGGCCCGTGCTGCGAGTGGCGCAGGATCTGCGGGCGGCATCACATGAGGCGATGGTCTTGGGTCCAGTTGATGGTGATGGTTGGGCCTGGTTGGGGGGTGAAATGATCTGAAAATCCTTGGGGAATGTTTTGGGTGATGATGAGTTAATGATCGACAATGCATTGTACGTACAATGTATATGTTATACATTCTTGGCAAGTTGTTGGGTGTTTTTTGTGGATGAATGCTGTTACAATGTTGGATTCTTGGGTGTTGGCACGACGAGACGTGTGGCATCCTGAGGCTCGGCACACTGCAGAGCGTCATCTCTGGTTGCTGTCCCCAGCAGCAGGAAATTGCCTTGTGAATGAGGCCGTTGCAGCGGGGTGAGCTGGCAGTT
>VSDK01021075.1:262954-297151 GCA_009767595.1 Symbiodinium kawagutii
CAGGAATTTGCCTTGTGAATGAGGCCGTTGCAGCGGTGTGAGCTGCCAGTTTACCCTCTTGGAAGCTGACCTGGAAGCTGAAAAGTCACAACGATCTATGATCTATCTATGAGAGATGGGAGATTGATATAAATGATGATTTAGGTAAACGATATAAAACATCCTGTGATGTGAAAGTGTGGATTTTGGGCTTCCAGATGAGTTTGCCAAAGGTTGCGCCGCGCGGCCATCGCCGCATCGCCAGGTGATTAAGGCCAAAGATGCCGATTACCCTGAACGCATGGCAACCATTCGAGGCGGGATCACATCGACTTCGTCCGGGTTCATTCAGTTGAGATCAGTATACTTGTTGCGACTTATCAGTGGAAGCTTCTTGTTGAGACTTATCAGTGGAAGCTTCTTGTTGAAATCAGTGTACTTCTTGTCAAGATCAGAAATCAGCATAGATAGAATCACATGGGTGTCTGAGCAAAGGGTTGCCCACGGCTGGTTCGCATTGATGCTGAAACAGCATGCTGCCTGGTAGCTAGATGGGTTGGTGGAATGATGACATTTGCGATTTGGGAGAGAAACCGAAGAAGTACATGCAACATCATGCAACTACAAAACCGTAGCTCTGCGGAGTAATTTGCATAGACAGATGCAATTTTCATTTTCTAGACATTCTGAACAAGTACTTTGACAAAACCAGACTATGCAATGAAAGTGAGCAGACATGTGAGCATAATTGTTCAGCTCGCTCAGCTCCTACTGTACATTGCCAATAATGACATAATGGCACCCAGTCGGACTGGGGAGGCAAAGGTTCCAACATTGAGGTGTGTTTTCAATGCCCAAAAATAGCAATCATTTTTCAATATTTGGTGAAGTCACTGCAGCCTGCCTTGGGTCACAGACTTTCAAAAGGCGGACAACAGAACACACAACAGGTTGCATGTAAGGTTTGATATGGTTTGACTTTCGCATGGTGAAGCTGCTGAACTATGTCGTGAATGCAGCACGGGGATGCCAGCAATGGTGACCTTATGTCATTCTTACTGGCATGGGTTCAAAGATACTTAATTGGTTATCATTTGTTGAATCTTTCAGCGATACCCAATGACATGAAGGGTGTGAAGCCATTCCTTGCGGGTCAGACTTGCAGATTGTTCTCTTCATGCCCTTCCATGTGTACATATCCGAGAACTCTATTGGATCAGAAACCCAGGGGCTGCCTCGCTCAGGGAGAGCAACTTGTTTCAGTTCACGGAAGATATGTAGATCGGCCCGGATATCCAATTGTGGTTAATCTCCTTACTATTTTGGTATGGTTATACTAATCTCCTTATTATTTTGTATAATCACTTCAACTCTCTTCAATTGATATTGGTATCCAATTTGGTTATTGCATTAATCTCCTTAGATCACCTTTGCAATTCCAATCAAAGCCATCTGCCCGCGACTTGCGCAGGGCTCATCTCTTGCTTCACGCGATCAGAAGGGGCCCGCTTGCCACCTGATTTGGCTTGTGCAGCCAGGTGCTCAGTAGGTCTGCATGGGGTCATGTGGGGTCCTGAAACGCCAATCCAAGCGCATCCAAGTGCACTGTTGTGCTTTGGTGCCAGTGTCTCATGCCAAACAGCTGCGACCGCATCCGCTTGCAACGAAAATCTTTCTGAGGCCTTGTCGGAATGGATTTACGAGCCCTCTTTGGAGCATCTCCCTGTCCCAGGCGCATTTGCTTGGCAGTCTCTCCAAGACATCAACTAGGCCCTGCAACACAACAAGAACCTGACTTGTGAAAAATACACTTGATCTGCAGCCCATCATTGTTTTTCACAACGCATGAAATGGGAAAAGTCCAACGGGCGACTTACAGAAACTTGCAGCAGGTAGTCCATCAGAAGACATGTCAGAAAGAAAAAGATGTCAAGAGAGACATGCAAGTGCGTGACGGATAGGAATCGCACGAAATATTGTTCTTTCCAAATCGTTTTGTGCACCCAGATCGTCGAAAGGTAGGCTCTATAAGGCGGCAGGTGCAAAGGTCGGTTGCCAAAGCGCTCTGCAAAAAAATGCATGCTGCCGCGAGAAGAATGTGCGGAGGTCAAAATCTTGAATAGAAAACATGCACGAAATCTTAGTCCAAAGCTGTCCTTCCCGGAGCAGTCATGGAGGATTTGTTGCAAAAAAGTGCATGTGGCGCAACATCAAGATTGCAGACTGACATTCGAAAAGCAGCGTTTTTAATGTCGAAAAGTGGACGCCGCTGTGTTACACCTTTGGAATTTAAATTCTTAAGGCAACTGAGGGTCTAGTACAGTTTTTGATGTTCCAATAGAGACAGTACAAATCCACAGAATTAGAAAGATAGAGAGGAACTGAGAGGAATAGAGATAGATGCACATCGGTAGGATATCGATCCGTAGATAGGTAGATAGATGGATTGTTATCAGACAATTAGATACTTAGATTGTAAGACAGATTGATAGGCAAAAGGTAGATAACTAACCATCTAGGACCAAACTAACTACATGGATGGATAGGTACATAGACAGCGGGATAGCTAGACAGCCAGATAGCTAGGTGACAAGATAGAGAGATAGGTACTGAGATTGATATACAGACAGATAGATAGCTACGGAGATAGATAGTCAGGTCTATGCATAGATAGATGGATAGATAGATAGATAGATAGATAGATAGACAGATGTATATATTCTTTTTATAGATAGATAGATAGATAGATAGATAGATAGATAGATAGATAGATAGATAGATGGAAATAAAATTATATATAAATGTATAGAAAGAAAGATAGATAGATAGGTAGATAGATAGATAGATAGACAGATAGACAGATAGATAGACAGACAGATAGTTAGAGATAGATAGCTAGATAGTCAGATAGTTATATAGATAGATAGTTAGATAGATAGTTAGAGGGTAGATAGGCAGATAGACAAAGAGGTAGATGATGAGATGGATATATGAACAGGTAATCAGGTCGGTACATCAATAAACAGTCAGATGGACAGACAGGGAAGCAGACAGATTCCACCGCTATGCTGCTGAAGCAACCACTCCAGACTCCAGGTTTGGAATTGGTGAAGCTTCAAACACCTGAAGAGCACCATGGGATCAACTTGCAGATCCTTGGCCAAATCCTGTTGTGAAGACTAATCCACAGAACAGCTTGAGAGAATTTATACCCAGTGGCATGGGCAGCATGGGCAGCAGCAAAAGTCTTTCGATTTCATTCAAACCTGGAACCATGAAGCAGGATCAATCAGGTTGACATGGCCATTTGGGGATTCCATTTGGGCCCCCGTTTCTGTGCTCACGCTAGGTGGGCAGTGCTCCGAGACGTTTGGGGCAGTTGCTATGTGGTCTTCCGTGGTTCTGAAACAGTGCTCGACTGGACTGAAAACAGCGACCTGACGAAAGTGACGGCCTGTTGATCCATCCTTTCTTATCTTGAGTTGGTGACCCCCCAAAAGTGATTCATCTTGGCAATTTGTGGAGCGTGTAGCCAATTTTAGCATCCTACGATGGAGTAAGTATATTGTTGTGGGGTCACAATCTATGCCATCACCACAGCGGGTTTCCGTCCCCCAGCTTTGGCTGCAGATTGATTGGGCATACTGTAGATGACAATGTATGGCAATGAGAACTCATGTCTTTTTTGCAAAGGCTGCATCAGGAAGTATAAGAATTTTATGTTTCGGCTCC
Organism: Symbiodinium kawagutii; assembly: GCA_009767595.1. Classification (NCBI taxonomy): domain Eukaryota; class Dinophyceae; order Suessiales; family Symbiodiniaceae; genus Symbiodinium; species Symbiodinium kawagutii. Next base: position 266,666 of record VSDK01021075.1, read on the forward strand.
AAATTTCTGCCTTTGTGGCGACCATAAAGTTCTCATTCAGCTGGAATGCAATCAGCGGATTTACAAACCACCTGTCCTCAACCAAGGCTATTTGTCCCTTCGACGTGTCTCCGTACCTTCATGGCAAGGACTCTGAGACAGCCATTGAAATCCAAGTTCCACCCGGGCACTTCGCAGAAGTTTCGGTGGTTTCGTTGGTTTCATTTTCCTTGAAGTGTAATATGCTCAACAAACTCCTACATTGAATCATGTCCTACTCAGGATCATGCCAGGTACCACGTTCCCTGACATGGAACAAGATACAGCATATAATAGCTGGATATAGCTGGTGATGTTCCTCTTGGCTATCAATGCATTAAGTTCTGAGAAACAGCGTATTTTGGAAAGCAGAGTTGCCTTGGATACCTCTGGATAGAAGAAGCATGTCAGGAGACTGTCTCCTGCAGTTCAGCTTCCAAAAATAACAACTTTTGCGCTGTGAATGAACACAGATTTGGGCCGGCTTTCATCAGCAGTTCCATACTTGTGTCTTTTTTCTGAAGAGCAGGCAACATCAACCCAAAAGAAAAAATCCCGAAGTTCCTTTGCTCTACATAAATCAAGATTCGGCATGATCAGGCTGTGGTTTCGTTGAGCTTTGGAGCGATCCAGTCATCACTCATGACTCATGACTCATAGATGACTACATCTCATGATATCTCATGATATATATCTCATGATATCTCATGATATCTCCTCATAAATGAATATTTTAATGATTTGATCACTCCACTTCCTACATTTTCTTCAAGCCCCAACTCGGTAGGAGTTCTTTTGCTCCACAGTGGCTTCTGGAGCACCGCAGAGGCGCCGCCACGCCGTGTTTTTTCAGCGAAGCCGTGGGGGGCTCCGTGCAGGCCGAGTCGTTGTGCCTTCTCGAAGCTATACGAGAGGCATCTGCAGGGGTTCCCTTTGCTGGAGCCTGAGTTGGGATCAGAAAAACTGGCAAGGCCGGCAAAGCTCATTGATTTGATTTGATGTTTACATTTTGCGAATGGCATGGTTGAACATGATTTGGAAAGATGCGTTGGGTGAGCATTTGGTTGTGATAGCATCCGATGTCGTTCCAACGTCATATTTGATTATTTACATTGACAACTTCCAGAACTGGCATGTGCAGACCTTCCCATTCGGTTTGTGACCTCATCATGAGCTGGAACGGTTTTGGATGTATTTTATCAATTTTTATCATATTTTATGCTATGTTTAAGATGTAAACATGGTATGTGCAACTGATTTGGTGATGAAAACATTTCCATCCATTCTGCCTCCCTATGCATGTGCAGTGCCTTTGGAGTCCTTATCCTCGACTGTGTTTGAAACAGTAACATTTTTTGATAGCGTATGAGCCTCGGAATTGCATTTGACATCCAAAGCATTCGCTTTTCGCTATTCAACATCATTCAATGAGTCAATCATTCAACCACGGCAGTCCAAGTCCTGGGTCAACAGCAATTTGCTAGTCAACCATTGCATTGAACAAAGTTCCGTTGCGCTGTTCTCTTCGCTCCCAGGAAACTCTGATCCTTTGTGGTGGCTCCAAAGGTGGTGCCAATGCACTGGCTGCCGCCATCCAGTGGTGCGGTGGCCCGTTGAGCTTCTGGCAGTGATCTCTCGAGATATTTGTGTAGCTCTTTGTGTCGAGAGCCAGTGGTGGATGCATTCCGAATTGCATTCCCATACTGATTTTATCTCGATCAATTTTCTTGGTGGGGAGTATGGGACATTGGATGAGAATGGATAAGAGCTTGCAATGACCGTGTTTAGCCGAAAGGGGTCCTGAAAGTGGTCGTTTGGCCTGAGGAAGGGTGTTCGCCCAAGAATGGGTAACCACAAACATGATCCTGTTCTGAAGTACACCCTGCGTCGTTGAAATACATGGGGATTGTTTGCACAAGACGCTTGATTGAATCCCATGTCATCAACAAGTTCAGATCAGCATTTCCATGAGCATTATCATCATTCATGCTCTCATCATAAGCAGATGAATCAATCAGATGAATCAGACGAATCATCACTGCCATCGTCACTGTCATCGCTTGTGTCATGCCATCGCGTGGCCAAGACACGCGCCGAGGTCCGTGTCTCATGCAGAGCTTGTCCCTGAGGCGTTGGAGCCTCAGCTTGTGCGGTGGCAGTCGGCTGGGTATCCCACGGCGACGGCTGAGGCAAGAGGAGGCCTTGCCGTGTCGAGAGATGCTGGTGGCACCTTGGATGCACCGTTGGAGTGACATAGACATTGAACATGAACATCAGCGCTTAAACATCAGTGCTTTAGATTGCTTCAGTGATTTGAAGTGATTGCCCGTGCTTGACCTTGGCGTCAATGCGTTTTGCGCGTCCTTGGTTTCGTAAATGGACTGCTTTTCCATCAGGGAACAGCTCAAGGATGGGACATTTGCAGCCGCCCACAATGATCCGCTAGGCCATGCAATGACTTGTCAGGTCACCTTTGGAGCTCCCAACATTGTGGGCAGAGGAAGTGGCAAGCCCGAGACAACACGAGCACTTCACCAGCTTCACTCGGAATCTTGGCGAAACTCAACGATGCTGGGAGTCAGTAAAGAAAGCGGTGTTTGATGGTGTTTGTAGAAGTGATTCCTGGATATTTCTGCAAGATTGTTCTGCGAGATTCTTACTATTTCTTAGTTGGGGGGAAATGTTGGGAAGATTCTTGTTTAGAAGTTTGTCTTTGACTCACTGCAGATGGGAGCTTTTGATGGAGCATGGCAGGAAAGTTTGATGGGAACATGGCGGCCTTTTGAGGCACTACAAAAGAAAGCTCCCAGGTCAAGAGCATGGAGCTTTTTCCAGGAGCCTTTTGGCATCGTCAGGAAGAACTCTCAGACCTGGTGGTTACATGTGGTTACGTGTTTCCGAGTTTCGAGGAGCTTGATCTGTTTGTTTCCTTAAGCCATTACTGTTCCCTACGAATCAGAAATCGAGAATCTTGCTTGTTAGCCCGTCTATCACAGCAAGACTGTTCAGGACCCTGTGCCAGCTCTCATGAGTGCTCGATCACGGCAAGTGATCTCACATTACCACAAAGGCCCGCTCTCCACTCAGCTTGGTGATCAAAAAGGGTGGGCAACCAGCAACAACCAGCAGCCACGGCAGTTTTTTCTGGAGGCAAAATAAGGCAATCATCATGGGTGCTGTGAAAATGTGCTGAGGTTTCAGCGTTCATACAGTATCATACCCACAACAACTGGCAAAGTACCTGGTTGTAGACAGGAATCACTGCTGTACCAAGTCGTTGCTTTTACTGCAGCAATTGTGGTCATTGCTCGGCCCTTCGGGTTTGTCTCAAAACAGTTGAAGATTGTCCCAACTGATGTTATCAACAACAGCAAAAAAATATCTAAAGATTAATTTTCAAAGATTCAGTTTTTCAAACGCATCCTGTGTGCATCCACGCGTCCGTGCTGTCACAGCAGAGCTGTGCTCAGGCTCACGTTATGCTATGGGTGCTCTTCGCCGCATCATGCCTGAGGCGCTGCGAATTGGTCAATAGGACTTTCTCGTTGCTGATGCATGGATATTCTCGGGAGATTCTGAGAATCCATATACATCCACGTGAATCCATATATGCAATTTTGATCAATTTTGTATATATCCATATGAATCCATTCCATGGCCAATCAAATCCAATCAACCAATGGAATCGGACAGAATCAACTTTTGGAAGCTGTTCGGTGCAGACACCATGTCACTACAGGCATTGATTGAGTCTGAAATCTGCTGCTTTGCGTTCGGGAATCCATTGAAATCCCGCAAAAAGGCATACAAGAAGGTCAACAAGTATCTCAAGGAGGCAGGCACCTGAGTACTCTCAGGAGCCGGGTTCCCCTGAAGTGCGAACAAAAACATGCTGGCACCGCAGCATCACGATGATTGACCAAGCAAGTGTGAGTTTAGTATACTGCTCATTATTCAATGTGGACTTGACAGTGAGGAGCACAGTGGGCTATCAAGCTATCATCATCCGCATTCATCATCCAGCTATTTGTTCAATTCATCCTTGAGAACTCAACCCTCATGATGGATGCACATCAAGCTCAAGCTTCCTGGTCGCAGAAACTGTTCATTGCTAGCAAACTGGGTAGCTAGATTTCTGGTCGTGTTGTGACATGGAAGTCAATCAGTGACTCAAAACTACCATGAGATTTCCCATTGAACTGAAAGGGAAGATTTCAGTGAGACACAGCTGTTTCATTCCCTGAAAGCTGGGGATTCGCCCATGGAAAGCATAGCCGTGGCCCACTGCATCAATGACAGGCTGTGCGTGTCACGGCAACCTTCCAGCCGGTGCTCCCGGAGGCAAGGGTGGCTGTGTCCAGGTAACGTCCAGGTGACCTAGAGGAGAAGCTTCCTGGCGCGCGTTCGTAGATCTATGCATCGTGGGTGGAGATAGTTTCGCAGGTCACTTTCTTGGAAGATAGTTCCAAACCAGGCCTTTTTTGTAGTGACAGGGAAGTCAGATTTGTCAACCTATTCTGACGCTACATCAAGTTTGCCATACTGTGCAAGCCAAGTAGGTGGCCTTTAAATGCATGTAACACCATCAGACAAGTTCAACATGAACCAACAATTCAACAATCTCATTTTGCGATCGTTCCAATTGCATTTCTCAACCCGTTCTTATTTTGATTCTAGAGTTGTTTGAAGGTTTCTTTGCCCCAGCTGCTTGAGTTCCAATTGGTGGAGCTGAGTGGATCATCCTGTGGGCGCCATGCTGGCCCCAGGCTTGGTTGGAGCCGCCTCCGGGTGTCCGTGGAAGTCGCTTCCAGGCATCAGTGCATCCCCAAAGGAACTACACTGAGGCCAGCAGCTCTGGACGACAATCAGAAATTGGAGACACACCTTATCCATCCTTATCCTATCCACAACTTATCTCAGAACTTATCTTACTTTATCCATCTTTTTCCATCTTCATTTTGTTGCCCATGATTTTTTTGGATTGTAAACTACACCATGAGAAACGAGATGAAACTCTGAGGCTCTTTGTCGGCGCCTGCTGAATGCCTGAACGCTGGGAAAAAACAAAAGATGGCTTGGCATGTTTGTTGCTCTTTACACGGGTTTGGAAGGGGTTTTGTTGCCCGTGACATGGGTGCGGATTAAAAAAAGAACAAGACCAAGCATCGATGGGACTGAGTAGGTGGACATCTCTGTGACAAATTATCGTTTGTCACTCTTGTAGATTGTCATCCAAAAAACACTTGTCGGAAAAAAGGTTGTTGTAATTACCAATATTTGCAGTTTGGCAATGGAAAGATCATGAGTTTGCATGTGAAATCCAGAGCTCAGCCGCCATGCCACATTGCATCTAGTTTTGATTTTCGAAAGAAGTTAGCATTTGATTGATTGTAGGTGTAGGCGTTCAGAATATCTTGGTCGGCAGACAATTGGATCCTGACTCAAACGGAATTGCTTTTGACATTTTGTGACCAATACATGATTTTGGGATACTGCTAACTCATAACTACTTACAACATGATTAGTTTCAGTAAAAAAGTCTAAAAGTGGTTCAACTTTGCAAGATATTCATACATCATAGTGTGTTACAATACATTGAGTGTGCTCGTATTACCGTGTAAATGTCTGCTGATTGTTGGCCAAGTGAGTTGCTCTCGGCCCCACAGGAGCTTCACCCCAACATGTTGCAAATGGCTTGGCCTACTGTGGGTGTCACAGGCACAGCGATCGAGAGGGATAGCAGGAGCTGTGGAGAACCTGGTTCACCTTGAGAAATCATGCCGAATGGTGGTTTCTCAGAACAAGGGGTACCCCCCAAATCATCCAAAACGATTTATTTATAATTAGTAATAAGCCAATTGTTTTCAGTTTTTTTAATTTGAGAATCCATGCAAATATACAACAAATATTGCTGAGAACTGGACAGGCTGAAGAGCGGAGTGCCGGGTTTCGCTTGCCAAGGATCCATCAAAGAGATGAGGGTTTTTGATGGTTTTTGTATATGTTTGTTTTGTTTGAAACTGATTCCATTATCAAATTTAGTGACGGTCTGGAAATAGCTTTCTGGGGGTCTGCAAATTTATATTCTGGCAATGATCAACTTATTTGGTCAACTTTGAACAAGTAGCTTTCGGAGGCCTTTCCCAACATCACAGATTGTGAATGCTCTACTCTACCTCTCGCTCCCCTCAATCCTTAAGGTAGTAAGGCATGGATGCAGTAAACCTTGAGGGGTAGTGTTTGGAGTTGAGCCTCTTGAACTCTTGTGCGATGTTGTTTGAAGCGATGCTTACCTGTGCTCGTGTTTAAAGCAGTCTAGGGAGATATCATGAGATATAACATGTCAACAATATTCAACGAGTCATCATTATGACTCGTTGATACCGCTGGATTTGTCCACAAAACTTCAGCAGTGGCAATAACCTATCAAAAGCCTAATTATCCTATCTTAGCGCTCCAGGAATATATTATGACGAATTGGATATCCAGATTTGCCGATTTGCCATGTTTCACCTTAGAACACCGAGACCATGTCCCAATCTTGCAGCAGCCCGCTCGCTTGTGCATTCAGGCGTGGGCAAGTTGACGTCAGTGCCAAGATCGGCCGTCTCACTCTGAGTGAAAAATTTCGTGAAGTCACAGACACTTCTGATTCTGCATGGCCGCCGTGCACGTATTTCTCCCTGGGATCAGCTGAGGGTCAAGGGGTTACGAATGTTATGAGATGGCTGTCGCCAACCATCCCCCAACATAGATCACAGGTACCGCCTACATGGGTCACCACATATTTTTCCAAGCACCAGGTGCGTTTCCCCTGACCTCAGTCCCCGTAGATGGCTACACTCTAGTGATCCGATTCTGGCTGCTTAGTCACCTGATCCATTTTGAAGAGCATCAAGCTAGCTATTGATAATGATGCATGTATATGTACCCAAGATAAGATTACAATAAGATGGACGGAGACCTCATTGCGAGTGTTCACACATTGTCTAGACATTTACAACATGACTGTTTGCATCAGAATCATGATTTGCAATGATTCATGAATCGTACTCAGTACAATCATGATCTTGATATAATATGATCAAATGACTTTACATGAGTACAATTGTGATTCTAATAATGATAAGACGAGTGTCATAAGATATAATGAACTCACGTTGAATGAATAATCAACTTAGAATATGATAAGACCCCTGTCATAAGATATAATCAACTTACGTTGAGTTTTAAGTTCTGCCATAGGATCGTTTAACTTTCGGATCTCCAACCGGCGACCCCACTTTGGTCGGTTGGATTCTCAGGCGAGGCCACTGGCTCCAAAGTCGACGTCCATTGGTGCGGCGCTCGATGTGTGTTGCAGATCGTGCAGCTCGTGGCACTGAAGAAAGAATGATGGAAGATTGCTGTTAATAGTGGTTGATAGTGGTTGATTCAATAGTGGTTGCTAGTGGTGAATAATGGTTGATAGTGGTTGATGTTTGCTGTTTATTGTTGGTGGGTGTTTTTTTTTCATGATGTTGGTGCTTCGATTCTATGTCCTTGCAAGGCTTTGAGTCTGTGGAATGTGTTCAGTGCCGATGCTTTTTGGTTATTGCTTGTTGATATTTTTGATTTTGATTTGTCATGGAATTTGAATTTGCCGTTTGATCTGATGTGTTTATTCTTCCTTTGCATCTGGTGTTTGTTGTGGTTACGCCATAAGACATGCTCGACATATGGTCAAATTTGTCAAATGACAACAAGATCATAAGATCCTGAAAGTTGCTGAAGACATGAAGAAATGCCTCTGTTCTGAGGCCCAGAAAAGATTGCGGCAGCATGTTTTGGTTTGTCCCTGACTGTGGGAGAACGAAGGACCCCGCAAAAGTTGTTTGCTTTTGAAGCCATGGCTCCGACTTTCAATTTGTGCCACCTCTTCCAAGCTGTTTCCTTGGCCTAGTTCCTTTCAACATATTCATGGAGATTGCATAGTTTCATTGCCAAGCCCCATCTACACTGCCACAGGAGATATAGAGGGAGGAGAGTGCAACTACGTCCGTTCCGACGGGATCTCACCCTTGACGGATATCCCGTTCATGGCAACGGCTGGAACCCCAGGAACGGACCAAAACAGTTTGAGTTTAATTGAACTTCAGTTCGCTCTGGAGGCAGACCCTCAGTCTCAGTCTGTCCCAGTGACCATCATTGAATCATTCAGATGGTCGTTTTTAATTAGATTTCTGCTCATGGTCTGGCTCCCCGATTGCCCTTTAAAAATGGTTGCAACTATGCTCGAAGCCAAATGCATCTCCAAAAGGTTTCAGGAGAGCTTGGCACTCCAGAAAGGAACTCGTTGGAACATTGATAGCATGATCAGCATGGCTTTGATCGCTTCAAAGTCCAACGCGTTGTGCTACTGACGACTGAATTTGATCTAGTGCTCAATGCCTTAATTAAAAGGGAAGTACGTTGGTGTAGCATTTTGCCACGCTATCCTAGCTGTGCCACAGCGGCATGAAGATAGTGTGAACATGATGTAATTGGTTGGCAATGTGTTGATCGACATAAACATCACACATTTGTGATGCCTTAGAGTCCACAATCCAGTATCCAATTCAACTCCAGACTCATGTATTCCATCTCATTGTCTCTAAAACGGAGATTGGATAGTCAGAATATGTCAAAATGCTTAAGAAGAGTGTCAAGATGGAACATTTGGAGTACTCGCATGTCATTTCTCGAACCAACGACTCCAACAGCTTGGAGCTGCAATGAGGTTATTACTGGACACTTTCCGCGTGCACGGAGGTGGGGACCAGGATTTTGGAGGGGCAGAGGTTGGGAGAGCTGCAGATAGCTCTCACAACTGCTCTGGGACGCCACCGAGAGTCACAGATTCTCTCCCCTGACTCCAAAGAACAGAAATTTGGCCCTGTCAGCAGAAAGCAGAGGGAAGTGCGAAACAGTCGATTAGGTTTCGAACGAACTTTCCTAGAACCATGCCTTCCTGCATGTTTGTTCCGTGGATGTGAACTACCATTGAAGCTGCAACTGCACCAATGCCAGGCTGTCATCATTTACATACCTATTGCTGACGATGTCAAGAAGCAGGCTAGATGTGCCATTTCAATCCATTTCACATCCCAAAGGCTCCTCGTGAGCTTGTGTACTCTCGTTCAAACCAAACGCTGAGTTTCATAAATTTCAACATCTGAATGCATATGGGCACAGCGGAGAGACTGGGCATAGGCAACAAAGAGGGGCAAGATGAGGCAAAACTGGAAAATCTCTGGATCCAAATTGATTGGAATGTCAGGATGTGGTTTTCAGTTGCCGCGAAGGGACCCTGAAGTTCGGAGCTCATGGGGTTGGCAGTTCGCCGCTGCCCTGTTCTATCTCCTCGGCTGTCTCGAGTTCTCCAGGAATCCTCAAGTTTCGAGAAACTCGATGTTTGGTGATAGTGGTAGGGAATGCTTGATCACAACACTTGGCCAATTGTTATCGCAAGAAGTTTTGAGAAGTTGGGGCAGTTCATGCCTTTTGTATTTTCGTTAGTTTTCCTTTTTGGAACTCAGGGCAGGATTGGTCCCAGAGAAAGGCGGCCTGGTCATCAACGATAAGGTATCACTGGCTTGATTTTGACGATGGCGGCAACATTGGCTTTGCATGGCAAGCCAAAGACACGAACGTTGCAGAAATGGACACATATTATTCAAATCTACGAGTTGATGCTTGTTCAAGCTGATTTCGAGCCATGTTCGTGATCCACGTTCCAGACTGAACTGTAGAAGCAGTGTGTCCAGGTGTTGTACGAAGTTGACGTCTCAGACTCGTGCGCTCAGAAGGTTTCTGCAGGCATTATGCAGTGTGCACTGATGATGCCGTGGCAAATCTTAGCAGGTACTACACGCTTGATGATGGAGAATATGGCGAACGCTGTCTCGTGATTTGGCTCGAAAAGCGAACGCGGGAGCAAAACTGGTTCCGGCCTTGGAAGAAAGAGACAAAATCAGAAGCAGTTTGCAGTTTGTCGGAGGGAAACTGCAGTCAGCTGTTTGTGAACTTCGTTTGGTTGTGATATGTTCCCCGGCTCCATGCTCCAGGTATGCTTATGACCGTTTCGAGCCTGTGAGTGAGCGCTTCCTGCTCCAAGGGGAGAAGAAAAAAGCAGTCCATGCACTCAGCTTTGCAGATGAAAATTGAGATAAAATGCATCAGTTTTAAGTGTTTGCCAGATGTGTTCTTTTGGTGCGTTTGAGGACCTCAAGTTTGAGATCACGCAGAAGTGCTTCTTCGACATTGAGATTGATGACAAAAAAATGGGCCGCATCGCCTGCAACTCAGGACCTGCAGGACCGTTCTTCATCAACTGTTATGACAAGTTATGACGGATCAATTTGACGTTGGAGATCGTTGGAGTCTGGCAGAATCGCTGCATTTTGTGTTTCTCACATGATGCTCCACATCTGTGCTCAATTCAGAGACGGAAACCTTGGAGACCGTCAGCTCTGCCAATAAGGTCTTTGGCCTCTATGGTGACACGATGCCTCGAACTGCAGCGATCTCATGGACACTTAGAGATGTCGGTAATGCTGATTCTCAGTCATCACATTGAGAGATTCTGCACCTGGCAGATCTGAAATCCATTGCTTGCGTGGTTGTCGCACTGAAAGTGAGGTCGAAAATTTCAAGTGCCTGTGCACTGGTGAAAAGGCGTGATCATGGGTTGAGAAACATGAGAAACAGAAAAGGAATAGATCAGACGCCAATTTCGCACGATTTACATGATTGCATAGAATTGCGCAAAAAAATAGAACAGTTTGCCTCAGTTTGCCGGGAATTATACATCCTGCTGGGAATGTCACAGTTTGAATCAGTTTCTCATACCAGTTTTCTATGAGAAATTGTTAACCTTCGACTCTGAAAGCCTCGCACATTGCTAGATCGTCAGGGCACCAGTGAGCACACTGGAGAGCCTCTCCACTACAAAGGCACCAGGCAGCGTGAACGACATGAGGATTTTGCATGATTTTGCTGTGCGTAAACAGAGGTAAATTACCTCAAGACCTTCACAAAACGGTCTAAACTTCAGCAGGCAAACTTCAGGCAAACTTCAAACCGCCGACGATGTCACTGCGGTACACTTTTATACAGAACCCCCGTTTCTGCATCCAAGAAGTGGAAAGCTCAAACAAAGATCTGATGTAGGCTTATGAACAAGGTTCGGACGGGTTCTGTAAATCACAGCCTGCATTTGCTGCATTGGCTGTTTCATGCTATTTCCCATCATTTGCATTGCAAGTAAGCTGCAGTACATCAACAACTGCTTCTTGTGAACCGTTCCCCAAACCAAACTGTGGCATCCTGTTGACATGGGCCCACTATTATGCGAGGTTCAAGTGAAACGACGCAATAACACCTTACCTGGCAGCCTGGCAGCTTGAATTGATCAGGTTCCACCGGGTGATCCCAGGCTTCTGTGTTCAGGCCAGTGGCAAGCTGCTGTCACTTTTCTGCGGATTTTTACACGATTTTGCTGTTCAGCCAAAGGCATCCATTCTATTGTTAAAATGCAGTGTGCACCACTTGGATGAAGTCTCCATCACCGTACTATACTCATCATTGATATATAATTAACCTTCAGGCTATTGACCATGAGTAACCTCAGCCGTCATCAATCATGATTCACCACTATCATCGATCAATCATAATCAATCATGAACAACCATCATGTTGAATCACATTTAACCATTGATGGCATTATATTGAGGCATTATATTGGCCACTACCAAGGGCTATTGCATTGGGTTCCGCTTGACCCCAGGGAGGGCAGACCTTTGAGAACGAGGAAGGCTCTGGAGGGGAGAGTATCTACGGCCCAACCTTCGAAGACGAGGTGCCGCTGCTTGGTGAAGAGTTTATGAGGTTGATATTCACAAGAACTTTGGGATGTGAATATGAAGATTATTGAAGATTTTTTACAGTAGATAGTGTCGTATTGACATGGTATTTTTTGTGTTGCTTCATCTATACTGAACTTCATAGTTCAGCACCCTCCGTCTGCCGATTTGATCATACCGCATCAAGTTGGGCGATGTTGCCGCCTGCCACCATTGCTCCAGAGCTTCTCCCGGTGTGCTGTGTTTGTGCTCTATTTGGCGCTCTGTTCAGTGCTCCTTTTGGCCTCAGAATCTTCGAGTGAAGTTCAAGAGCAAGGGCTTGATCGCCATGGCCAACGGTGGTCCGAACACCAATGGCTCGCAATTCTTCATCACTACCGCCAAGGTGCACTGCTATGATTCTGTGACAGTCCCCCCGCACTAAGGCTTCAATGGGTTGATCTTATAGGGCATGGGTAGTGCCGCTTTGAGCAACTGCTGAACATGTCTAGGGTTTCCATGGATTTTCTCCATCGCACTTCCTGAAGTTGCTTTTTGATGCCCTCAATGGGTCTAATGATCTCCCGACTGAGGTTTGGGAAAGGCACTTAGCAAGTCAACGGAGTCTAAAAGATCATCTCCCAGCTGGTCAGCTTCAAGTCCAAGCTGCAGTATTTATCCATTTTATTCATTTTTATTCCAGTGCTTGAAAAATGCAGACACCATCATGCTGGACTGTCAGGCCGAGCACTTGAATTTCAAATCGGTTGGCTTTGGTGAGGCAGACAAGGGGCAGAGCACATGGAACAACACCATCCACATGATGGTGGATCATGGGTTAATAATAAGGGTCGGTGATCGCTATTGGTAGTTAAAGATGATTGATGATGGGAAATGCCGGGTAGTGATGGTCCATAATGGTCGACAGTGGTTGATACTGGTAGCAGTTGAGAAGTATGATCAAGCATGGCGAACAATCATGGCTACCAAGTAAGGTTGTTGGCCAACTCCACGCTCGGGAAAGTGTTTTCACATGCGCATGCAGACTATTTTTTTGTTGTCGCTGTTATAGCCCATTGTACTGTATTTGATGGTAACGCACAACCTATTCATGGTTAAAATATATGTTAAACTATGTTAAACAGATGATCAATTTGGAAATTATGGTATCTCATTCGCGTTGTAAACCGTCATCTCCATATCGTTTGGCCTTTGGGGCTTGCAGTTTGAGGAGAGATGATTACAGAGTGTTGACCGGCATGTAGGAGACAGATGCGACAGATTCTGCAAGACTGTCATAGTTGGATATATTTGACTACCATGAATTGTAGGATGATTGATGGGCCGTAACCAGCGTTGTTGTTGTTGTTGTTGTTGTTGTTGTTGTTGTTGCTGTTGTTGGAACTTCAGAAGAATGCGCAACACCTATGTGCAACATCTATGGGTATGGGACTTCCCGCAGCCAAGTCCGGCCCCTCTCTGAAGGAGACCCTTCTCCATGCCCTTCTATTCTGGGAATCTCATACCTTGACACTGGCACCAAACCTTGGGCTCGTGGTGAGCTACGTCATTTGCCTCGGTACGTATGACTATCCTCGAAGGGTTCACAGTCTTTTTTGCACGCTACCTGTGGATGCGACATCTAGTCATGTGAAGGAGTGCTGGGGAGGTGGTGCCATGTGGAGCCATGTGGTGCCATATTAGTGAGCAAGCTTGGCAGCCCAAGCGAGTTCAGGTTTTGGATGGCTATGAGGTGGTGAAGGCCATCGAATCCATTGGCACCTCACTTCATATTGGCTCAGCTCCGGCGGTTATGTAATGTTATGGATTGATTAGCCAAATGTTGACATAAGTGGTGACATTTGTAATGCCTAGCATCACAGTTGCGATTGAATCTTGGATGGGCCTTTTACATCCTTCAACATTGTTAAGTGGTGCGCATGGAAACTGCAATCTCTTCTCAGATCCACACGGGCGCAGGCAGGATTTCTTTGGATTTCTGGGGTTCCAGCTCTTGAGAGTCATTCCCACATCATTCAGGCTGTTGACATCATTCATGTGCAACACGTTTTAAGATAACTGGAAGAACTATAACCTAGGCGCTGCTACTGTATACAGGCTCCTCCGCGTCTGAACGACTTTTGCCTTCAACCAGTTCATCTCCGCCAATCTGAATCTCGTGATACTGTCAGGATATGTTAGGATTTTAGTGTTGTCATTCAGTTGCTAAGGCACTGTCGATGGTGAGCCAGAGGAAAATGCAGTGAGATGCTTGGCCAACTTATTTGATGCTCCTGGGTTCAGCTCCTGGTACCTAAGGTGATAGTTGACTGTGGCACCTTGGAGTTTGAAGAGGGTGAGCAGGACAGCGGTGGATGGCAGTATAGGTTCGGCCTTCTGAGATTAACACTTCAGACTTGAGTAGGATATGGGCCTCTAAACATCTCCAAACTATATCTCCGTGTTTGATCACTTTAGGGACGGTTGGGGCACAATTTTTGTACAACCAAGCGGGCAAAATCGTTTCAAAACGACTCAGATCAGCTTCACTTCAGGAGCGGCTGAGGAATCGAAGGACCCAGGCCTGTGAGAGCACTGAAGTCTCATGTGGTAGGCCTTTGATGGATCAATAAGGGCCCTAGAATCCCACAGAATCCCTAGACACCTGATATCACCTGATTGCATATGTCCCACGTCCCTTTTAATATGCTCCTTTGCTATGACACACAGGCACTGCACCTTGGCCAGTCTCTGATGTTGTGTAGAGAGACGCTTAGCAAGTCTTGTCACCAAGGGAGGCGTGGACCTCACTTTGAGAAACGAGATGATTGAAAGGGTCCGGAACCTTACTTTGCCCGTTTCAGCAGATGCCCTGAGTTGTTCCCCCATGGTAAGTATTGGAAAACCAGCTTGAGTGCTTGAGAGGATGCAATTGGTCGGGGAAAACATGAATGGTCATCCCGCGCTGTTTGGGATCTGTAGTTGGACTCGTTGTTTATCCTTGTGAGGTGCGCGGAGCCACCGCCCAAGGCTTGTGAGAGGTCGTGGCATCGGTACCAGCGTGAAAGATGATGGGTTGCATATGGGTGCCATATGGGTTGCATGGTCAAAGATCCTCATCACCTCAACCGCAACACTTTTGCGCACTTTTCTTACTGTACATGTCACAACCCTCGAGCGCCGGCACGGGGAAAAAAACGGATGCGTCGCAATTTGCGCCGTATGCCTCCTGGAGCATCAACAGCCCTGAGGCTTTTCCCCTGGCCCTTTTGCCTTCGTTGTGAACTGGCTCACTCCTTGGGCCAGTTTGTCATAGCAGTGCTGAAACAATCAGTACAGTACAATGCTTATTCAATCTGTCCAATTTGCAAACAACAAGCGAACGAAGACCAGTAATCACTAGCAAGTACTGGTCACAACGGTGGTGAATGGATTTGACTGTAAGAATATTTTTTTGAATTGAATTATTATCTTTGTGGTGTCAAGATTTATATTCTGATTGCGAGTAATGCACATAAAGCGCATATATATATATATAACATGATAGCTACCTAATCTGGTATCTTTAATCCATATGCATCTCAATCATACCTTGAATCTACAATCCATAATCTGTAGATACAAACATCTATGATCTATCTAATCCATTTAATCTATAATCTATAATCAACTGGAATCTTATAGATTTGTGAAAATCAATAGATTTATAATTCATTATCAATTTTGGTTTTGAAGAATTCACCATTCACTGCCGCGCGGCTGCTCATCTTGCGGCTTCAGCCTCCCGGGTCGCGGGAACAGAAGGGCGGTCGACGACCCATTTCCCTAGGATGGGCGTGGGCGATGTGGGAAGCCGCAATGGCAGGGGACCATGGGTGGAAGGCCAAAGAAGGGCTCCAGGGGTTGGTACTAGTGGGTATGTCAATCTTTCTGATATTTTCTTATATAATATGAAATAATAGACATATCATATATACAAAAATTGATGTTCCAAAGGCTAACGGTCTCTACATGGCTCCCTACTGGTGATGATTGCAGAATTTGACCAGAAAACATCATCTGCAAAGAGTTGAGAGCAACCACCAACCAGCCTTGCATTAGATGAATTTGATGCCTGTTTGCAAGGGCGCGAAAGTCTTGATTGATGTTATATTGAAGTGCATTCTGTTACGCCAAAGAGATGCTTCATGCTACTTCTCAGTCTGGGAACTGGTTTAGTCAGAGAAGTTGGATGTTTCTGCAGTTGATTCCCATGCAATCGCTACTTTCCTTGTTTCCTCGCCCTGACTAGGTTTAAAAACGAGAAAGACACAAACTAATTGCACACATAATTTGATATGCATTAAGTGTGTGGGATTGTATGCCATACACAACCCCAGTTGTTGGTGATATTATTTTGCGACATTCAGCAGTGCCACGGTAGTCCCATGTTGCAGGATTTCATCGGCACAACATGGCTTTGCGAAGTGCTCGCATCCTTCGAATGGCAAGCGAGGCCACAGGCAGGGCCCTGCATTTGCCAAGCTTGGCACACAGGTTTTTCACATATTGAAAACAATTCATCATCATTCTTAACCATTAACCATTGTTCACAACCACCCACCAGTAGCCACTAGTTCCCATCATTGAATATCATTGATATGCCTGGCCTAGGAGGCTTTCTTGACCTCAAGGGCATGATGAATGGGTAGACTTGGAGGATACCCTGAAAATTCTAGATCCAGCATGATCCAGGATTTCTCGCGGCATTTGAATAGATGCTTCTCAAACGCAGCTTGGGGATGCTTGTGGTATGAAAGCTCAGGTGTGACCAACCGGCTGCTCTTGAGTCTCACATCTCCTGGGGAGGACACCAAGGGGAAAGGGCCAGCGGAATCTTAGGTCAAATGAAGAACATTTGGCAGATTAAATTTCATGGTGCATCGCAGGCGTTAAAACTGTTGTTTCCACATGACTTCCACATCTTCTGCAGACCATTGTTGTGACTTGTGTTGCCTGCGCCTAGCCCTGCATTTCTCGTCGTTTTCGCTGTGCAGGCAATTTGTATCAAGAAGCCAGTTGACAGCGTCACCGTACCTGGAACAGAGGCGTTGTTTTCTTGAGACACTTTGGGTGCTTTTGCAATTCAGTAACAACATGAAACAACAATTCGTATTTGTGGTTTTCTTATGTTTGATTTACACACACATATTAGTCTCATGGCTTTCTTATCTTTGATTTGACCTGTGCCGTCCAAATGATGGAAGCAAGCAAAGGGCTCGCAACCAAGTTGGACCCACTGGAAATGTCAGCGTTCTTCAGGGTGTCTTCACCGTCACCAACAATCACTCGTTGATTGTCTCCCAGCTCAAAGCTGGCGTTATCAACGTGAGGGATGGCTCAGAGACCAAGGACCTGTGGCTGATGCCATGTTGATAGTAAAATTGTGAAAAATGGTTGAATGATGGTTGAACGATGGTTGAATGATGGTTGAATGATGGTTGAACGGTGGTTGAATGATGGTTGAATGATGGTTGAATGGTGGTTGAATGATGGTTGACGAAGATGCTTTGTACAGTAGGGGTGAAGAATGATTGATGGCGCTTAATATTGTCGCTCAGAGAACTTCGATAATGGTGCATGGTCATGGTCAACAATGTTTGTAAGAACTATGGTTGATAATGGTGAATAGCCAACCACAATAGTGACATATGAAACTAATCATCATGAATCCTTTACCCAGATTACGAAAGGACACTTCGTCCTGCAGAGAACAGATAGAATTACCTACTACCTACATTTCATTGTTCGGATAGTTTCAGGACTAGGGAAACAGTCTCAGCAATTTGCTTCGGTACTTTTGGACACTTTCTGCCGTTGATTTCTTTGACTTTGATCTGCAGGACTATTTCATCTCAGATGGTTTCCTTTTCTTCAACCATCCAACTGACGGCTCTGGATGCTGCACCGCAGAGGCCCAGTCAAGTCGCCCATTGTTGCTGCAGATCATGGCTAGTTTCCTATGGACTGTGTTAGAAAGGGATGGGTTCCGTTCATTGTTTATCAGCAAACAGTTTGAAAAGATTTGAAAAGGGACCGCTTCAGATGCAAGACCAAGCAAGGATGAACGAGACTCAACATCCATCCAGGTCCATCCACGTATCTTGAGTCCCGCTTTGACCATTGCTTTGCCACTTCTCGCTTTCGTTGAAGCTGTTGCCATTGATCCTTTTCGGGAATCGCCCACGTCAGGTCGCAGGAGTTGAGATTGTCCCTACCTCCGCGCTGGACAAGGTGGGCGCTGACCATGGCTGGCACAAGGGGACGGGCACTAGTGAAGTGGTGAAACATGGTGAAACTGCCGGTTTTGGTGGAGAAGTCAAGCAGCTCAAGTGGAAGACATGGTGCATCATGGTGTCATATTTTCGGAACTTGGAGATCAAAACAATGCCCCCTGCCATTCACCTACAGAAAAACAAGGATAAACAGGCTGAAAGAAAACCAATGCCGGATCTTTGATATTTTCTAACAAATGGCTTGTTTGATCTTGTTTGATCTTGTTTGCTTGTCCATGCTGGTGAACACCTAGGACTCCAAAATCCATGCGAAATATTCCTCATTGCATTCATATGGCGAGCTGGGTCAAGCAGTTAACCAACC
This sequence comes from Symbiodinium kawagutii, assembly GCA_009767595.1. Taxonomy (NCBI): domain Eukaryota; class Dinophyceae; order Suessiales; family Symbiodiniaceae; genus Symbiodinium; species Symbiodinium kawagutii. Next base: position 285,184 of record VSDK01021075.1, read on the forward strand.
AACGTTCATGGGGGATAATAGCCAACAACTTAGCCAACAATAATACTGAAAACAATGGTTAATGAAAGGGGAACCAGGGATACAGGGTTTTGATCCACTGCCATATACAGGAAACGTACAGTTCCATCAACATGTGCGTTGACGTCATGGGTAATCAAGGAGAGAGAGAGAGAGCATCAAAAAGGGAATGAAGACTCTGTGCAGAATCTTTCTTGAGACAATGGGAGGGTGAGCTTGAACCGTAGCATTCTTTTGTTTGTGGCACTGGCAGTCGTTGCTTCGTTGTTGGGGTTCCAGGACCGAGCAGCTCAAGTGCTGTCAGAGCTTATGGCATCTCCCAAGGCACCGGGGGAGGTCATGGGGGAGGTCATGGGAACGCTGCCCACCCTTGGTGCATCATTCCCAGCACATCCGACATCACAGCCTTGTCCCAATGACCAACAACACTCCAAGGCATTTCTGGATACGAAACAACTATCAATCATCCAGATGAAATAAGGAAATGATATGAATTATTTGGAATGGTGCGAAAGCACATGCACTGGTATTGAATGATATGAAATGATATGGAATGATATGGACTGATATCGAATGATATGGAATGATATGACATGTCAAGACATGATATGAAATGATATGGAATGCAGTGACATGATATGACATGATATTCCATGATGTCGTACAAAATGATAAGTTTCTCATCCATTCCATTTGCCATAGGATTACCATAGGAAGCCCTGGGGATCTCCGGCCGTGGCCTGCTACGCTCCCAGGACACGGAATGGGATCGAGCCAAAGCTCAATTGGGAGCCGCATTGGTAAATCAGGTCATCAAGGCGCTCCGATGCCGTGAGATTTCAGCGGCATTTCGTCCATTTCATCCTGATAAGAAGGCATGTCAAACTGTGCGACTCGTAGTGATTCAAAGAGTGTGTTGGCGCTCAAGTCTATGTCATAGCTAGCACGATTGTGCGGGTGCTGAGCATTTGTCGACTCTTGGAAAGCTCGTGGTGAAGGCTCAGCTCTAAAGACTTGGCCGTTTGTGATTTCCTCGGCTGCACATGGCTACACCATCTCATCAATCTGAGAGAAATCGCTCTAAATTGGCTACTTTGGAATGATGATAGAGAATGATACAGAATGGTTGCGCATCGTCATCATTGCTCACCCTTTCATTTCACCATGCTTTCCAGGCTGCTGAGTGAGTCAGACGGAGTTGGCTTGTGAGAGCAGTCTCACCGAATCATTTTGTAAAACCTAGGACATAGAGAGTGAATGGTCTTTGGGCGCGCAAGCTTGGAAGATACTGAACCACCGAAAGACAATGTAACAGCATGCAATGTCAATATCATTTTGTTGGCATGTAATTAAGTGAATTAGGTTTGATATTTCTTGGTGTTGTGTTTTTCCTCGAGGTAAACGTGTGATGTTGAAGTTGAACTTTCTTCGCGTGCGACCAGGATGGCAAATCGTCCGGAGAAAAAGAGAAGACCACATGCCTTGTTCTCTGAGTGCCTCTGCGGCTCTTGTTGTCAATCATTCTGTTGTGTAGGAGCAACAATACGCACGACAAAGAGTGGGACATTGCTATGCGGGAGTCTCGAATCCAGTGCTCCGTAGCAAGTACTCTTTCTCTTGTTTGCTCTCACACGTGGTGGATCTTTTTATCTCTTTTACACTGTTTTCTTTGTGTAAGCTTGCAGGATGATCCAGAAACACAAGATATCACAAGATGCGGGCCCCTATCCAAACGCGAATTATGAGTCAGTTGGGGAACAAACATCATGATCAGCAGCCGTATGGATCCATATGGGGGATTATGATCACACTAGTTCACAAGGAGGCGGGACCATTTCGTACATTGACCCGATCGAGCATTACATGGCAGAAATTCTGTACAGGTCGAGAACCATTGATGATAGCCTGACTTAATTACAAGGTGTTTGGGGATCCCAGTGCCCGTACATTTCAAAACCGCTGGGTAAAGAGGATAGCAAAGCACAGTTCCTTGATCTTCGCTGAATTGGCTCAAAACGACCATGGAAGAATTTTACTTCGTAGTCTTACAGAAAAATGTTCCAACGCAGGCTGTAGTTTCGACAGGACTTAGTGCTCACACATCATCTGACAACCACAATCACCCTGCCAGCAAACGCAGTTCTTGGGTGTGGAGCTAGCATATCACGGATATCAAGATGGTCCAGAAGAAAAAGGGCATACAAAGACAGACTCCATCGTAAGCACGTACGCTATAATTACATATCATATAATTAGTGATAAAACTCTTGCTCAATGCGTTGAATGGCCGTGCAAGCTTGCTAGCATCCGTGGCGCTGCTTATGCTCCAATGGGGATTCAAGGATTGCTTCCGTTTCTGCGATCTTATGTCAAAAAGAGCCACATTGGGACGTTTCAAGGAAGCACCATTGGAGTCGATGCCATGTGTTGGATGCATAAAGGAGCATACGCCTGTTCGAGAGAGTTGGTGCTAGGGCAAGACACGGATAAGTTTATTCGCTTCTTCCTGAGAATGTGTGAGATTCTGCGGTACTACAAGATCAAGTGCCTTGGCGACTTGAAGTGTCTAGTTAACTTGTGGTGGTTGCAGGGTTGGAGGAACGTAGACCTTCATACCTCTGAAAGGGATAGGATTTGACGGGGGGCATGTCAGAAAAGGCTTTCCAAAGGGAGCACAGTGTTGTCACTTGACCCGCACTGACATGATCGCTGGTGATTCTTCGTCAGCCAAGGTTGTAGTATTTCTTACACTTTTGTAACTTTCTGTACTATGTTTGTTTATTGGCTCGTTGAGGTTGATTGATTGCAATGTCATTCAATATTTGGTTCGAAGACATTAGATGATATTTTAGAAGCATGAAACAAAGTCAACAATGTTTAAATCAAGGGCACTTTCCTCAGCTTCCTTTGACCTAAGCAGATTGCAGATGATTGCACCACAGATAAGCAGTCTTCATTGCTAAACACCTTGATCCCAACCTGCAATAGGATACTGATCAGACGCTGAAACTGGTCTTTGGCATGTTGACTTTCACAACGTAGACAATACTTGCGCGTATTATTGCCCAAAGTGTCCAAACCTCTATTGACTACCAACACCAAGCGTACTTGTATTGCAAACCGAGGCCCATCATCGTTTTCGATGGAGAGAAGTTGCCAGCCAAGGCGAAGGAAGACCAACGCCGTGGACAAGTTCGCGAAGCGGCGCGAGTGCAGGCTTTGGATCTGCTCCAGAAAAAGGAGAGAGGAGAAGCCGTGGATGAACATGAAATGCAGAGCAAGTCCTTGGGCCGTGCAATGAGTGTCGTTTTTGAAAGCACACGCCGCGAAGGGGTGTCGCTGTAGAACCCCCAAGAATTGAATAGAATAGATGGTTATAGACGATTGTAGATGGTTTGGAAGCCCTTACGAAGCCCTTAAGAAGCCCCTAGGAAGCCCTCATTGAATTCCTTAGCCCTTCTCGAACTCCTTGTTGGTTACTCCATCCCGACCCGGTCACCTAAACCGCAGAGCCCGAGGTGCGAGACAGCCATCAGAGTGACACCATCCATGGTGTCGCGACTCCAAAGCGCCTTGAAGGAGTTGTCCATCAACTTTTTGGTGGCACCGCATTTGGGCGGCACTTGGAGCCACCCGAGTGGGGACCCTGTTGGACTAATTATGTTGGACTCCCTGAGAGATCCTGAAGATGCCAATGGGACCATTCAATTTGTGAAGTGAATCTCGCGGCTTCCATCGGAATATTGTTCGATAGTGTGAGATGTGTTGGTTCAGCGCTAGAGAAATGTAGGGACTTAAAATGGTGATATAGTTGAGGTTCTCGTAATCCACAGGCCACGGGCCGTCACGGGAAGCGCTACTGTATGAATTAACAAGTCACAGGATGTCGCAGTACAGAAAGATGAGACGCTCAAACTAAATGTTCTTCGAAACTTCATGGTGTTCATCAATTGTAGTCTACTGGACACTGTGGGTACAGGGTTGAACATGGTTGAATGATGTTTGCGGATGAGAGCATGTCACTGCCCCTTGTCCTTTGCCTCTACTCTTGATGGCTCATGACCCCGCAGCCTTGTAGCTTTGGGGGTGATATTCGTACCTTCTTGGGATTTCGTGGGAAGGTGGCACTATGGCTCCCAGAAGTCAAGCCCCAGTGCAAGTTCTCATTGCATCTAGCAGATTCATGAAGATATACTCAACACGATTCCAACCTCTCCATTAAAATTATATGGGTAAGGATCACTACCAATTGTCTAAAAAACGGACAAAAATGAATGGATGAGCATCCCAACATTGACTAGTTTGGTCATTTATCGAATGTTCAGCGGGGGTACAGGGCATTGCCCCGCAGCCATATGGATACATGAGAAGCAGCTTCGGCCTTGGCTGTGGAAAGGTGACAACATTATGTCCATGCCAAATCTGAATTCATGAACCCCATGCAAGGCTGGCAAGCTTGTTGCCTTAGCAGCAGACGCTTGCAAGTTTGTTGAACTTCACATCATACCGGTTGCTAGTCTTAGTATTCGATCATTCTTTTGCACACATTCAGAAGTACCCCTTCCGCACTACAAGATGCACAAATTCGTACCCCTTCCTCAAACTATGACATAGTTGAAGCACACAGCTACTATCCTAGGAAGCTTCTTGGATATATTGGACTATGCTTAGGAAGTGGCCCCTCCAAGTCGTGCGGCACCGCCTCCCTGCCTTGGATGGTGAGGTATGAGGCAGATGCCCAACTCGCTTATATGTGCCGCACGGGTTGGATTAGCACTGCCATTTCGGAGGACAGCGATCTCTTGGCCTATGGCTGTCCCAGTACATTTTTCAAAATGGACAAATATGGCAATGGCCAACACATTGCTTTGCCCTGTTTGCAAATAGATCACGTTGGCAATGAAATTGCCATAGAGTCTCCTGAACCAGAGAAGAAGGAAAAGAAAACGAGGGGAAGGAAGCCTGGGAAGCCTGGGAAGTCCAAAAAGTCCAGCCCAGTGGAGAAGCTACCTGATGAGAATCCTGAGCTTGAGACTCTGAAGAAAGTTGAGACTGGAGCTGTGACCAAGAAGACGACTGCTAAATCTCCAGAACAGATTGAAGCTGCTGAAAAGGAAGTACAGACTCATTTGAACAGTTGGTCACCGGAGAAATTCGCAGAATTCTGCGTATTTTGTGGAACTGACTACAAAGAGCCTGACACGCACATTAAGAATTTCGGCATCAAGAAAGCCTTTGCTTTGATGTGCAAGTACTCCACCACGCAGGGAATGCTGTCCTGGATGGTGAAAGAGAAAAGTTTCAAGGGTCGCTTCCCTTGCGAAGAAAGTGAGTATATCTCAAGGTTTCAGCGAGTAATTGCGGTTTTTTGGCACCATGTCGTCTTCAATCCAACCCGTGGTGAATGCACATCAATCGCAACATCCTTCCCGTTGACGCAGACCAAGCGGATCTTGGAGGGCTTGGACTTGCAGGACTGCAGGGAATAGCTATATTCAATGATCATACTTTCGTAGACAATAGTTTCCCAGTTGAAGAAGGATTGCGTATATTAGATATTAGATATCCTTAATTGTAGAAAGATGATTGTCTGGCAATAATACTGCTCTTGCAACATCTCGCGCAGTAGAACTCCCGCAGTAGCTGCCTAAATTGTGTACCAGGAGGACAAAGTTTTAGGCTGATTGTTTTTTTTGATGGCCACAGAGACACATGAGGATGAGGAAGTATAAAGAAATCCTTGTACTTAGATAAAGTAAGGACATAATGCACTTTTCAAGAACTGCTTCCATTCACTCTAAAAAGATAAGGAAGAAAACGTCGATCACAATCTCATCATTGCTTGAATTGTGCCAGCCGCTTTTCGGATGTATGTAGCATACGGGTCCAAAACGAGAACAAAAACGATATGGAAAGCTTTTCCGGGATGAACTTTTTACATCAGTGCCCTGCAGTATCAATGCTATCATTTTTCAGCACTGGGAAAGAAAGATCGGAAAACCCGGACGTGGCATGTAGACAAGAAGTAAACAGAAATAAAGATTTCTTTGGCAGGCTGAGCTGTTTCCTGTGTTTCTGCGGTGGTATCATGCCGCATGCAGGTTGTATTGTCAAACGATCAGGAAGAAATAAACAAAGAGGCGGACAGGACGTAGTCAGGCAATGCTCAACACCTCACATGGTATGGCTTGCGTGTCAATTTGCTGTGCTCGAACATTCTCCCAGTAGCAGTCTTAAGATCAGCTCCAGAAGGTGTTCGAAAGCGCACAGCTCAGGAGGTGTGTGGGCTTCAGTTCAGTCGGAAGGATGCCATTTTGATGGCGAGAGGTGAGATGGACCCCAGGACACGAGAGCCGAAGACCTTAGAAGCTTTGACTAATGCAGAGAGGAGGGCCATTGATCTTTTGCTGGCAGACAAACGCTCGGAGCAAGCAGACTATCGGCATCAAGTTGCTTTGGAGGACGATGTTTTGATGTGTTTCGATGATTTCGATGCTCATTCATATTCAGTCTACTGGCTATCCTTGTCACTTCATGTCAGGCCGTGCAAAATTTCACCCCCTGTGGTACATTGAGTTTTTTTCCCTGGGGGGTTGCTTGCAAAATTAAAAAATGAATCTTTTTGATTCTCTCATTTTCGGCCACATTGGGAGCAGTAAAAACAATTTGAGCTCAGAGATGTGAGCGGGGAAAAACCTGAACCATTACCAAGGTTGGGAGGCAGGACTTTAATCTCTGTTTATGCTTGGGACCTGCTGCGGCGAGAAGCCTTTGATGATCTTTGATGAAGGTTGATACCCAGGAAATAAATAACCTCCGCTTTTTGCCCACGACAGAAATGTGGATTTTGATCAAGGTTGGGTGACAGGATTTCAATTTTGGATCCGGGGAAAAAATGAGTTCTGTAAAAGGCCATGACCCACAAAATCAGTTTTGAACTGGGAGTTGCGGAGATGCTGAGACGCAAATGGAAGATACACAGCTGCTGTAACTCAGTAAGTTGATTTGGTTTGGGTTGATGAAGCAGAAAAGGCTAGAACCCACCAAAACAATTCTATATGGGGGACATCTCAGAGAAACCGTTTGGTCGTCAAGAGTCTTGGGAGTCTTGGAGTCTTTTTTGAGCATTTTTTCCAGTTCATGTCCACCTCGCATCTCAGTTGGCTCCACTTCTTCAGCGCCCCCTGGTTGAGAGGGCTGGTTCTTAAAACCTTTTCCTGGTGGTCCAACCTGGTCAAGGCTGCTTTGGAACAGGGTCGACCCCCTGCAGGCATTGAAGGAAAGAATTAGAGATAGAGAGAGAGAACGGAACAGAGAGCACAGAGATATCGATACAAAATACAAAACATGGTCATACCCCACGATTTCACTCTTGGCAACGGAGTTTTTTGCCTTTGTGCTGCAACGTTGGGTGACAGGATTTCAATTTCGTGCTTGGAGAAAACCATGAGGTTCTCAAAGGTTGGCAACCGCAGAATTAGTTGCATCCATTATCAACCCCTGCGGAGATCTATGATAATGAAAACGATTACACCGCTCAAAATAAATTTCACATTGTATTTCGTCAGGAGGACAACACATATTTTACAATATGATACACATGTTCGAACCCAGGACTTTAATGCCAAGGTGTCAGAGACGGGGAAATATTATACACATGTTGACCTGATGTTTGTGATTGGTTAATGGATTAGACCGGTGAATATTGATTGAAACAGAACCCACTCAAATTATATGATATTTTTTCGCTTGTGTGAACTCTCTGGCATAGTACAACCGGGGATGAATTTCAACGTAGTCATGTGATCAAATGTAATCTATGACCAAAATAAGTGAAATCTATGGCACCACATTCCATGCCTGAGGAGGAAGCCAAGAAAGTAAAGGCTGCGGAGATGGCAGAAGAGGTTCCACCAGAGGTTCCTGCAGAGGGTCCACCAGAGGTTCCACCAGAGACGGCTGAAAATGTTGCAACTTCGACACCCAAAGAACCATGGTCGATACGTCTCCTTCCTGCGGATGAACGAAAACTTTTGGAGATCCGAAATCGATTCTCCAAGAAGGTGGAAACGAAGGTGGATGACTCCAAAGACACCTCGGCATCTTCCAATCCCTTCGTGAAGAAAAGGGTGGCGACTCCTCTCAATGGTCGGGCAGTTCCGACTGCTCCAGTGCCAAAACGGCAAAAGGTCACGGTACTGAAGCCGACCTCAACTCCACCTCAGGTACCAGAGGATCCACCACCACGTAAATTGAAAGATTTGGGACCGCACAAGAGAGGCAGGCAAAGCCTAAATTGCTTCCGGTTGGTATCGGTCTAGTGTCACACTGGGGTTCTGCTAGAATGCTGAATGAATGCCAGGTGTCATGGCTTTATCAGGGAGTAGTATCACAAAACATGTTATTGCAACAAACCAATCCTGTACTGCGAAAGGCAGGGAACAGGGCGGAAGGAAGGAATGAAGGATGGCATCATGCTCATGGAGGGCACGCGACCCCAACCCCCCCATCTATCATCGCGAACCGACACAACAACAACAACATCACCATCATCATCATCATCATCATCATCATCATCATCATCATCATCATCATCGTCATCATCATCGTCACCACCATCACTATGATTTTATATTCATACATAGATACATAGATACAGAGATTCATGGATACATAGAAACGTAGATACATAGATACATAGATTCATGGATACATAGAAACATAAGTACATAGATACATAGGTGCAGGTACATAGGTATACAATACATAGATACCAAGATACGTAGATACATAGGTCATAGGTAGGTAGATATGTAGATACGTAGATGTGTAGTTGTTGTAGCATTAGTTGCTCCAGGCTCCAAAATGCTGCCAATACCTTGTATGATGCAGTGTTCCAGGTCCAAGATGTAAGTACCACGCGAACTGCAAGGTTCCAGTTCCAAAGTGTTGCACATACCAGGCAAATACCATGTAAAAGACAAGGTTCCAGCTTATAAACGTTGTAATACCATGTAAAATTCAAGATTCCAGCTCACCAACGTTGTAGATACCATGCTAATTGGAAGGTTTCAGTCCCAAAGTTTTGCAAGCATGTAAAATGCAAGGTTCCAGCTCAAAGAGGTTGTAAATAACTGCAAGGCCCTATTTCGGAAAAAAAAGTTTGACTGAAATATTTCTTTTGATTGCCGGGGAATATTTCTTTTGATTGGATGATTTTTTTGGATGGTGTTGCCATGGGTCCTACGGTTGCTTATCATCATCGCCATGCATCGCCATGCCAATCCCTAACAGTTGCCATGGCTCAGGTGGATATGGAGCCGCACAAGCCGTTCAGGCGCTTCTTTTGCAGAAAGGTCTGGCAGAGTACGAGAAGGTTGATGAGGAACTTGACAAGTCCAAGCTCACGCATTATCTTCGGACGAAGGAAAAACATCCAGCTCAAGTAGCACAGCCGAAGAGCAAGTTGAGTGAATGGAAGCCAAGGCATTGGGAGGAGGATGCTCCAGCAAGCACCGCCACGAATCGCAATTCGCTTTCGATCGCTAGATCTCGCCAGCGACCTTTCTTGTATGGCCGGTAAGGGGTATCAGATGTGTTCTGATTGATTGGGGCTGATGCAATGACATGAGGGGATGTCAATTGTGAAATTTGAGGAGAAAAATGGCACCACAAGAATATATATTCATATATACATACTAAGCATCCCTAAGCATCCCCAAGCCAAAAAAAAATATATATATATACATATATATAGATAGATATTAATATTACGATACATAAATTACTATATAACAATATGAAAGACAAAAGTTGATTTAATGATATAGACTGGGCTAATGCCCGGGTGCCGCCTCCCCCCTCAATCTCTGCTGGGGCGAGTTGATGCTTCCAGAGCTCCAGCGGCTCCTGGATAGCAACTTCGGCCGTGTGTTGCCTTGGAAAGGATCAGCATTGCCTTGGGATGACCTGCAGGGTCGTTTGAGGCCGGACAAACGGAAGTGCTGAACCCGATATCATAATGGTGTTGGTTCCCAGAATGGCTGCCGGATAACAGCTTGAGCCGTGGCCTGCCTTGGGCATCGCCACAGTACGGATTCGGTTTTTTGCCATTACCCCCCACAAAGGAAGGAATGGCTGGTAATGGCCTGCTGATGCACTTTTGTGCTGGCGGGTCACTTTGTAAGGGGCTCGGGGAGTTCCGAGGGCAAGTACACGGCAGGGCTCAACCCCCTCTATTGGCGGGTAACTCTGCTTTGGTCAGATTACCTTTGGAAAGGGCTACGGAAAAGGTTGAGGGCGGGTAAACTGCAGGGCTACATCCACTTCTTTCTTTCTTTCGTTAGGCCGTCAGAGTTCAGAGAACGCGGGCCGCTGAATTCAGCATGCCTGTGAAACTGTTCATGGTTGCGGCTGCTTGCAACCACGCCCAAATATTTTGGGCCACTTTAATGGGAAAAACTGAAAGTATACTGTAGCTCAAAGCTCAGCAAGATCAGCGCCCATTGTAGCAAAAAAAGCCAGCTATCCAACCCCACTGCACCAATGGACTTCTCTACACCGGCTATGTAGAGTTCAAGATCTCCGCTGGCCAAAATTCATGACTGACAGTCTCGGGAAGCAAGCCGCAAAGCCACGCCACCAATCTGCAGCCATCGTGTTGGCCAAGGCACTTTTCCTCCTCACCGTGGACTCCTCAACACGGTTAAGGCCTGCGCCTGGCAACGAAGGGCACAAATGCCGAGTTTGTTGAATTTGACCTCGGCCACCTGCTTCCATTCCTGTGTTCTCTCCCCTGGTCTTTTCCGTGGACTCCTCAACATGCAGACTAGAGGCAGGCGAAGAAACATGGCGGGGTACTTCAAGGTCATGCTGTCTTGGCACGCCACGGGTGGCAGTCTCACAAGAGGTGCCCTCATGATTGTGGTTGAACGACCGGGTAGGAACTGGCAAAGGAGAACCAAATGGTAAACCAGCTGCCTGTATATTAGCCACAAGAAGCGGAGCCACATCAGCGTCCGCCCAGCCGAGTCGTACGATCATGGTCTCCATCTCCAACTCTGTGAGGTATTCGTCGCGCGCAGACGTCGCTGGCACTGAAGGCAGGCTAGGCGGTCTATAAACGGGCACTGGCATCATACCAGCAACTGAAGAACACGCCTCCTCAATGTCCAAGTGGCGATGCGACAATGAGGCCAGCAAGGCAAGGGTCATGCCTACTGTCCTCCTCAAACTTGCACAATTGGGATGGCACACCTTGATGTAGCACGGCTCTGGCCCATGCAGGGTGACAACTGAACCAGTCTCCCTTTTAATGCGGCTAAGTTGTCGATACCTGCGACCCAGAATACGCAATCGAAACTATGCGAAATTCCGGGCATAATCCGGTGGAAGATGCAGAACGTGTTTAAAACTTGCCCTATTCCACACGTATTTGCCTTGCTCCATCCAGAATCCTGCTGCAGTACCAAATCCCCAGTAAGCACATCAACAACCAGCCATATATGCGGACCACCAAGCAGGCATGAGCTGCCACATGGCCGGATATACTGGGGTAAAGCTATCCTCGCTGTCGAGGTGTTCTGAGCCTTGCTACATCCACTATGGCGGATAATAATTTACCTCTGCAGCTCTGCCCTGGCAGGTTGCCTTAAAAAAATACAAACGGGTAAATATTAAAATTAAAATTACTATAAGAACTAATATTGACCTATTATTATAACTAATTACTAATTAAATTAAAAAAAATTTAAAATATATAAATATAAATATTTTAAAATAATTTTAAAATAAATAATATATTTATTTAAAAAAAAATTAAATATATTTTTTTTTATATTATAACTAATTACTAATTAAATTAAAAAAAATTTAAAATATATAAATATAAATATTTTAAAATAATTTTAAAATAAATAATATATTTATTTAAAAAAAAATTAAATATATT
>VSDK01021075.1:310287-339519 GCA_009767595.1 Symbiodinium kawagutii
AAGAGGACTTGGATGGTCGGCACAATGCCGCTTTTTTCCACCTCTTTTGCTGTTGGTACCGGAAGGACCAGGTCAGTGAAGGTCTCTTCACGGACCTTGACATTGCCACACTCAGAGCACTGAGTATTCTCCCGAAGCTGTCCTGAGAACACCTCATTGAGCAAAAGTTGGTCGCTACCGCCGAGCTTGTCAAAGACAAAACGAATAGTCTCGGTAACATCTTCTTGCTCACCTGATCTGTACTGTGCAGGAAATCCTTGCAGAATGTCCCAAATATCCACGTGCTTGTGCTTGGTGAGCACCATCTTCGCGAACTGTTTCTGAAACAAATCGACCACCTTCTTCTCAAACTCAAAGTCCTCTTCGTCAATCTTGGAGGGGTTCTCCTTGAGTTTGAGATTGAAGCTGTTGATTCTCCACACGAATGCATCCGTGAGGAACAGAGCCTGTATGAAGCTATTCATGTAGCACGTGTTGTTTGTGTTCTGGAGTCCTACATGGGGTGGCTTGTGAGGCACTGCCTTTGATTTGTCAGGGTCCAGTGGGACGAATTGGGTTTGGGTAGGTAGTGTTTGCATTGGACTCTGCATTGGACTCTGTAGTCCCTGCGTTTGCCCTGCTGGTGGTTGCATGGTTGCTGGCATCCCTTGGTTGTACTGCCATGCTTGTGCTTGCTGGCTTTGTTGGTTCATGCAGCCTTGGCTGTAATGCCTTTGCGGGGCTGTTGGCATCGTGTGGTACGTGTGAAGTTGGGGATATGCCTGCTGATTGTGAGTGCTGACATTTCCCATTCTATTCATCTGAGCTCCGCCATGTGGAGCGGTTGCAAAGCTGCCACTTGCCAGTGCTCTCAACCTACTCGCCAACTCTGAAGCTTCGGTGGAGTATTGTGACAAGCGATCTAGAAGAGGGAGTAGGGGCATCCAGACATCAGCCGGCATAACTGGGCCTTCGCAGTAGAGCAACAGAAGCAACGCAGGTGCCTGCATTGAAACGGTGGAACCACTGGTACCCAAGGCCGCCAATGACATCAAGGCCGAGCGACAAAGCATGTTGGAGTTTGGCAGTTGTGAGAAAGCCACCAGCATGGCACGAAGCAGCCCAAAGAGTGGAACTGGGCCTTGATAGATTCCAGCCAATGAAGGTATTACAGGACCTTGCGGAGCCCAATGAGAAATAGATGCCCAAAGGCTCATCAAGCAACTGGGGTCGTCTAACAAACCCATCAGCAGCGCCCGTACGGTCGATGGTCGCGGAGGACCAGGCAAAAGATACCTGCAGGACAGCTTTTCATGATTTTTCATGCACATCTCCGTTTCCAAGTGCGCAAAACATGTTTCTACTTGCACGCAATTGCTATTAGTTAATTAATGCAAACACAAACAAAATGATCATGTAAAGAACCTACGTAGATAACGAAACCAGTAACTTGATGACGGTGGTACGGTATCTGTATCTCCGCCGAATCAACACTCTAAAGAAGAAAAGGTGAACGCACCTCACCAAGCCACAAAAGCTGCTGCAAATCTGGCGAATGTGTCATGGGTCGGCGGCACACTTCCTGGAAAATCAGAGAGACGATCTTTGCCTCTGCATCCTGAGATCTTTGGCCCATGTCTTCTTGGAGGATTTCCAAGCATGTAGCTTTGCCCTCCTTGGGCTCATGTGGGTCTGCCACCCAGCGCACGCTGCAGCCGACCAGCAAATCACGATTGGGCCGCGTGGATGGAACATCTTTCCAGATTTGTGTCAGCCAAGATCTGGCAGCACACGATGGAACCTTGTAGAGGTCGAATTGCTTGGTCCGCTTCATAAGAAGTTTGACAAATGATGATATGTCGCTCTTGGTACTGCGGCCCATGGCCTCTTTGGTCCACAGCAGGTTGCGAAGGAAATTGGCGGCTGCACCAACATCTCCCTGTTCGGGGAATAGCCTCGGCACATCCATTTTGGTGAAGCTGGAAACCACACATATGGGGTGAAGTTGTAGGAGTCCCTCGAGCATTTGAACGCTCAGGACATGCATCCAATGCAAGGGCACCGGCTGTTCTAAGATTGCTCTTACCCAGGGACCAACTTCATGGGCGGCAATCTGCTGGACCAGTTGAGAGGCCTCCGCTTGCTTCTCCCCAAAAGATTTCAACTGCAGCATCAAGCGCCGGAGGCGCATGGCTGCTGGAACATCTTGCTGCTGAGACCCTGGATATCCTCCCAGTCCTTGTGCACAAGGAGAGGCAGTCCAACCGCTTTTACAGTTTGCGCACCCATGACAACCGTAATTGCAGGGCGCAGCCGCCGCCATGATCTTGACAGGACAAATGGCCCTACGCCGCGGAGTATCTATCTTATCGCGCCTTGAAGAATGAAGAAATGAATGCAATGCATCTGTACCATTGACTGCCATTGATGGTAAATGAATGCAATGCATCGTTCTCAACCAACCAGTTTACCTTAAATAGCTGGTGATGTACAATCAAATATGGTTTCTTCAAATAGGGAACCCAAAAAATAGTTGGTTTATTACTAGAAACGGATATAGACGATGATTTATTTGGGGATCCCTTATTTGAGAAATACCCATAATATGGGGCTTTTGGTTCACGAATGGATCTACCAATCTACCAATCTACCAATCTACCGGGGCCACCGGCGACGACGCGCCAACCGGACCTGCCGTTGAAATTCCTCCTTCTGCTCAGGATGTTTCTTTGCATCCTGGGGATCCAGGCTGTAGCCACCAGCTGTACGGGTACCCTTACGGTGGTTTCTCAAGGCATAAGGGATCCCCCATGGTTCGTTTATTTCATATACTTGCTTTATATCAGATGATTTGGAGGGGTCCCCTATGTTGAGAAGCAGCCCTATGTTGAACTAAGATTTTGCCGTGGAAAAGCACCCGTTTTATCAAATAAACACCTCCCCAACTGCATGGTGCTCCACATCAAGCTCTGAGTTGAACAAAGAGTCAAACATCTCTGTGTACGAAAATGAATGGTCCAAGAAACAAATAATGCATGACCAACACCTCTTGTGGACCGACTGCTGTCGCCGCTCGGCTTGTGGCCAATACCAAAATCAACAATTGCACTGCAGGCCCAATGATCTGGGAGGTACAAGTTGTTCAACAATTGCACAGCTCATCAGCATTCCAAAGATCACCAAACCTTTCTGGCTTCTGGGAAGTATATGTCATATACAACTACCATCAGCTACCCACCTGGACACCTATAGGTACTTATGGTGGACCCACAGCCACACGGTCAAAAAAGTTCACAGGAAATGTACAGCTAATAGCTGCTATGTCACGGATCCCTGGCAAAGATAATCGCTCCTTGACGCTACACTTGTAGGTCTTGTCTTCAATGATCAACTTCTCCATCCTCACAGGCAGCCAGGGGCAAACGGAAGCTGAGATAATCCCAGTGAATCAAGGAGCACAGTACGCACGTCGAATTGCATATTGATATTGATATACACATGCATACAGTATGCAAGTGTACTTTATTGGGATGTGTCCATACATCTATAAATATATGGTATATATATATATTAAAAATATGGTATATATATATATATCACATGTGCCTATTATACAAACAGCTTGCATGTATAGATGCAAACCTTTAAAAAACATGCTTTGAACCACCCAATGAAAAATATGCGCAAGTCAACCAACCATGTGTTAAGAATTACTAAGGAAAACAAAACATATCAATCAAACCACCAAGCAGTACACCGTTGCAACGTATCCACACAGTTGCGTGAGATGCAAAATGCCGAAGCAACCGGCAAAGGAAATCTCTCTGCCCACCTGGATGCTCAAACCGTGCATTGGAATTCATACGCATCGATATAAGTGTATGATCGCAAGGGAGGGAGAGAGGAACAAAACAACAGGTGGGCGTAGTACAACTAACAGGTGGGCCATGGTGGGCGGATCATTAACCTTGAAAACCGTTATTGACCAATGCCCTCAGCACCCATTTTACCCTGGAGTTCCGGCAGCCGGGTTCCCTCAGAAGCGAATCCAAAAAGGCCACCTGGAATGGCGCTACACGCGTCCAAGTGGCAGTTTTTCTGAGCAAAGCTCTTTCTGTGCGTGGAGCCGAAGCTGCTGCTCCTCCTTGTTTGCCTGCGCGCTGGCCATACTGGTGATGATGGTGCCTGGCAATTTATGACATGTCTAATGATGGTTCAGTGAATGGTTGATTGGCGGCTAAATTGATGGTTCCTTAAATTGTTCAATGAATGGCTTAAAGAATGGATAATGGGTATAGTTAATCATGATCAAATGATTGTTCATGATGGCTAATGAATGGTGAAGTCACAGTGCTGATTATTTTTGTAATCCGTAGAACTCTGGCCTTACAAACTCTATGAAAGTGACAAACTTGGCCCATTAGCAGGTCCAGGAGGGTAGCTTGCAAAAAAGGCCTGCGCCGCGACAAACATGACGCAAGCATGCTACAAAACCACAATATTCTCACCGTAGCATTCACACTCCAATTTCATCCACTGTACACTCTGTATATATGAATATGGGTATATACATATAGTCTAATACGATATCTATGGATAGATAATACATTGATTCATTATAACGTAGAATAACACACCAAAAATCACCCAAATATCTGTTACTGGTAGTTGACTAGTATCAGATTGCGCCAACATCTAGGGCGAATGACTCCACCAAATGATCTGGGCAACTAAGATAACTAAGCCAGGTTTCTCCCCTCTCCTTGCAGGTGCTGATGAGCTTGGCCTCGATTAATTTGGCCAAAACCCAATGGCAATTCGAATCATGTCCCGAGATCTTTTGTTCGACCCTCAGCACTTGGCTTCACCGATTGGGCTGGCATTCTCTGTAACAATTTCAATTGGGAGATTCAAACAAAAACGGTAGGACAAGTTCGACTCAAACTCAAAATCTGACATGATTGATCGAACCAACAAAAACGCGATATTGTCGCCACATTCTCAACCAATGATGCTCAAACCTCAACCCTTAATAGCACAAATACACCAATAAGGATGTCCACTGGAAGCATCTTTGTCGTTGTAGATGATGGCATGGGAGAGTCCGTACTTGTAGCCTGCAATAAAAAAAGATTCATCAATTTTGACTAGCGTCTTCTCCTTCGTGAAGTCAAATTTATCGATGTCATAAGTGAAGCGGTTCAAAGTTGGAAAATCTGGCTCCATTTTCCTGCTCGTGTCCTTTTTTTAACATACAGAACATTCAACAAGATTGTCTGAGTCCATGTCTTCAAACTTCAATCTATCTTGCAAGAGGGCTTGGATGGTTGGCACCAGGCGGCTTTTTTTCCACCTCTTTCGCTGTTGGTACCGGAAGGACCAGGTCAGTGAAGGTCTCTTCACGGACCTTGATATTGCCACACTCAGAGCACTGAGTATTCTCCCGAAGCTGGTTTGAGAGCACCTCATTGAGCAAAAGTTGGTCGCCACCGCCGAGCTTGTCAAAGACAAAACGAATAGTCTCGGTAATATCTTCTTGCTCACCTGACCTTGTCACTGTTTCGAAAGCAGTTCGCAAAGATGGCACTGAGTGATGGCCATCTTGGCAAGCTGCTCTTTAAACAGTTCCACAACCTTCTTGCCGAATTTGAAGTCTTCCTCGTCAATCATGGGGGGGTTCCTTCAGCTTGAGATTGAAGTTGTTGACCCTCCAAACACACGCATCCGTTAGGAACACTGCTCTCTGTGTTGGCACCGCTGGTGGTTGCATTGTTGCTGGCATCCCTTGGTTGTTCATCCCGATTTGGCTGCAATACACTCGTAACCCACAGGCAAAGCTTGCACTTGCCAATGCTGTTAAGCAAGGCGGCTGAGCCTCTGACACCACCGTGGATAAGTGATCCACAACAGGAAGTAGAAGCTTTGTTCTGCCCGCTGATGTCTGGATGCCATCCTCCAAACATCAGCAGGCAGAACATGGCAGAATGTGCCGTCGCACTAGAGCAACAGAAGCAATGCGGGTTGACATGGGTTGACCTGGTGCGCGGTGCTTGCATGTGCGGACGCGCGAGCGCACGCAACCCATGGGATCGCCCAAACCACCGGGGAGTTGCATGAGGTTCTTCTGCAACGGCGAATGTTTGGAGAGTTGTTGGTCTGAGATGGCATGCCTTGAGCCATGTGGCTGTCAGAATCCAACAGGAGAAGCTCTCTCACTCTCCCCGAAGAGAAAAGGTAGCTCTGCCGGTTCAAGTCCCCAACCATTTTTTGGGTGGCTGATGGTGCCTGGTATCAGGTCATCCCCACCTTGGGATATGATTTTTCTGTGCTTGTCCAAACGCCTTCTAATTTTGAAAGAATTCTCTCTGAGGCAATTGCTAGAGGTATGGATGGGCCTAGAGGCGTGCCGCTCAATATCAAGCCACTGAGAGGAGTTGTTGCATGGATTCAGTGCGCGAGGGATCTGGACTTACATGGAGTTCTTAAACCTTTAGCTGTTAGTTGGTTGTTTCACACCGGGGGCAAAGGAACACCAGGGCATCCTCACAATCAGCTACTCCTGCTGTCCAGACATGGAAATCTCCCCTCAAGTAAATAGGGATAAAAGGAAATATGCCTCCCAGCCCAACCATCCCTGCCCATGATCCCGTTTGGTGGCCTGCGATTTGAAGAGTACCAGCATCGGAGACCCTTCAAAAATTGAAGGCACCGTGTGCCGAGATCCGCTGAAATGTTGATGTTGGCAGAGTCGCTCCCAATTAGTCACGTTGACTCTTCGTAATTCAAGAGAACAATCTGTTCGATGGGAGCGGGAGAGTCACCTGAAAATGGTCCTCATTCACTAATGAATCATCCGATAAACCATAAACGAATCAAGCAACTCATCCCCAACCAACGAAATCTTCGCAAATTGGTGGTCTTAGTGGTTGATACTGGCGCCTAAGCCCTGGAACCCACTCGTTACCAGGGCGCACCCTGTCCCAGCCGCAGCCGCGTCGTACCTTGGAGGGGTCAATGCGCAAGGCCGTTCCCGTGGGATCCAACACATCCACACTGCCTGGGGATGCGGATGAATGGATGGTGAAGGGATGCTTAATGGTTGGTTAATGGGTAGTGTTGGTTCAGTGTTGGTCAAGTGTTGGTTAATGGGTTGGCTAATGGGTCCGTTAATGGGTTGGTTGATGGGTTGGTTGATGGTTAGTTGGTTGAAGGATCCAGGTTTGAATTAGATATGGTAGGCTGCAGCCAGCTTTTGTAGGTACAATAAGGAGGTGCACAGCAACAAAAACTACAAAAACCAGGGTCAAACAGAAAACATCCTTACTACAAAAAACAATCACAGGATCATCGAATCTTCAAGAACCCCTTCATATAATATAATCTCTGTTAATAAAAAGTGGGACCAACATACTAAATGCTCAGGGAACACTCGAGAATCCATCTGAGATGTTTTGGCAGGACTGTTTTTGTAGAGGGAACATTTGCTCTCCAAGTTGCATGCGTCCAACCCCAAAAGCACTTTGTAGAGAAAATCTCTGAATCATTGTTTTTTGCGAGACCCCTTTTGTAGAAACAAGCGTTTGGTCTTGAAGAGTGTCACTTGAAGAGTGTTGTGTCTCCAAGAATGTCTTACCAAGAGTTTCTCACCAAGAGTGCCACTCCGACAGTGTCTTAGCCAGAGTGACGGCGCAAGAGTGTCTCGACAACAGGCAGCACCAGAGCCCGGGCCAGAAAACGCAGTGGAAAAGCAGTACTGGAACATGTTCTCCAAAGCGGTTTACACTAAACGGTTTTGCACTGGTGGCACTGGGGATATCTACCATTGAAATGTTTTCTTTTGGTCTCTCCAAGAGTGCCAGTACCAAGATTGATTCTCCACTCCAAGAATGTCTTCCGAGATTGTCACTTGAAGAGTTCACTATAAGAGTGTCACTTCAAGAGTGCGGTGTGAAAAAAAACGCAGTGGAAAAATCTTACCATGTTTTGCTGGAACAGAGTGATGGGTGGAGCTTCATGCAACAGTTGGGTACGAAATGCATTTTGTAGTGACGTAAGGTGGCCCCATCATTTTGTAGCGTGCATTGAATGGATGGGCAGACCTTAAGCACACACAAAATGATAAGGAAATTCAACATAGATGTCATTGCTTGCAAGTCAATCCCTCGACAAAATGAATCATGAAAAAATATCGAACAATCTCACCTAAATAAAAATTCTCTACAAAATGATCTCGGATTTCAACATGGATTCATATGGATCCAACATGTCCTCTCTACAAAATGTCCTGATCTATGCTAAAAATACCACTTCTACATTTTGATCATCATACCCCATTTTTTGTTTCTAAAACATAAGGTGACTTTCTGTGTATATGGCCCCAGGGCCTACCAAAATAGAGAGTTTCATTCTACCCCGATCAATGTCATTTTCCTATCTACCGCTTGGGTCACATTCTCTACAAGACCACGTTATCTACAGAACACACGGTCTACAAACAAGCTTCTCAGCCTTTGAAGGTTCAACATGATTCGGAACGACTCGAAAAAGTACCTTGTCTACAAAAAGGATCCCTGGGCAATGATTTGAGAAAAAAAAAAGTATTCATGACAGCTTTCTACAAAAAACAGGGACCACCTTCACTCGATTGAAGAAAATACCATTTCTACAAATGATAGGTAGCAAGGGTTGGATTTTCTACAGAAATTCATTTTATATGGAGCCCAAGCTACTTCAATTTGTAGTGGAAATTGGAAGGAGGATGTTGAAGGTTGGTTACGTGTTGGTTAATGGGTTGGTTGAGGGTTGGCTAAGTGTTGGTTAATGGGTTGGTTGATGGGTTGGGAACTCATGGTTGCTTAATGCTGAACTGATTGGTTTTTGGTTGCTTAATGCTGAACTCATTGTTGACAATGATGAATTTACTTGGATTTTGATTAATGGATGGCAAACGGCCAATAGTTGATGGTTGATTCATGGCTGGTTTTTGGTTGATTATGTCATTCTTAATGCAGGGTCCGCAATGATGAATGGTAACCCCTGAAAACACAAAGTTGATGAATTAATGGTTCACAAGTGCTTGATCAAAGGTTGGACAATAAATGATTGATGATTGTTTCAATGATGGTCAATGATGTTGGATAGTATGGGATCATGAGCAAGGATAATGTTTGGGAGACAATAGCTGACAACAGGTGGTATTGGTTAATGACTGCTGTAATGACCATCTATACTATGGGACACAGCATGGACGATGTTGGTTCATGGTTTACAGGACCTGGATCATGGTATCGTTTACTTCTGCTTGCTATATTCGATCTGCATCTGCTATGAATCATGAGTCACAAGGAATCGATAATAGTGCTGTTGAAGTTTCTCTCACACTCGAGCTGATGTGAGCTGGGTCGTACAAAAAACCATCATCTTTGTCGGTTGTGACATCTCTTTGGTTGTACTGCAGTGTATATATACTACATATGAGGGGAACGAATTACCTAAACAAATCCAGTGTGATCCATCATAGAGATATCGGAAATCAGTCCTAAACACAAGAGAACAAACTCTGTGATCTTCCCCCTTGCTTGGGTTTCAATGCACCTAAAACGAATAACATCTCGTTCTTGTTCCCTCATAACCGCATCTTCCTGCAGCATCCCCAGCCACCCGTCACAATCAAATCCCTTGAAGGAGCTACAGTACACAGGATCACTGGACGATTCATGGCGTAGAGTCAGAGATACATGGCAAGCTGCTCAACTCGCATACGTCCCGAAGAACGTTCAAATGACAAGCAGAATAGGATCGGAGCTTGAGATGGTGGCTTGAACCATGGCGAGGTCACCAACCAACCTTGGACCCATCTGAGATGGCAGCCAATGGTCATTCGTCTTGTGTACTGCCTGGAGACCGGAGCTTGTTTCGTTGGAAAGGGCCTATGTGTTGTGCACTGTGCACCAACAAGTTTTGGATTAGCGGAAAATCCAGCCATCTTTCAGCTTCTGCGGGTTGTCCAAGTCAGGAACCAGGTAGAAAACTGGCAGGTGTTGGCTCCCTTTTCCCTAACAGAAGCTTGCGAATGAACGGTGTCACGACCAAACCAGCGTTGCTGGCAAAGTCACACTTTCACTCATCGTATGCCCTGCCTGAAAAATCCCAAGTGGACCCGTGACTTGAGGCTTGCTAAACCAACACAACTTCAGTGTTTGCTTCATACACTCTGTCTGACCAGTGATCCGGCGAACCACAGGGAGGATGATGCAGGATCCTGTCCATCAAAAGCATTGCCAGTGGGCAGTCTTACGAGCTTCCCAGGGCTGACAGGAATGAGATAAACCAAGTTTTAATCAGGCGGTGGACAACATGTCAATGTTTTTTCTGCCGGTGAACCAATGAACGACCAAGTCGAGTCAACATCATCGGCATGGTCAAACATTGGGTTGTCAACTATTGTTACTCCAAAAGTGATTGGTTCTGGTTCACTACTGCATGTTTATGACCTGGCCAATCATAAGCCCCCATCCATCTATCTCAATGTAGCCAGGCCTTTTGATTTTTTATGCGACCTTGGCACTTCTTCACTTGCCTGAGACGTTTCGATGTTTCTACTTCAAACGCAAAGGATTACAAAATCGGCATATTTGTCATGACCCATGAAGCGGTATAGTCCTACGGAAATACAGTTTTTTCAGGGCGATACATCTCGACAACTGCCTGGCTCAAAGGAAACCTCACCAGAGACAAAGCAACGGAGGCCGTGAAACTGTGAAACTCCAAGGATGTGACAAGGGAACGCTCACTGCTTCTTGTCCTCCTTCTTCACATAATCAAGTAATGAATTTGGAACTCGAAACTCTGGTGTCGGGGGGGCTTGCTTGCACCGAAGAAAAAGCACATACGCGTTGTCGTCCTTCATCTTCTCCGGTGGATTCCCAGCCATCACAGAGGCATCCGCGGGCTTGATCTGTGAGTCATCCATGGTATAGAAGGCGTTATCCCCATTGGGGACACTCTCTGAGCGCCTTCCCATGGCATAGTAATGTCCACTGGAAGCATCTTTGCCAGTGTGAATAATGGTATGGTAAAGCTCGTACTCATATCCTCCAATGAAAACGCTCTCATCAATCTTGACAGGCGTTTTCTCCTTCGTGAAGTCCATCTTATCCATGTCAAAGGTGAACCGATTCAAACACAGAACAAGGTGTGCTGGTGGTCTGGAAATCTCGCTCCATTTGCCTGCGTGCGTCTTTTTCTGGCACACTGGGCATTCAACAAGATTGTCTGAATCCATGTGTTCAAACTTCAATCTGTCTTGCAAGAGGACTTGGATGGTCGGCACAATGCCGCTTTTTTCCACCTCTTTTGCTGTTGGTACCGGAAGGACCAGGTCAGTGAAGGTCTCTTCACGGACCTTGACATTGCCACACTCAGAGCACTGAGTATTCTCCCGAAGCTGTCCTGAGAACACCTCATGGAGTAACAGTTGGTCGCTACCGCCGAGCTTGTCAAAGACAAAACGAATAGTCTCAGTAACATCTTCTTGCTCACCTGATCTGTACTGTGCAGGAAATCCTTGCAGAATGTCCCAAATGTCGACGTGTTTGTGTTTAGTGAGCGCCATCTTTGCGAATTGTTTTTGAAACAAATCGACCACCTTCTTCCCAAACTCAAAGTCCTCTTCGTCAATCTTGGAGGGGTTCTCCTTGAGTTTGAGATTGAAGCTGTTGATTCTCCACACGAATGCATCCGTGAGGAACAGCGCCTGTATGAAGCTATTCATGTAGCACGTGTTGTTTGTGTTCTGGAGTCCTACATGGGGTGGCTTGTGAGGCACTGCCTTTGATTTGTCAGGGTCCAGTGGGACGAATTGGGTTTGGGTAGGTAGTGTTTGCATTGGACTCTGCATTGGACTCTGTAGTCCCTGCGTTTGCCCTGCTGGTGGTTGCATGGTTGCTGGCATTCCTTGGTTGTACTGCCATGCTTGTGCTTGCTGGCTTTGTTGGCTCATGCAGCCTTGGCTGTAATGCCTTTGCGGGGCTGTTGGCATCGTGTGGTACGTGTGAAGTTGGGGATATGCCTGCTGATTGTGAGTGCTGACATTTCCCATTCTATTCATCTGAGCTCCGCCATGTGGAGCGGTTGCAAAGCTGCCACTTGCCAGTGCTCTCAACCTACTCGCCAACTCTGAAGCTTCGGTGGAGTATTGTGACAAGCGATCTAGAAGAGGGAGTAGGGGCATCCAGACATCAGCCGGCATAACTGGGCCTTCGCAGTAGAGCAACAGAAGCAGCGCAGGTGCCTGCATTGAAACGGTGGAACCACTGGTACCCAAGGCCGCCAATGACATCAAGGCCGAGCGACAAAGCATGTTGGAGTTTGGCAGTTGTGAGAAAGCCACCAGCAGGGCACGAAGCAGCCCAAAGAGTGGAACTGGGCCTTGATAGATTCCAGCCAATGAAGGTATTACAGGACCTTGCGGAGCCCAATGAGAAATAGATGCCCAAAGGCTCATCAAACAACTGGGGTCGTCTAACAAACCCATCAGCAGCGCCCGTACGGTCGATGGTCGCGGAGGACCAGGCAAAAGATACCTGCAGGACAGCTTTTCATGCACATCTCCGTTTCCAAGTGCGCAAAACATGTTTCTACTTGCATGCAATTGCTATTAGTTAAGCAATGCAATCACAAACAAAATGATCATGTAAAGAACCTACGTAGATAACGAAACCAGTAACTTGATGACAGTGGTACGGTATCTGTATCTCCGCCAAAATGAACACTCTAAAGAAGAAAAGGTGAACGTACCTCACCAAGCCACAAAAGCTGCTGCAAATCTGGCGAATGTGTCATGGGTCGGCGGCACACTTCCTGGAAAATCAGAGAGACGATCTTTGCCTCTGCATCCTGAGATCTTTGGCCCATGTCTTCTTGGAGGATTTCCAAGCATGCAGCTTTGCCCTCCTTGGGCTCATGTGGGTCTGCCACCCAGCGCACGCTGCAGCCGACCAGCAAATCACGATTGGGCCGCGTGGATGGAACATCTTTCCAGATTTGTGCCAGCCAAGATCTGGCAGCACACGATGGAACCTTGTAGAGGTCGAATTGCTTGATCCGCTTCATAAAAAGTTTGACAAATGATGATATGTCGCTCTTGGTACTGCGGCCCATGGCCTCTTTGGTCCACAGCAGGTTGCGAAGGAAATTGGCGGCTGCACCAACATCTCCCTGTTCGGGGAATAGTCTCGGCACATCCATTTTGGTAAAGCTGGAAACCACACATATAGGGTGAAGTTGTAGGAGTCCCTCGAGCATTTGAACGCTCAGGACATGCATCCAATGCAAGGGCACCGGGTGTTCTAAGATTGCTCTTACCCAGGGACCAACTTCATGGGCGGCAATCTGCTGGACCAGTTGAGAGGCCTCCATTTGCTTCTCCCCGAAAGATTTCAACTGCAGCATCAAGCGCCGGAGGCGCATGGCTGCTGGAACATCTTGCTGCTGAGACCGTGGATATCCTCCAAGTCCTTGTGCACAAGGAGAGGCAGTCCAACCGCTTTGACAGTTTGTGCAGCCATGGCAACCGTAATTGCAGGGCGCAGCCGCCGCCATGATCTTGACAGGACAAATGGCCCTACGCGGGGGAGTATCTATCTTATCGCGCCTTGAAGAATGAAGAAATGAATGCAATGCATCTGTACCATTGACTGCCATTGATGGCAAATGAATGCAATGCATCGTTCTCAACCAACCAGTTTACCTTAAATAGCTGGTGATGTACAATCAAATATGGTTTCTTCAAATAGGGGACCCAAAAAGTAGTTGGTTTATTACTAGAAACGGATATAAATGATGATCTGGGGATCCCTTGTTTGAGAAATACCCATATGGGGCTTTTGGTTCAGGAATGGATCTACCAATCTACCAATCTACCGGGGCCACCGGCGACGACGCGCTAACCGGACCTGCCGTTGAAATTCCTCCTTCTGCTCAGGATGTTTCTTTGCATCCTGGGGATCCAGGCTGTAGCCACCAACTGCACGGGTACCCTTACGGTGGTTTCTCAAGGCATAAGGGATCCCCTATGGTTGGTTTATTTCATATACTTGCTTTATATCAGATGATTTGGAGGGGTCCCCTATGTTGAGAAGCAGCCTATGTTGAACTAAGATGTTGCTGTGGAAAACCACCAGTTTTATCAGGTGAGCACCTCCCCAACTGCATCCTGCTCCACATCAAGCTCTTAGTTGAACAAAGAGTCAAACATCTCTGGGTATGAAAATAAGTGGTCCGAGAAACAAAGAATGCATGACCAACACCTCTTGTGAACCGACTGCTGTCGCAGCTCGGCTTGTGGCCAATACCAAAATCCACCATTGCACTGCAGACCCGAAGATCTGGGAGGTACAAGTTTTTCAAACCTTGCACCGCTCATCAGCATCCCAAAGATCACCAAACCTTTCTGGCTTCTGGGAAGCATATGTCATATACAACTACCATCAGCTACCCACCTGGACACCTATAGGTACTTGTGGTGGACCCACAGCCACACGGTCAAAAAAGTTCACAGGAAATGTACAGCTAGTAGCTGCTATGTCACGGATCCCTGGCAAAGATAATCGCTCCTTGACGCTACGCTTGTAGGTCTTGTCTTCAATGATCAACTGCTCCATCCTCACAGGCAGCCAGGGGCAAACGGAAGCTGAGATGATCCCAGTGAATCAAGGAGCACAGTACGCACGTCGAATTGCGTATTGATATTGATAGACACATGCATATACAGAAATGTAAATTTACAAATGTATGCAAGTGTATTTTATTGGGATGTGTCCATACATATATATGCATATATATATATATATGGGGTATAATATCACACATGTGCCTACTATACAAACAGCTTGCATGTATAGATGCGAACCTTTAAAAAACATGCTTTGCCTGCGTACAGTCATGTGTGTTCAGAGCTTTCTGCCCCACGCCCATGTACATCTAGGTGGTTGAACCACCCAATGAAACATATGCACAAGTCAACCATCCATGTGTTAATAGTTACATGGGAAAACAAAAAAATGTCAATCAAACCACCAAGCAGTACACCATTGGGACGTATCCACGCAGTTGCGTGAGATGCAAAATGCCGAAGCAACCGGCAAAGGAAATCTCTCTGCCCACCTGGATGCTCAAACCGTGCATTGGAATTCATACGCATCGATATAAGTGTATGATCGCGAGGGAGGGAGAAAGGAACAAAACAACAGGTGGGCGTAGTACAACTAACAGGTGGGCCATGGTGGGCGGATCATTAACCTTGAAAACCGTTATTGACCAATGCCCTCAGCACCCATTTTACCCTGGAGTTACGGCAGCCGGATTCCCTCAGAAGCGAATCCAAAAAGGCCACCTGGAATGGCGCTACACGGGTCCCAGTGGCAGTTTTTCTGAGCGAAGCTCTTTCTGTGCGTGGAGCCGAAGCTGCTGCTCCTCCTTGTTTGCCTGCGCGCTGGCCATGCTGGTGATGATGGTGCCTGGCAATTTATGACATGTCTGATGATGGTTCAGTGAATGGTTGATTGGCGGCTAAATTGATGGTTCGTTAAATGGTTCAATGAATGGCTTAAAGAATGGATAATGGGTATAGTTAATCAATCGTGATCAAATGATTGTTCAAGATGGCTAATGAATGGTGAAGTCACAGTGCTGATTATTTTTGTAATCCCTAGAACTCTGGCCTTACAAACTCTATGAAAGTGACAAACTTGGCCCTTTAGCAGGTCCAGGAGGGCACTGTGCGTGTCACTGAGGGCAACTTAGCTTGCAAAAAAGGCCTGCGCCGCGCCACAAACATGACGCAAGCATACTACACAACCACAGCATTCTCACCTTAGCATTCACACTCCAATTTCATCCACTGTACACTCTGTATATATATATATATATGAGTATGGGTATACATATTATAGTCTAATACGATATCTGTGGATAGATAATACATTGATTTATTGTAACGTAGAATAATACACAAAAAATCACCCAAATATCTCTTACTGGTAATTGACTAGTATCAGATTGTGCCAGCATCTAGGGCGAATGACTCCACCAAATGATCTGGGCAACTAAGCTAACTAAGCCAGGTTTCTCCCCTGATGAGCTTGGCCTCGATTAATTTGGCCAAAACCCAATGGCAATTCGAATCATGTCCCGAGATCTTTTGTTCGACCCTCAGCACTTGGCTTCACCGATTGGGCTGGCATTCTCTGTACACAATTCAATGGGGAGATTCAAACAAAAACGGTAGGACACGTTCGACTCAAACTCAAAATCAGACATGATTGATCGAACCAACAAAAGCGCGATATTACATTGACATGATACAGTATCGACACATTCTCAACCAATGATCCTTAAACATCCTTAAACCTCAACCCTTAAATCGCCCAAAAACACCAATGAGGATATCCACTGGAAGCATCTTTGCCGGTGTGGATGATGGCACGGTAAAGTTCATACTCATACCCTCCAATGAAGACACTTTCATCAATCTTGACCGGCGTAATTCTCCTTCGCGAAGCACATCCTATCAATTAACTACACCTGGTTCTGTGCTTGAATCGCTTGACAAAGTGGTTCAAACACAGAACCAGGTGTGCTGGTTGTCTGGAAATCTCGTTCCATTTTCCTGCTCGCGTCTTCCTTTGACACCCTTGACATTCAACACGATTGTCTGAATCCATATCATCAAAATTAAAGCTTTCTTGCTTCTTCTGCTGTTGGCACAGGAAGTACCTAGTCCGTGAAGGTCTCTTCACGGACCTTGACAGTACCACACTCAGAACACTGAGTGTTTTTCGGAAGCTGTCCTGAAAACCTCATTGAGCAACAGTTGGTTAGCACCGCCAAAACAAAAAACGCATAGTCTCGGTAACATTTTCTTGCTCACCTGATATGTTCTGCGCAGGAAATCCTTGTTGAATGTCCCAAATGTTAACATGCTTGTGCTTCGTCAGGGCCATCTTGGCAAACTCTCTGTTAAACAGTTCCGCAACCTTCTCGCCAAATTCAAATTCTTCCTTGTCAATCTTGGACGCGTTCTCCTTGAGCTTGAAGTTGTTGATCCTCCAAAGGCATCAATGAGCAGCACCGCTGCGTTGGCATCCCTTGGTAGCGCCATCCTTGTGCTTGTTGGCTTTGCTTCACACTGCTGTGCTCCGCCACGCGGCGTGCTTGCAAAGCTGCCGCTTGCCAAAGCTCTAAATCTACGCCTCCGTGGAGTCTGCGGATGTCTGGGTAGCCCTGCTTCCTGTTTCGGAAGTAGAGACATCCAGTGACTGGAATCTATCAAGGCCCAGTTCTGGCTGCGGATGTTTGGATTCCAAACAGCCGCAGCCAGAACTAGGCCTTGATAGATTCCAGTCACTGAAAGCGGTAAAGGACCTTGTGGAGCCCAATGAGGAATTGATGCCCAAAGGCTGATCTGGCGGACCGCACGCCTCCGTTTGTTTGTGCTCAAAAGGCTCCAACTGAGCATCAAGCCACTGGAGAAGCAGTTGGACTGCCTCCGACAGTTTATGCACCCATGGCAACCGTACTTGCCGGGCGCAATAGCCAACATGATCAATGACAAGGACAAATGGACGCCACACAGCTGAGCATCTAATGTTTTAACCGAAAACAGCTGCATGTTGACATCTGCAATTGCACTTACATGTTGCTTTAAGTATCTGTCTTTGATTCACAACTAGAAACTCTTCCGCGCAACCTTCAAGACAAGCTGTCTGTCCGAAAATCACACTGGACACAGCTTTCACACGCTTTCACAGTCTCCCTCTTGGACGAACCCCACCGCTGTGCGCTCCAGAAAGCCCATGGCACGCCGTGCAGTGCCCATCCCAGAGCTCCAGCCTTGGTAGTAGCGAATCGCCCGGTGGCACGGCCTGAGGCAACACCTGCAGCGACCAAGGAACGGTTGATGGGAATGCAATCAGCTTGGGCTTGGAAGTATAACATAGGACAATATGGAAAAATGGCCACCTAGGGTATGACCACTGCACAAAACTGACAGTTTCTCCCTGTTTCCCTGCTCTAGAATCACCGTACCGTTGCTGGAAAGCGCTCGAAGTTGGCAGCCGGCCTGAATCTCAACCTGCAGGTCAGCCACACTGGTCATCCATCCTGCGCCCAAAGGTTGTGGACTTTCCGCTGACGGCTGCGACGCAGCCCCATAGCTGTGGGAAGGGGGTTGTTCAGACTATGCTGTCAACACCGGCAACGATTGAAATGAATAAGGTTTGGGGGATGATCGTTTCAAAATGTTGCAAAGCTTTCTAGATGCAACCTTCGCAAATCAATCTGAAAAATCTTGCACCTGTGGTCCACACATCTTTAAAGTTGATCTTGTTGAGATTCTTTCACCAGAGTAGCGTCACAGTAGTGTGACATAGCTTGACATAGTCACATAGTGACATTGTCATGAGACTCCACGGCTACAAGATATCTTCCTCGAATTGTCAATCTCAATTCTCCTGATCGCAATAACAGCAATAACGCTGAGCGCCGCTGGAAGCTGGGTCGTCGCTTTTGATCCACTGCCTGCTGACACAGGCAGCTGAGACTAACATGAGTCAAGCTTGAAGATCTTGAGGATCCACGGTGTGCCATGATTCTTCAGGGAACCACCCAATTGTCCAAATTGGTCTTTACTTCAGAATTGGAAATAGCCTGACGCGATTACCCCTGAGACATACCATGACATACTAACTTCTCTACAGTTCCCCGAGACATTTCCATGTTTCCACTCTGCTTGAACTCAAAGTCTTACAACTTTGTCAAGAAGCCTTTACGACCAATGAATCTGCATACATCTGAACGACGAGTGCTTTTGAGTACATGAGATGCAACGAAACATCTTGCGAACAAACGCAGTTTTTGCAGGGCGATGGCAGTGATCAACGTCGCTACAAGTGTTCGGCCTCACCAGAGATAAAACAATGGAGGCTGTGAAACTACGAAACTCCAAGAATGACAGAACCAAGTTCTCAATGCTTCTTGTCTGCCTTCTTGACATCAAGAAATTGCTCTGGAACTCGAAACCCCGGTGTCAGCGGAGCCTGTTTGCACCGCAGAAAGAGCACGTAGGCATTGTGATCTTTCCTGGTTTGTGGCGGATTCCCCGCCATCACAGAGGCATCGGCTCCCCCCCGCGCTCAGTGCTCCATGGTATAGAAGGCGTTATCCCCATTGGGGACACTCTCCGAACGCCTTCCCATGGCATAGTAATGTCCATGGGAAGCATCTTTGCCGGTGTGGATGATCGCATTGTAGAGTTCGTACTCATATCCTCCGATGAAGACACTTTCATCAATTTTGACGGGTGTCTTCTCCTTCGTGAAGTTCATCTTTTTCTTGTCAAAGGTGAAGCGATTCAAGCACAGGACAAGGTGTGCTGGTGGTCTGGAAATCTCGCTCCATTTGCCTGCTTGCGTCTTTCTTTGGCACACAGGGCATTCAACAAGATTGTCTGAATCCATGTGTTCAAACTTCAATCTGTCTTGTAAGAGGACTTGGATGGTCGGCACAACGCCTTGTTTTTCCACCTCTTTTGCTGTTGGTACCGGAAGGACCAGGTCAGTGAAGGTCTCTTCACGGACCTTGACATTGCCACACTCAGAGCACTGAGTATTCTCCCGAAGCTGTCCTGAGAACACCTCATGGAGCAGCAGTTGGTCGCCACCACCAAGCTTGTCAAAGACAAAACGCATGGCCTCGCTTACATCTTGATGTTGCCCTGATCTGTACTGTTCGGGAAATTCTTGTAGAATGTCTCTGATGTCAACATGCTTGTACTTCGTCAGGGCCATCTTTGCGAATTGTTTTTGAAACAAATCGACCACCTTCTTTCCGAATTCATAGTTCTCTTCGTCAATCTTGGAGGGGTTCTCCTTGAGTTTGAGATTGAAGCTGTTGATTCTCCACACGAATGCATCCGTCAGGAACAGCGCCTGTATGAGGCTATTCATGTAGCAGGTGTTGTTTGTGTTCCGGAGTCCCACATGCGGTGGCTTGTGTGGGACTGCCTTGGATTTGTCCGGGTCCAATTGGACGAACTGCGTCTGAGTGGGCAGAGGTTGCATGGGACTGTGTGCTCCCTGCAGTTGGACGGCTGGTGGTTGCATGGTTGCTGGGATCCCTTGGTTGTACTGCCATGCTTGTGCTTGCTGGCTTTGTTGGTTCATCCCCCCTTGGCTGTGATGATCTTGTGGGACTTTTGGCATGGTGTTGTACCCCTGAAGCTGGGGATATGCTTGTTGTTGGGTGGCTCCGCCATGTGGAGCAGTTGCAAAGCTGCCACTTGCCAGTGCTCTCAATCTACTCGCCAACTCTGAAGCTTCGGTGGAGTATTGTGATAAGCGATCTAGAAGAGGGAGTAGGGGCATCCACACATCAGCAGGCATAACTGGGCCTTCGCAGTAGAGCAACAGAAGCAACGCAGGTGCCTGCACTGAAACGGTGGAACCACTGGTACCCAGGGCTGCCAATGACATCAAGGCCGAGCTGCAAAGCATGTTGGAGTTTGGCAATTGTGAGAAAGCCACCAGCATAGAACAAAGGAGTCCAAAGAGTGGCAGTGGGCCTTGATGACAGATTCCAGTGACCGCGGGCATCAAAGGACCCTGTGGAGCCCAGTGAGAGATTGATGCCCAAAGGCTCATCAGGCAACTGGGATCGTCTGACAAGCCGATCAGCAGAGCCCGGACGGTTGACGGTCGTGGAGGACCAGGTAAGAGGTACCTGGAGGACACTCTGCTTTTCATGTGCCCATGCGTTTACAAGCATCCCAATCATGTCTAGAGTCTAGTATATGATTGCATGCAACGACTGCAGATGTATATTGATCCATGTTCCTGTGGCAGCCTGGCTGTGGAAATCCTTATTTCTTTGATTTCTTCCGTTCTTCTTTACTTGTTCACTCCACCATTCATTTTGTAGAAATTATAAATACATAATTATATAACATATACATTTTTTCTGTTATGTGTTTCTTTTTTCACGACTTGTTTTGAAATCTGCTGCTGGTTGGAAGAACCAGGATGTTGCGAAATCATAGAGAAAACAAAAGGAACCCAATCAAGAACACTCCACAGCGGGAACAGGCCACTACCAGCGTGCACAATGTGCAATGAATTTGGCATTGGAAATGCAGCAACACATCAACACATCATTGCATCGCGATTGTATTTGGCACCTTCTCTTGGAAAAAACAACTCAAATCTCTGCACCTTGGCACAATTTTGATTTGCATTATTTTTGTTGTGTTTTCTATTTTTAGCAAGTGAAGTCTCAGGAAGCCTTGCTCTCCGTCAATTTTTGGCTGTAGTTTTCTGTCCGACTATGTTACAGAGCATGCCTGAGAAAAAACATGATCATACATATAATATATGTGGGAAAGTGTTGAAACAGGCTATATCAGGCTATCAATATACATAGGCATCGGGTCGGAAGGATTGCCACCGTGTTTTACGTATATTTGTGTGAGGCTTCAGGGTAAGAACTCATGCCACAACGGATGTCAGAATCATAGTTTTTAATAAACATCCAAGATTTTATGTCAGACCTCATGTCGCGGCGAGGATCACCAGGCAAAGAAACCTGCGTTCATATGTTTTTCTGCTGCTGTTTGGTGTTCTCTTCCTTCAGTGAACCTTTGAGGTTTCTTGTTTCTTTCGGTTTGCTGGAGGCTTAAATCCAAAGTGTGTTATTTAAAGCACCAAACATGATCTTGGAACAATCTTTCCCATTGGATTCTAGTCTATCTACCCGTTTCAGCCTACATTGTCTCGACTTCACCTTACATTTTGAGTTGTCTTTGTGCCCACAAGAGGTGGAATTGTTTTCTCCTTTGGGTGCCTCTTGTCAAGATTCAAAATTAGTTATCTCCCGATGGAACTGTGGAGTAACAACAAGCTGATTATCACTATGCACCTTCTGATCCTGTACCCGAAGTAAAACCACGTTTTTTGATTTCGGCGAAAGCAGAATCTCTCTTGCAATACTTGATCTCTGCATAACACTGCGCTTTCAAGAGAACACCGCAAATTGCACTCGCTTAGAGAATATGTCGGTTTGAGATTTGAGACAATGCTTTATTGTGAAACGAAATGTGACACTGTGTTCCGACGAACCACATTTTGAAAAACGCTGGATAATGTTGAACGAGTCAACGACATTGCTCAAACCTCAACAAGCTTTCTTGAAGCGTTTCTCTTCTTCAAAACATTGCTTTGAACTTGCAAGCATCTTAAAACAAACATGAGATGAGGTCACTGTGTATGTTGCGTATGCCGGTGCTGAACATGCAAATTCATAATTACCCTGAGTGGATCTGAATGTGATAAAATATGCTACCTGCGTTTTAAAGAAATGACGACTTTCTTGCATATTACCAGTCAGTGGTGGAGAATGCTTCTCAGTTTTACTTGATTGCGCTTACGATGTGAATTACCAAATCAAATCAATGTTCTAGTCCACGGGTGTAAGCAAGCTAGATGATATTCATGCAACGGCATTTCAATAGTATAGACTTTGTAGATGGTCAAGTGTCCATGTAGACAATAATCAACATCCAGCACATCCTCCTACAAACTAACAAAAACGCACTCCCACAGTCCCCAGCCTTTCTTGACATAATACCGACATGAATGAACGCACAGTGAATAAATTGTGTTTTGCGATGTTTGCAAGAAAAATTGCACATGTAAAGTATTATTACCTTAGGCCTGGTTCTATCTTAAAACTTGCATAATAAGCGCAACAATTCTTGAAAACAATCCAAGGATTACTCAAATATAAAACTAATAACAACAAACGCAAACAAAACAATAAAACATCATAACTTAACATGCATATATCTTGCATACTCTGGTCCACGGTGATTATTTCTTTTCAATTCCGAAGAGCTGCTCGACTTCACCAGATCAGTTTCATTGCGAAATCTGAAATTTGATAAATCAATCTTGCAATAATTTCAAACATCGGATCAACTGAAATAATTGTTAATCTAGAAATGTCTATGCAAAGAATTAAAACAAGAAATCACAAAAGAACAAACACTTCAATGATCTTCAATTCAAGTAAAATCATCATGCAATCGTAACCTAGGGACTTTGCGATTTGTGGTACCAGTACGCCTACAAAGTCACTCAAAGAAGAAAAGGTGGACACAGCTCACCAAGCCACAAAAGCTGCTGTAAGTCTGGCAAATGTGTCATTGGTTGCCGGCAAACTTCCTGGAAAACCAGGGAGATGAGCTTTGCCTCTGCATCCTGAGATCTTTGGCCGATCTCCTCTCGAATGATCTGCAACAATGTCGCCTTGCCCTCCTTGGGCTCGAAGGGGTCGGCCACCCAGCGCACGCTGCAGCAGACTAGCAAATCAGGATTGGGCCGCGTGGATGGAACATCTTTCCAGATTTGTGTCAGCCAGGATCTGGCAGCACACGATGGAACCTTGTAGAGGGCGAATTGCTTGGTCCGCTTCATAAGAAGTTTGACAAATGATGATATGTCGCTTTTGGTACTGCGGCCCATGGCCTCTTTGGTCCACAGCAGGTTGCGAAGGAAATTGGCGGCTGCACCAACATCTCCCTGTTCGGGGAATAGCCTCGGCACATCCATTTTGGTAAAGCTGGAAACCACACATATAGGGTGAAGTTGTAGGAGTCCCTCGAGCATTTGAACGCTCAGGACATGCATCCAATGCAAGGGCACTTGCTGTTCTAAGATTGCTCTTACCCAGGGACCAACTTCATGGGCGGCAATCTGCTGGACCAGTTGAGAGGCCTCCATTTGCTTCTCCCCGAAAGATTTCAACTGCAGCATCAAGCGCCGGAGGCGCATGGCTGCTGGAACATCTTGCTGCTGAGACCGTGGATATCCTCCCAGTCCTTGTCCACAAGGAGAGGCAGTCCAACTCCTTTGACAGTTTATGCACCCATGGCAACCGTAATTGCAGGGCGCAGCCGCCGCCATGATCTTGACAGGACAAATGGACCCCACGCAACTGAGTATCTATCTTGTCGCACCACGAAGAATGAAGAAATGAATGTAGTGCATCTGTATTGAAATATCTTGAAGTATAACGAATCTGAATAATGCCTTCAAGTCTTAAAGCAAAACAGCTGCGTGTCGACATTTGCAATTGCACTTACATGTTGCTTTAAGTATCTGTCTTTGATTCACAACTAGAAACTCTTCCGAGCAACCTTCAAGACGAGCTGTCTGTCCGAAAATCACACTGGACACAGCTTTCACACGCTTTCACAGTCTCCCTTTTGGAAGAACCCCACCGCTGTGGGCTCCAGAAAGGCCATGGCACGCCGTGCAGTGCCCATCCCAAAGCTCCAGCCTTGGTAGTAGCGAATCGCCCGGTGGCACGGCCTGAGGCAACACCTGCAGCGACCAAGGAACGGTTGATGGGAATGCAATCAGCTTGCGCTTGGAAGTATAACATAGGACAATATGGAAAAATGGCCACCTAGGGTATGACCACTGCACAAAACTGACAGTTTCTCCCTGTTTCCCTGCTCTAGAATCACCGTACCGTTGCTGGAAAGCGCTCGAAATTGGCAGCCGGCCTGAATCTCAACCTGCAGGTCAGCCACACTGGTCATCCATCCTGCGCCCAAAGTATCCCAAAGTACTGGTTGTGGGCTTTCTGCTGACTGCTGTGACACGGTGGGAAGGGGAGCCACCGGACTACGCTGTCAAAACCAGCAAACTTGTCGGGATCACCTTTGCAAAGCTTCTAGATGTAACCTTCGCAAATCAAACTGAAAAAAACTGCACTTGTGGGCCTGTGGTCGACACATTTTTCAGAGTTGATCTTGTTGAGATTCTTTCACCAGAGTAGCGTCACAGTAGTGTGACATGGTTTGACATAGTCACATAGTCACATTGTCATGAGACTCCACGGCTACAAGATATCTTCCTCGAATTGTCAATCTCAATTCTCCTGATCGCAATAACAGCAATAACGCTGAGCGCAGCTGGAAGCTGGGTCGTCGCTTTTGATCCACTGCCTGCTGACACAGGCAGCTGAGACTAACATGAGTCAAGCTTGAAGATCTTGAGGATCCACGGTGTGCCATGATTCTTCAGGGAACCACCCAATTGTCCAAATTGGTCTTTACTTCAGAATTGGAAATAGCCTGACGCGATTACCCCTGAGACATACCATGACATACCAACTTCTCTACAGTTCCCCGAGACATTTCCATGTTTCCACTCTGCTTGAACTCAAAGACTTACAACTTTGTCAAAAAGGCTTTACGGCCAATGAATCTGCGTACATCTGACGAGTGCTTTTGAGTACATGAGATGCAACAAAACATCTTGCGAACAAACGCAGTTTTTGCAGGGCGATGGCAGTGATCGACGTCGCTACAAGTGTTTGGCCTCACCAGAGATAAAACAATGGAGGCTGTGAAACTATGAAACTCCAAGAATGACAGAACCAAGTTCTTAATGCTTCTTGTCTGCCTTCTTGACATCAAGGAATTGCTGTGGAACTCGAACCTCTGGTGTCAGTGGAGCCTGTTTGCACCGGAGAAAGGGCACGTAGGCATTGTGATCTTTGACAGTCTCTGGTGGATTCCCAGCCATCACAGAGGCATCTGCTGGCTTGATCTGTGAGTCGTCCGTAGTGTAAAAGCCTTTCAGCCTTTTACACTGAAAGGCTTTTACACTATGGACGACTCACAGGTCAAGCCAGCAGATGCCTCTGTGATGGCTGGGAATCCACTAGAGACTAAAAGGCGCTATTCTCATCGAGGGTATTCTCCGAACGCCTTCTCATGGCATAATAATAATGTCCACGGGAAGCATCTTGGCCGGTATGGATGATGGCATGTTAAAATTCGTACTCATATCAGAGCCTCCAATAAACACACTTTCATCAATCTTGACGGGTGTCTTCTCCTTCGTGAAGTCCATCTTATCCATGTCAAATGTGAACCGGTTCAGACACAGAACAAGGTGTGCTGGTGGTCTGGAAATCTCGCTCCATTTGCCTGCTTGTGTCTTTTGTTGACACATTGGACATTTCAACCAAAACAAATCGAAATTTGTAGAATGCCCCACATGTCAACATGCTTGTGCCTGGTAAGGGCCATCTTTCCACAACCTTCTTGCGGAATTTGAAGTCTTCCTCGTCAGTCTTGGAGGGGTTCTCCTTGAGCTTGAGATTGAAGTTGTTGATCATCCAAGCAAAGGCATCCGTGAGGAACACCGCTGTCTGTGTTGGCACCCCTGGTGGTTGCATGGTTGCTGGCATCCCTCAGTTGTAGTGCCATGCTTGTGCTCGTTGGCTTTGTTATATATGGTTCATCCCGCTTTGGCCGTAAAGCACTCGTAACCCACTCGCATATCCGCAGTCCATCTGGGGATGTGGAGCAAAGCTTCCACTTGCTGCTGACCAAGGCAGCAGAGCACGCCTCAATGGAAGATTGTAATAGTCATCAAAAATAAAGAAGTAGAGGCATCATGAGGCATCCAAACATCAGCAGGCAGAACGTGTCGCAGTAGACAATTGAAACGTTGAATCAACGATGCCCAGGGCTGCCAATGACATCAAGGCTGAGCGGCAGAGCATGTTGGAGTTCGACAGTTGTGAGAACGCCACCAGCATAGCGCGAAGCAATCCTAAGAGTGGGTGCAGGCCTTGATAGATGCCGGTTACTGAAGGCCTTAGTGGACCCTGTGGAGCCCAATGAGAGATTGATGCCCAAAGGCTCATCAAACAACTGGGATCGTCTGACAAGCCAATCAGCAGAGCCCGGACGGTTGACGGTCATGAGGACCAGGTAAAAGGTACGTGGAGGACACTCTG
Source organism: Symbiodinium kawagutii (assembly GCA_009767595.1). NCBI lineage: Eukaryota > Dinophyceae > Suessiales > Symbiodiniaceae > Symbiodinium > Symbiodinium kawagutii. The sequence goes on from VSDK01021075.1 coordinate 337,138, forward strand.
CTGTTCATGCACATCTCCGTTTACAGTATGCAAATCATGTCTATATATCCATGATCATCCATGCAATTAATGCAAAGACATGGTGATCAACAACATGGAATCATGTAAAGACCGAGCAAAGTGAAAAATCAAACTAGTAAATTGGTGATTGTGGTTCAGTTTTGTGTATCATCAAAAGCGACTCTGTCGAAAGAGAAGAAAAGGTGAATGTACCTCACCCAGCCACACAAGCTGCTGCTTCAATTTGGCAAATGTGTCACCAGTTGCCGGCACACCTCCCGGAAAATCAAGGAGATAATCTTTGCCTCCACATCCGGAGATCTTTGGCCAATCTCCTCTCGAATGATCTGCAAGCATGGTGGCAAACCCATTTGAGTTCAATGAAGTTGGACTCAAAGGGGTCTGCCACCCAGCGCACGCTGCAGCCGACTAGCAAATTACGATCGATCTGATCTCGTGGATGGAACATCTTTCCAGATTTGTGTCAACCAGGATCTGGCAGAACATGATGGGACACAGGTCGACTTGCTACGCTTCAGGAGAAGCTTCACAAAGGATGATAAAGGCCATGGGCCGCAACAGAAGAAGGAAAATAACTTTTTGTGCTGCGGTCCATGGCCTCTTTGGTCCACAGCAAGTTGCGGAGGAAAGAACCATAGGTTGTAGGAGTCCGTCGAGCATTGCTCAGGGCTTGCAATTGCGAGGGCACTGGCTGTTCTAAGATTGCTCTTACCCAGGGACCAACTTCATGGGCGGCAATCTGCTGGACCAGTTGAGAGGCCTCCACTTGCTTCTCCCCGAAAGATTTCAACTGCAGCATCAAGCGCCGGAGGCGCATAGCTGCTGAAACATCTGGCTGCTGACACCGTGGATATCCCCTAGTCCTTGCGTGCGAGGAGAGGCAGTCCGACGGTCTCCGACAGTTTATGCACCCATGGCAACCGTTTATTGCACTTCATGTTGCTTTAAGTATCTGTCTTTGATTCACAACTAGAAACTCTTCCGTGCAACCTTCAAGAGGAGCTGTTTGTCCGAAAATCGAAAATCACACTGGACACAGCTTTCACACGCTTTCACAGTCTCCCTTTTGGAAGAACCCCACCGCTGTGGGCTCCAGAAAGCCCATGGCACGCCGTGCAGTGCCCATCCCAAGGCTCCAGCCTTGGTAGTAGCGAATCGCCCGGTGGCACAGCCTGAGGCAACACCTGCGACCAAGGAATGGTTGACGGGAATGGAATCAGCTTGGGCTTGGAAGTAAGATATAACATAGGACAATATGGAAAAATGGCCACCTAGGGTATGACCACTGCACAAAACTGACAGTTTCTCCCTGTTTCCCTGCTCTAGAATCACCGTACCGTTGCTGGAAAGCGCTCGAAGTTGGCAGCCGGCCTGAATCTCAACCTGCAGGTCAGCCACACTGGTCATCCATCCTGCGCCCAAAGGTTGTGGACTTTCCGCTGACGGCTGCGACACAGCCCCATAGCTGTGGGAAGGGGGTTGTTCAGACTATGCTGTCAACACCGGCAACGATTGAAATGAATAAGGTTTGGGGGATGATCGTTTCATGTTGCAAAGCTTTCTAGATGCAACCTTCGCAAATCAATCTGCAAAATCTTGCACCTGTGGTCGACACATGTTTTGAGTTGATCTTGTTGAGATTCTTTCACCAGAGTATCGTCACAGTAGTGTGACATAGCTTGACATAGACACATAGTGACATTGTCATGAGACTCCACGGCTACAAGATATCTTCCTCGAATTGTCAATCTCAATTCTCCTGATCGCAATAACAGCAATAACGCTGAGCGCAGCTGGAAGCTGGGTCGTCGCTTTTGATCCACTGCCTGCTGACACAGGCAGCTGAGACTGACATGAGTCAGGTTTGAAGATCTTGAGGATCCACGGTGTGCCAGGATTCTTCAGGGAACCACCAAACTGTCCAAACATGTCCAAACATGTCCAAACTTGTTTTTACTTCATTTACTTCAGAATTGGAAATAGCATGAAATAGCCTGACCCGATTACCCCTGAGACATACCATGACATACCAACTTCAGCTCTTTACAGTTTCCCGACACGTTTCCATGTTTCCACTCTGCTTGACCTCAAAGACTTTCAACTTTGTCAAAAAGCCTTTACGACCAATGAATCTGCATACATCTGAACGACGGGTGCTTTTGAGTACATGAGATGCAACGAAACATCTTGCGAACAAATGCAGTTTTTGCAGGGCGATGGCAGTGATCAACGTCGCTACAAGTGTTCGGCCTCACCAGAGATAAAACAATGGAGGCTGTGAAACTACGAAACTCCAAGAATGACAGAACCAAGTTCTCAATGCTTCTTGTCTGCCTTCTTGACATCAAGAAATTGCTCTGG
>VSDK01021075.1:352591-367804 GCA_009767595.1 Symbiodinium kawagutii
TTCCGGTTCTGAACCTAATTCCCAAAAAAATGCAATTAGGTTCAGCTGCTGAACTTAACTGTTTCCATAGATTTGTATTTGACTACAATTTAAATTAAATTTAGAATTATATTTTAGTTATATATATACTTATTTTATTAAATTATTTACATTCAAAATCTAAAACAAATATATTTATTCATTACCATCACATTCCACATATTGTAATTTCAAACAGCTACCAGCAGATTTCCATCCAAGAGTTCCAGAGCCATGGATGAATCCATGTCATCAGATGGTGGTGTACCATCTGTCCACACAGAAGAATCTTGGGATCCAGAGGTGGACCAAGACCCATCCTGGAGGTCTCCACAACCAGATGAACTACAACCAGATGAAGTCCAACCAGATGAACCACAAGGAGACCCAGTGGATGTGAGCATTCATGGCCCAACCAGTGTGGCTGAGGATGAAGATTGGCCACCAGACCCAGGATCACCACCTGTCCAAGAGGAAGTACCAGACCCAGGTTCACCACCTACCCCAGAGTATCCACCACCTGGCCTGGTTGTCTTTGACGACAAGATGTGGGATCCACCCACAGCAACCAGTCCAGCAGATGAGCCATGGTCCATCAATGCCCCCATGCCACCCACTGATGAGCCACCAAGTTCCTCCAGCTTAGATGTTTGGGGTCTTTTGCCAGCAGAGGAGCTGGTTTCCATGGACCACATTCCAGTCATAAGACCAGAAATGGAACAGTGGTGCATGGCATGGGAGGACTGCAGGTCCACCACGCAAGACCAAAGTGGCCATGAGGAGCCAGAGGATGAGCAGATGGCCCATGACCAGCTTCTGGCAGACCAAGAAGCCATCCAGAACATCATGGACCAGGGGGATGAGTGGCACCACCACCACAACCAGGAGGAGCAGGAGGAGGAGATCAAGGAAGAGGCCCCAGACAACCCAGCCTCACCCACAGAGCCACCCAGTGATCCTCCTTCCCAGGACCTTGGATCTGCCCAGTGCACCTTATCCACCTGCAGGAGTGCCAGCTCCAGTGACACCACCATGGAGACATCTTCCCATGCCACCAGGACCAGGAGCCACAGAGTACTCCAACCCAGGTGGCCCTGCATCTTCTTCAAGAGCTGCACCAGCAGCATCCTCAGCTGCAGCAGCAGCACCACCCACAGCTGCAGCAGCAGCACCATCCACAGATGCAGCCACAGGGACCTCCAGAAGAGGAAGGTTGACACACCATGGACCACCAGAATGGAGAATTTCATCTCCCTCTGGGAGGAGGCCAGGTGGTCCACATTGGACATCCTGGTCCAACAGCAGCTTGGCTTCCATTTGGTATTTTTTTTTATTCCCACCAATTGAATTGTCAGTGTTTCAGGTAACAGGAAACCATGATTGACCATGGCACTTGTCCCAGTCCATTTCCATTGTTGACCCAAGGTGCTTGGGAGAACCATTTCTCCAGAAGATGGTGGACACCTCCAGGAAAAGGGCCCACAGTGGCTGGGACATCAAGAAGCCAGATAGATTCCACTGAGGTGGCCAATGAGCCCAACTGTACCATACATGTGGCAGCAGAAAGCAGTCAGTGGTTGGGATGTTGGGTGATTTTCATATACAGCCAAGTGGCTATAGGCCATGTGTGGCCATACATCACTCAAACCTGTAGCTAATCATAGCCAAAACATTTACAGGCCACTGATGGCCATGATCTTACATGCCACTTATGGCCATTTAGTCAAAATTCATGCATGCTCATGCCTTGATAGGCCACCCATGGCCATGTATGCAAAGGCCAGCAATGGCCATGATCATGTATTCATAGGCCACCAATGGCCATTCTTGCATGGGCCCTTTATGGCCAACCATCCACAAACCAGCATTGACATCTTCCAAAGCATTCATTATGTCCTTTCATGGCAGCATCAAGGCCCAAAGGACACTTGCCTGCCAGTGAATCCTGTGCCCATCCAAGCCATGGCATCTGAGAGTGGAGATTCCAATCCCACTGCCCTGCCACAAAGAGATCCCACTGCAGCTATGTCCATGGAGGGGCAGCCAGAAGACCTTGACAGTGCCCCATCAGACCAAGGAAACCAAGTGGGCCAAGGTGGCCAAGGAGACCAAGCTGACCAAGGTGGCCAAGGAGACCAAGCTGGCCAGGATGACCACCAAGGCCAAGATGACCAACAAGGCCAAGATGACCAAGGTGGCCAAGTGCCGACCAATCCAGTGTGGCATGTCCAGCAGGTGCCCATGGAGGAGGCCATGTCCATGGGCTGGGTGGTCAACAGGATCCCAGGCCCACCAAAGGTCATTGACCTGTCCAAGCTGTCACAGAAATGTGCAGGGTGCCAGTCCTTCATCTTGGAGCGGATCAAGGACCCAAATTTCCAGAATTGTGTCCAGTGTGGAAGGCCATGGATCTTTTCCTTCTGGGCCAGGGGGCCACACCTCCTCCATGATGTCTAGGGGACCACCAGGCACCAACTATGACCATGACTCCAAGGGGATTCCAGCAGGAGGCCATTTTGCAGATGCCATATGCTGCCAGAAGCCACAGCTGGACCATCAAAGCCATGGTACCACATGTACTACACCATGGAAGCACAGACCCCATGGATCTTCCAGGCAACCAAGCAACATGCTGCAAAAGGAACTTGCTGCTTTCAGGGGGGTTGTGGTCATTAGTGACCATGATGTCTTTAGCCATTGGTGGCCATCTTGTCTTAGCCATTTGTGGCCATGATCTATTTCAAGCCATTTGTGGCCATATGTGCCTATATTATTTTGAGCCATTTGTGGCCATGATCTATTGAGCCATTGGTGGCCATCCCTGCATGGCCATTTTGTGGCCAAGTCTTTCATTTGCCATTTTATGGCCACCTTGTGTCTGGCCATGTGTGGCCATTATGTGTTAGGCCATTGGTGGCCATGCCTGTGCCTTTGATGGCCATTCATTCTTTCCTGGCCATGTGTAGAAATTGGTCCTGTTATTTGCCCATACAAATTGTGAGCAACAACTATAGCCATTTGTAGACAAGCCAACAAATTGTAGACTTGTGGCAGCCATGGCCCATCATTGGACCACAGCTGACTTCACCAGGGAATTGGAACATTTGGAAAAGTTGTCCATTGCCAGGCCTGGGGGACAAGCCTTTTCCACCATGGTGCAAAGCTATTGTGCCAAGCTCCAAGCAGGCCACAACTGGACCAGTGAAGCCATAGTGGCCATCATGGAACAGCTGGCCAAAGTTGTCATCCCACAGGATGCCAAGGACCAAATAAGCAAGGCAGGTCTCAAGCTGGTCCCCAGTGGCCAAGGGATCCAACAGTTGTCCCCATACCTGACTCAAAAGGACTGGGACACTCTCTTTGCCACCAACACCCAACATGGCATGCAAATCATTTGCACCAGACTCAGGGCCATGGGATTGGCCAGCCTCAAAGAGGATACCAAGAAGCAGGCCATAGCAATCATTCTCCATGTGATGCAGGCCAACCACAAGCCTATCCCAAATCCATATACAATCAGGGGATTCACCCAAGACTTTGGTGACATCTTTGCCACAACACCAAGCAAGTGTGCCAGGCATGCATGGCATCCAAAGGTACCCACTGAACCCCCAGGATCTGGGCCAACAGTGGTTAGCCAAAGCCTATGGCCAAGATTGTCCAGGGCCAGCCATGAAGATCCTTGACAATGCCATCTCCAAGTCCAGGGTCACTTGGCCACATAATATTCTATTTGTGTTGGCTGCTATTGGTTTGATTTGATTTATAACATTATATGTACTATCCATGAGTTTATTCAGCCATGTGTGGCTACAATCATTGACATACACTTACATGATTGGTTGGTAACATTTGGTGATGCATCATACATGTCATCATATTTCTCACTATGTGTATCCTGGCCATCATTACCACCCCAATCATTACCAAGCCATTTGGAAGTTATATTTCACAGGCCAATTGTGGCCAAATTATCACATTTGCTTTTGTTGTCCATTGGTGGACTGGTTTACCTACTATTGCTTTTGTTTCACCAAGGTGAAGACCAGAAAATCCAGCACAGAGGTCCAGCAGTACATGCCCCAGCATCAGCAAGCAGCCCAATCTGACATTGGAGAGGCCATCCAAGGCATCAGAAGCATGTTGCAAAGCATCACACCACAAGAGCCAGCCAACATCATGTTTGGCAACCAGAAATCCACTGGGTTTGCCAACTGCCAAGCTGTGCCAGGCAAACAGATTGCATTGCCCACACCTGCTATTACCAATGATGTTGCTCCAGCCAAAGCCAATCCAGCCAGTGCAAGTGGCCAGCCTGCCCCAGCAGCCAGTGTTACACCTGCCAGTGGTATTTCCCAAGAGGTTGCACCTGCAGCTCTTGTTCCAGTGTCATTACCTGAAGCTGAGGACACCACTGTACCAAATACTTTAATTGTTTTAATATTTGTTTTGACATGAAGCAGTACCATGATTCATTGCCATGGTGCATACATTGTCATGATGCCTTGGCAGGACCAGACCCAGAATGACCAGAAGGATTTGTCCAGCTATGAACTTGAGGCTTTTGAAAAGTTGCAGAAGGCCAAAGGGCCCTCCAAGCAAGCCAGTGGCAAAGCCAAGGCAAAAGCCAAGGCAACAGCCAAGGCAACAGCCAAGGCAACAGCCAAGGGAAAAGCCAAGGCAAAAGCCAAGGCAATTGCCAAGCCAGCTGCAAAGGCCAAAGGCCCAGTAATGAAAAGACCAGCAGCTGCTATGCCCAAAGTGGCAAATGGCTACCCAGGACCAGGTGGACCATTTGGCTGCATTAGATGCAGGGGGGACACAGGTGGTTGCTCCACCTGCCTCCAAAGTTCTTTCAATGGAACCAGATTTACCAGTAGGGACCAGTGGAAGGAGTACAGGATGGCCACTTTTGGTTACCTGTAGGCCAAAGACCATGTGGGGGAGGACATGGGATCACTGGGTCAAAAAGGTGCTTTGCAGCTTGTCCAACCTTAGCCACTTATGGCCATGATATGTTTATGATCTTGTCTTTTGTCAGCCATATATGGCTTTTTGTTGAGCCATCCTTGGCCATGTAGATAGTTTGAATGCCAGCCTTCCATGGCCATGCATGCATACCATGCATCCAACTCCTTTCAGCTCACAGGCTCAATTGCTCAGTGTGCCAGAATGACATTGGTGTTTAATACATATCTGCCAGTTCCATTGTCAAACATGTTTTTTTTCAATATCATTTCCATTTCCATGCCTTTACATATATGCCATTTCCATGCCTTTACATACATGCACATTGATTCACCAACATTGATTTCCCACACCAGCCTTGTGACCATGTCAAGCTCATCTTCATCATCTAAGAGACCCAAGCTGGAACAGCTCCAGAAGTTCAAGGCCAAGTTGCCAGCTCACAGCCAAGCAGCCTTGGCTGCCATTGTGGAGGAAATCAAAGAGTCAGGCCTACCAGAAGCCAGCTCTGAGAAAGAACAGAGAGAGGCCAGGAGACTTTTGATCCAGGACTCCCATGGAGGTGGCCTAGGGCCACTGATCCAGCAGATGCCCATGCTCACCAGTCAGGGCAGCCATGTGCAACTTGCCATTGCAAATTTCTTGGTCTTTATCCAAGCCCTCTTTGCCAGAGGTGGATCCTTCCATGCCATGTTGAGGAGCAAATTTTCCCAGAACCCATCCTCCATTGACAGGCCATGGTCTTTGATCTTATATTTGGATGAAGTCATCCCAGGAAATGTCCTGGGGAGGGCTGAGAGGAAGAGCTGGGCATTTTATGCCAGCTTCCTCCAGTTTGGTGACCAGCTTTGCCACCATGATGCTTGGCTCACTTTAGCCATTGCCAGGACCAAAGTTGTGTCCACATTGGAGGCAGGCCCCAGCCAGATTATGGCCACCATCCTAAAAATGATTTTCACCAACCCCATTGTAGACCCCACTTTAGGCTACCTACTTAAATCCCCAACAGGAGATGTCAGGATCCATTTCAGATTGGGCATGGTCCTTGCAGATGGTGCAGCACAGAAACAAGCCTGGGGAAGCAAGGGAGATTCTGGATCCAAATTCTGCCAGCTTTGTGCCAATGTTAGAGCCACTGGTAGTCCCACTTCCCCAGACCTCCAACACCATAATGTCCAGAAGTATTCCCAACTTGTTTTGACCACTGATGCCCAAGTCCTCCAATCTTATGCACAATTGCATGCCAGAGCATCCACATGCACCAAGCAGGACTTTGAGATGTGGCAGCAGGCCACAGGCTGGACATATAGCCACAAAGCCATGCTCATTGATCCAGATCTTCTTGCCAGGGATGTTTTGAAGCCAGTGTCCCAATTTTGCCATGATTATATGCATGGCATTCTTCTTGGCACAGGGCCATTGTGCCTCTACCAATTTTTGGTGGCAGTGGAGCCCACTTTGGCCATTTGGCCATTTTTGGAAGGGTATTTCCAATACTTCCAATTTCCAAAAGCTTGGAGCAGCACCCATATCCACACCTTTTTTTCCAAAAAGAAAGTTTCCAGCCACAAGGCCAGTGAAAAAATCAGTTGCCAAGCCAGTGAGCTCCTTGCCATGTTTCCAATTGTGAGGCATTTTGTCCATGCAGTGGCCAGGCCACAAGGTTTGTGTGAAGCAGCCTGCCAGGCATTGCTGGCAATGGCAACAGCCATTGACCATGTGCACTATGGAAACCAAGCTGGATTGACCACCAGAGAGGCTCTCCTCCAAGCCATGGAAAATGCAATTGCCACTTTTACCCTGGCATTCCCCAACCAGAATTTAATCAAGAAATGGCATTGGACACTGCATTTGGCAGATTCTTTTGCTAGATTTGGTGTATTGCCCAATTGCTTTGCCACAGAGAGAAAGCACAAACCAATTGGAAGAATGTTGACCTCCATGTATAACCAGACAAATTTTGAGACCACCATCATGGAGCATGTGTTGGCCCATGAAATTTCCACTTTGGATCAGCCAAATTTGTTTCCAGAAGGTGTTTTGTTGACCAGGCCAGTGCCAGCATCCAAGAAAGTCTTGGCAGTTTTGAACCAAGTTTTGCAGCAGCAGATGACCCAAGACATTCTTTGCAGCCAAATTGCCAAAGTCAAGGGTATCAATGTCCATAAAGGTGATGTGGTGGCTTACCATGTTGGTGCACATTTTTTTCCATCCTGGCAAGTTGCTGAAGTGCAATTCCATGTGTCTTTCCATGGCACCTTGGCCACCTTGGTGAAGAGTTGGGAAATCAAAGAATATTTTCCACAGCAGCAATTTGCCAAATGTCTTGTGACCAGTGAATTGGCATTTGCTCCCACTCAGGACATCATTGAACCTCTTGTATTTTCCAAGCCTGAGCAGAACCATGAATCCAAAATACTTTTGCCATTCCAGATTTACAGCAAAGACCTGTGAAGGAAAATGATTTGCTGCTTGTGCAAGAATGGCCAACATGGCTCTTGGGAGTAAATTGTGAGCACCCCCAAATAAATTTGAACTTTGTGTGCCACATGGCCATTTTTTCTGGCAGCCATATATGGCAATATCAATGATGTCCATAGCCATGTGGCTGTCAAGCCAATAGTTGGCTTTGATAAATGATATTTATATATGTTTTTTAGGGTACTTTTGGCATTGTGGTTGTTTGGATGTTGTTTCTTTATAGCTTTGGTTTTCAAATTAAATAATGAAAAATTAGAAAATAAAATTAGTTGTGCTTTCACAGAGATTGTGTTGGGTTGCAGCCATATATGGCTTTTACAACAAATTGTTGAAAAAAAAAAAATCTTGTTTCTTTATAGCTTTGGTTTTCAAATTAAATAATGAAAAATTAGAAAATAAAATTAGTTGTGCTTTCACAGAGATTGTGTTGGGTTGCAGCCATATATGGCTTGAACAACAAATTGTTGAAAAAAAACAAAATCTATTGTGGAATTTTCATCAGAAACAATAACTTACTAGCATTGAACCTTTTGTAAACTTCACAAAAACACAATTAAAACTCTAACTTTGCTAACTAGTTATAAAACAATTATAATAGTTAGTAACTCAGCTAACTTAGCTAACTAATTTTAAAAAAGAGGATTATCTAAGTACTGCTTCAACTTGATGAGGTCGGCAACACAAGCATCTCCTTTGGCTCGTTGAATCACTCCATTTTCATAACAAAGGTCACACCGAAGTTGACGAGTCAACCACCCGAGTTCACCAGCACCAGACTGATAGATCTGGAACTCCTCTTCAGTCAAAGAGCTCTCCAATTGTTTTCGTCTGATCTTGTCAATCTTGATGACCTTGGTGTTCAGGGAGTAGTTTCGCATCGCAACATCGATGTGTCCAGCATCATGTTGTTTGATTTCACGACCTCGAAACACAAATTCCTTGAAGTGGTTCGTGGCATACTCAAGGGCTCGGCTGGACTTGGCAAAGGCTTTGTCAACATAGTCCGGATGCACGCCACCTTCAACATCATCAACGTGAGTTACCATGATGCCCACGAGCTGCCTCGAAGTGGGGCACCGAAGAAAGAACAAAGCTGGCTCTAACCTGCTCTGCGTCCATCCATCGCTCTCAAGGTGGCCTTTCAAAGCAATCCAGAAAAGCCGAGCCGCTTCGCTGAAGCCATAGATGGCCTTCTTGGCTTTCAAGAGTTGACCTTGTCGAAGTTTTCCAAGGCCCATTCTTCACGTCCTTGCTGACCATGATGAAGTTCATGTAGGCAGCAACTGCAAGGCAAATGCTCTCGGCCAGTGAACTCGCCGTTGGGGCATCCCGCCGGTAGTAGCCTAAGCTACGATCTTTAAATCCCTGCACCACCAGTCGGCTCTTGGCAAGGAAGGGCTGGCCTTGCATGCCTTCAGCTTTGTTTGTACGCACCCACCTCGTGGGTATAATCAAATCAGGGCTCTTTCTCCTGATAGCCTGGCTTTCCTCCAAACTGAGGACATCAACGGCATCTTTCTGTTTCCAGGCATTCCATTCTCGTTGATCTGAACCGCCTTCACCTGTGAACTGCTCTCGAAGTTCTTCAGTCAGCTCTTTCAACAAGATCTCTTTGCGACCTTTCTTCTTGGTCGCTGCCGTGCCAGGACTGGCACCCATTGCATAGTCATACATCTCGCAGTACTTGGCCTCGAAGTCATTTCGTTTGAAGGCAAAGATGAAATCCTGGTAGCTCACTCCATGCTCTGTGAAGAACTCCTCATAGGTGAAGTAGCTTCTCTGAGCCTCTTGCGCTAAACGTCCTGGCTCTTCAACCACCAGGTAGCAGAAAAGGCTTTCATCATCGTCTTGGATCTCAACTCCCGAACCGGAAGCCACTCGAAGTCTCTTGCTCTCACGTTCAGCTGCTTCCTCATCTGGTGTCTCAGAGATTGCAGGCATCCTCTTGGAACCCTGGCTCTGATGATAATCGTGCACTTCAGGATCGAACTCTTCCGAAGGAATCGGAACATCCACTGCTTCTTGTTGGCGAGAGCGTTCGAAGGCGAGGAAACGTTCACGTCGCTCTGCTTGTTTGGCCTCTCTTCTTTCCCTTTGTTGCTGGAAGAAGTCATAGGATCTCCTCTGTCGCTTCTCCTCTCTCTCTGACTCCAATCGCATTCGCGCCATGGACAAGGAATCAGAAGACAAATCTTCCAAAGGTGGTAACGGTGGAGGCTCTTCAACAGGCAGCTCAGGAGGTTCAGGGGCAATGGAAGGAGTGTACTCTGACATTCCTTCAAGCTCCTTCTCAGCATCTTCCACGGCTCCCGGCTCAAACCCGGCAAGCGGTGGCTTAGGCTGCTGACGAAGATCTATGAAGGTGTTACCTCCTGCTGCTGGCTGCGTGTCCTGGAGCTCAATCTCATTTCCAACCACCGTCCACTGTCGAACTTCATGATCCTCTGCAAAGGCCAAATGCTCTGGCGAAACTGCCAGAAGAATTCCACGGTGAGAAAGCCAAACGGTGTGTGACCCTTCTTTGCCAATCACACGTGCCACTCCTCTCCAACATCCTGGGCCTGGAACTTGTTCAGCTGTGGCATCGTAGTAGAACACATAACGGCCAATGTCGAAGGGACCTCGTGATGGCCTCACCTTGCGAAGTTCAGCACGCTTCAAAGCCTCCGAATTGGAAACTTGAACAAAGGCTTCTCGTGCTTGAAAACGAAGCTTGGTTTTGAGGTAGTAGCGACTGGAGCTGTCTAACCCCATAGATCCAATCCTACTAAATTTACTTTTTACTTTTTTTACTAGCCCTAGTAAAAGTAAATTAAATTTACTAAGGATTTCTATAGTAAAAAAAATAATTTGAAAAATTAATAAATTTACTAGGGGGCGCAGTTTGCAACAAAAGCGCACCAAAAGCGCACCAAAAGTGCACTTTCCCAAGTGCACTTTTGGTCCAGTTTGCACCAAAACCGCACCAAAAGCGCACTTGCCCAAGTACACTTTTGGTGCAGTTTGCACCAAAAGCGCACCAAAAGCGCACTTGCCCAATACACTTTTGGTGCAGTTTGCACCAAAAGCGCACCAAAAGCGCACCCTCATACAAAACTGCACCAAAAGCGCACCAAAAGCGCACCAAAAGCGCACCAGTAGGGCTAGTAAATTAAATTTACTAGGGCTAGTAAATTTACTATTTACTAGGGCTAGTAAATTTACAATCTACTTTTTTGAAAAAGTAATTTGAAATTACTTTTTTTACTTTTTTTACTAAAGATTTTCAAATCTCTAGTAAATTTACTTTTTTAGTAAATTTACTAGGATTGGATCTTTGGGGAAGGACTGTGCAACGGCCCCAATCCTCGTGACTTCCGACTCATCAGTGAGGTCTGTTGGAAGCCGAATGCTTTTCCCCAATACCCACTGGCTTGGCGAGAAACCTGACTTCCTCACGAGGTTATTCTTGGCCTGGTTCACCGCTGAAGTCGCATAAAACATCTGATCCTTCCCGGACAACTGACTGCTCCAAACAAGTCGCTTCATGATGTCCTTCCAAATCGAACCATGTCTCTCTACTTGTCCAAGTTGCCACGGAGCAGCTTTAGCGGCTGAATCAAAGTAGCAACCCTCAGAGGACAAGGCGTCGGCAAAGTCGGTGATGAAGTACTTGGCCCGATCAGTGAACACACCATACTCAGGGAAACCTGCCCAGCTAGTCCAACCAATCTCGAAGGCTCGAAGAACTGCATCTGAGGTGGGGTTGTAGCTGGTCTCATCAAGCAGGACACAAACCTGAAAGGTGGTACCTTGACAAAGGACATTCAACCAAGACCAGTTGCGCCCGTCCGCATCTTTGCACTGCAGAATATCCAAACCGACATGGGAGTTGAACTCTTCGGTCAAAGGCAATTTGCTGGGACGCGGCTTCTTGGGCAACTGGATCCGGGGGCAATCATAGCACTTGAAGAGACGGCAGGCTCTGATGGCAACTTCCGATGCTCTGCTCACCCGCAAAGCTTTCAACATTTGAGGTAGTGTAGCATGCCCCAAGTTCACATGGACACGCCGGATCGCCATCTTCAATTCTCTGGGAAGCGACTGCCATCTTTGCTCCCGGAGCTGCTCCTTCTCAGTCATCAACTCATCATGCACCTCATCTTCACGTGGTGCTGCATCACCCAGAGCTCGACCAAAGCAAATGACACAAACTGAACGCTGCAGTGCCACCAAAGGTCTTGCCTGCACAGTTGGTGCAAGCTGGTGCCATTCCTCCCACGCTGTACTGAGGCATACTCCTGTCTTCAGCAACAGATTAGATTTCCTCAAAGGAGCCTCAGTCGGGGAAGCGAAGGGCTGTGGTTTCCTCAACTTCTTGGCATTGGTGGAGGCAAGGATCAGCTGGAGCTCACAATTAGCTGATTCATGGACTACCCAATCTCTGCCCAGGTCTTCACTCAAAGGAATCACCTGCCAGTCGACACCGCCTCGAACATCAAGCCACTCACGGATGCGCTCCAAAAGTGACTTCAACTCATCTGACTCTGTTTGCAACCAAAAGCCTCTTTGGAGCTGACGCACTCTCGGTCTTTTCCTCCGCAAAGTACCTCCAGGTGTAGCAGGGGCTGGAGTCGCAGGTGCTGCACCAAGACCTGGTGTTATTTTGGTGGTGGAGTTCCTGGCACCGATTCCAAAGGTGCAGAATCCATAGGAACATCCACCTCTCCAGGATCAGGTGACGGAGAAAATCCAATTTCCGTTCGCCCAACCCAAGTCAAAGGAGAGGAGCTGAAAGGATCAGCTGGATCCGTCCACTCATCATCGTGCACCTGCTCAGTGCCGTCCTCGAACTTCATCTCAGTGTGACGAAATGGAAGCACCCTGCCAAACACACATGGAAGATCTTCAACACTCATCGGAGAGAAAAGAGCTTTGCGAGGAAAACGGTGGTGTCGAACAAGCTTATCTGGCAGAACTTCCCAGTAGTCTCGATTCTGCTCATCTCCAATGTCCACAAGCTGCTGCAATCCTGGGTCCTCATCATCCACATCCATGTCTTCATGAACAGGGTAACTCAACTCCTCGGGGACCTTTGCAGCATAGTCGAGGAACATGGAGTAGAGGAGACCTTCGCAAATGGCTTCACAGAGCTTGCTGGGATATGCTGCTGCTTGTTTGGATCGAGGACCACGGCTGTTGGCACCAAGAACTGGTTCGTGTGACCCCCAAGGACATCGACATCTCTTGCCCAGGGCATTGAGGATAGGCTCGTTGTTGGACAGCCATCCTGTAGGTTTTCTGATGGGCTTCCCACTGTCGAAGTCCACCTTCCCATAGGCACATTGATCTCCCACGACAAACTTGCCCCCCAACTTGTCAGTCAACAACTCGGCCAACAATTCAGCAAAGTTCCACGCCTTGCTGGTCAAGGGGTTCTCAACCAAATAGTACCTGTGTCGTGCATGTCGATGCTTGCAGATCTTGACAACCAAAAGAAGCGTCTGCCTGCCAACTGAGCTACGAAGGAACTCGATCTCTTCCAGGTGGCCTGCCTTCTGGCACAGATTGTGCAGCAAACTCCAAATGCGGCAGTCGAAAGCAATCACTGTCAGTACGGGGTCATGCGTCTCCAAGGTCTTCCAAGGTAGCTTCTGACCGGAAGACGACAAAAGGTCATAGCCATCCAGCATATCCATTGGTTGTGAATTGGTCCAACCATACTTGGCACTACCGAAGCGGGTCACTCCAAAGCTGCCACCCCAAGGTTCGAACAAGACCGTCGAAGTGAACTGCTTGGTGGAAGCTTGCTCCGCAAAGGTGTAGTGCCTGCGAAGAGCAATCCAAGTCCTCTTGTCCTCAACTTGGATGTTCTTCTGAGCTCGTTGAAGCTCTTGCCGTCTCCGTTGGCTTAGCTCGCCTCGTTGATCTTGAGGGCGTACTCCTCGAGCTCCAAGCTTCAGAGACACTTCAGTAACAGCATATGCTGGGGCTTCAACTTCTACCGGAGGGGAGAGGTCAGCACAAAGTCCAAAAGCCGCCTCACCCACCAAGTAGATGAAAAGGTCGTCATTCGGAGACACAAAGGCTGGTCCTTGTCCTGCAGGTACAAGGGGTGCTGACCTCAGCTCAAGTCCATGCGAGCTAGTGAGGTCAATGGCCCTGTGCTTGGTGCGTGTCATCAAGATCTCAACGTCCTTTCCAGGCATTCCATTCTCGTTGATCTGAACCGCCTTCACCTGTGAACTGCTCTCGAAGTTCTTCAGTCAGCTCTTTCAACACCCAACATGGCATGCAAATCATTTGCACCAGACTCAGGGCCATAACCTCAGCTGAAAGCACTTCTCCCCGTCGGCCTCCTAGTAGGATAGGAATCTTCCAAACCTTGGCCTGAGCACTGGAGCCATCGGCAAAGTGAAAGGTCTTTGTCTGCTCAGTAGGCTCGCAATTCAGCTCGTTGGGAAGGTGCTTCTCATAGGCCATCCTCCATCTCTTGGAGTGCATGCATGCAGTGCAAGCTGTGTCCAACAGGCAAACTCTGGACTCATCCAACTCACCAGAGACAGCATTCATCTGGTGGTGAAACTCATTCTCAGCCGGGCTTGGAACATCATTGGGCTCACATTGACCTGAATTCGTATCATGCACCTCTGGCCCGTTGGCGAAGGCAAATTGCACTTCGCGGGCCCTTCCGCCATCTTGGCAATCATCCTTGGAGGCGCTGTGCCTCCTTTGCCGCTTCGATGCCAGTCTGCCAGTCCATAGTGAATCGGCACTGAATGCGGCCAAACTTGCTGCAACCAAAGAACTGATTGCCTGTGTGGCGGTTCTCACGCAAGACCATATCTGCACGGCAAACTCGACAAGGCCAAACTATCATATTTCCTTGTTTTTTTCAATTGGTGGACTGGTTTACCTACTATTGCTTTTGTTTCACACTGGTTTACCTACTATTGCTTTTGTTTCACCAAGGTGAAAACCAGAAAATCCAGTACAAAGGTCCAGCAGTACATGCCCCAGCAGCAGCAAGCAGTCCAATCTGACATTGGAGAGGCCATCCAAGGCATCAGAAGCATGTTGCAAAGCATCACACCACAAGAGCCAGCCAACATCATGTTTGGCAACCAGAAATCCACTGGGTTTGCCAACTGCCAAGCTGTGCCAGGCAAACAGATTGCATTGCCCACACCTGCTATTACCAATGATGTTGCTCCAGCCAAAGCCAATCCAGCCAGTGCAAGTGGCCAGCCTGCCCCAGCAGCCAGTGTTACACCTGCCAGTGGTATTTCCCAAGAGGTTGCACCTGCAGCTCTTGTTCCAGTGTCATTACCTGAAGCTGAGGACACCACTGTACCAAATACTTTAATTGTTTTAATATTTGTTTTGACATGAAGCAGTACCATGATTCATTGCCATGGTGCATACATTGTCATGATGCCTTGGCAGGACCAGACCCAGAATGACCAGAAGGATTTGTCCAGCTATGAACTTGAGGCTTTTGAAAAGTTGCAGAAGGCCAAAGGGCCCTCCAAGCAAGCCAGTGGCAAAGCCAAGGCAAAAGCCAAGGCAACAGCCAAGGCAACAGCCAAGGCAACAGCCAAGGGAAAAGCCAAGGCAAAAGCCAAGGCAATTGCCAAGCCAGCTGCAAAGGCCAAAGGCCCAGTAATGAAAAGACCAGCAGCTGCTATGCCCAAAGTGGCAAATGGCTACCCAGGACCAGGTGGACCATTTGGCTGCATTAGATGCAGGGGGGACACAGGTGGTTGC
>VSDK01021075.1:370912-400724 GCA_009767595.1 Symbiodinium kawagutii
CTCTTTCAAGAACAGGTCCATCTGCAAGGACTCCATGGATGTAACTGACAGCAAAAGTGGAGTAGACCCTGTTTCAACCTCAGCTGAAAGCACTTCTCCCCGTCGGCCTCCTAGTAGGATAGGAATCTTCCAAACCTTGGCCTGAGCACTGGAGCCATCGGCAAAGTGAAAGGTCTTTGTCTGCTCAGTAGGCTCGCAATTCAGCTCGTTGGGAAGGTGCTTCTCATAGGCCATCCTCCATCTCTTGGAGTGCATGCATGCAGTGCAAGCTGTGTCCAACAGGCAAACTCTGGACTCATCCAACTCACCAGAGACAGCATTCATCTGGTGGTGAAACTCATTCTCAGCCGGGCTTGGAACATCATTGGGCTCACATTGACCTGAATTCGTATCATGCACCTCTGGCCCGTTGGCGAAGGCAAATTGCACTTCGCGGGCCCTTCCGCCATCTTGGCAATCATCCTTGGAGGCGCTGTGCCTCCTTTGCCGCTTCGATGCCAGTCTGCCAGTCCATAGTGAATCGGCACTGAATGCGGCCAAACTTGCTGCAACCAAAGAACTGATTGCCTGTGTGGCGGTTCTCACGCAAGACCATATCTGCACGGCAAACTCGACAATGCACACCAAGTAGAGACTCGCCGTTCTCAAGCGGCAATCGCAGGCTCGCAAGCTTGCCCTTCGGCTCGGTCTTCGGGATCGCATCAAACTTGGGGACAACACCTGAGGAAGTAGGTCCAGCTCCGGAACCTGAGGCACTTCCGAAACTTCGAAAGAAACGGCTGTCCTCCTTTGTATCATTGGCTGCTTTGTGTGATGCCTCCTGTCGAAACGTCCGAGCTTTGCCATCTGTCGACTCATGGTCGGGCATCGTCTCCAACTGAACAAACTTTCTGGTGCATCCCTTGCGAGTAATCGGCTCACCCTGAAAGAAGGATTCAAGGCGGGAAAGAACTTCACCCTTGGTGCCAGACACCCGAATGCCCCAACGATCACATTCTTCCTGCAACTTCCGAAGATTCATCTTCTCCAAGTCCTTGGGGCGTGCCTCACTGAAGTTCTTGACCTTGATCACTTCCACCTCAGATTTCTCAACTCGAATGGGCTCCTGCAGTGTGCGTCGCGTGGAAGGCAAAACCAAATCAGCAGCCATAGAACTGGAAGGCCTAGGTCCATCCACCAAAGCCCATGGAGCCTCCACAACATCATCTTGAGTATAGTTCTGACGCACCTTCCTGCGAGAATCCGTGTCGGTGTAGCCGGCATCTTGCTCCATCTTCTGCTCTTCATCCTCAGGGAAGGTCATATAGGCAGCAGCGATGTCATCGTCTTCGGCCAGGTCATTCAATGTCAAGGTGAAGTACATCGGCTCGGGAGAGGCAAAGTAGGCCTTGCTACTCGGACCAGAACGACCACGCCCCTTGCCCTTGCCACCCTTAGGTCCTGAGGATTTCCCTGCTTTGCTGCATTCTGCGTCACCAGCCCAGTGACCAAGACGTCCGCATGCCGAACATCGTGCGCGCTCCTTCTCTTTGGCGACGGCCATCTTGCGCTGCTCAATCGTCAGCTCACCCTTGAAGAAGCCCCTCTGCTTCTGAACTTCACGAAGCTTCTTCCTTGACTCTTGGTAGCCACGACGCTGCTTGTCCATCACTGCAAAGGCCTGAAAGACATCATCATCTCCCGAGGCGCCATAGTCCGAAGCGATCGTGGCATCCTCCTCAACCTCATAGCCGTGCTCGTGCTCCGCCCCGTCATTCTCAAGAGACTGCTCATACTCCGGGGCCATGCCATACGATGAGACCATGTCAAACGCAGACTCGCTCTCAAACTTAGACATGCCGTCATCGTCAGGAGCCTGCTCATCGTCAACCATGTTGGCATAGTTCTTCCTTTGGCCGTTCCCATGACCCTTGGGACGCTGGTTGTCTGGAAAGCGGTTCTTCTCGCGCTCGTGGATGTCATGGAAGGAGATCCTCATGGCCTTCTCGATGGAGTCCAAGTCATAGTTGGAGCCAGTATTCAAAAGGATCTGGCGCCGGTCCTCCTTGGACAATCCGCTCTGCTTCAGGATGAAGTAGGCCAGGAGGTCCGGACTCATGGAAGTGGCATCATCCAAGTCCTGCAAGTCCGCCCAATCCTGTCGCCTGGTGCGGATGTATACATCCAGAGGCTGACCACGCTTCCGAAATCCACGCTCGAAGAAACGGTCAAACTGCTCTGTCTTCTTGACCACAGTCACTTTCTCGATGGCCTGGAGAGAGTTGAGGATGTGCTTGTAGCCCTCGACCTCTGACAACTTGGCCATATCAGAAAGCAGATCCTGGCAGCAACGCCAGGCCTCACCGTGAAGTCCATTCAACAGCTTCTTGGCGAACGCTTTCTTCTTCTTCTTCTTCTGGAGGTCGCGAGCTTCCTTGGCATCTGTGTCGCCATCGCCTTCCAAGGACCCGTAAGCAAAGAGGACACGCTTACGGTACTCCTTCATCAACTCAGGGCGCACGCCCGTGTAGTGCGGGATTCCATCTCGGTCGACGACGATCTCATCGTCTTTCCAGAAAGGCGAAGCAGCAGCAGCCATGGCGCGGAACCAGCTCCGCTACCAGTGCGAAGCTGGCACTGGCAGCTGAGTCCCTTTTGCGCGGCTGATTGAAAGAAACATGCGTTGTGGTGAAACTATCTGTCTACCATTCGGTAAGTGAATTGCTATGTGCTATGCCCCGTTGTTATGTGCTATGCCGTCTGTCAACCATGCTCATGCAGACCGATCGCACCCCTGGCAAGTTCCGATGCAGCTTGTTGCTTGGGCCAGCTTGAAGTCGGCAAGGATCAAGTCGATGTTCCTGTGGCAGAAGGGTGCAAACCCTGGGCAGCTTTCACATGTATGTATATATATATATATATATCTGGTTCACGGTGAGTATTTCTTTTCATTTCCGAAGAGCTGCTCGACTTCACCAAATGTGTTTCATTGCGAAATTTGAAATCTAATAAATCAATCTTGCAATAGTTTCAAACATCGGATCAACTCAAATAATTGTTAGTCTAGAAATGTCTATGCAAAGAATTAAAACAAGAAATCACAAAAGAACAAACACTTGAATGATCTTCAATTCAAGTAAAACCATCATGCAATCGTAACCTAGGGGCTTTGCGATTTGTGGTACCAGTACGCCTACAAAGTCACTCAAAGAAGAAAAGGTGGACACAGCTCACCGAGCCACAAGAGCTGCTGTAAGTCTGGCAAATGTGTCATTGGTTGCCGGCAAACTTCCTGGAAAACCAGCGAGACGATCTTTGCCTCTGCATCCTGAGATCTGCCGATCTCCTCTCGAATGATCTGCAACAATGTCGCCTTGCCCTCCTTGGGCTCAAAGGGGTCGGCCACCCAGCGCACGCTGCAACCTACCAGCAAATCACGACATGGTCGTGAAGACGGAACATCTTTCCAAATTTGCGTCAGCCAGGATCTGGCAGCAAACGATGAAACCTTGTAAAGGTCGACTTGCTTGGTGCGTTTCAGGAGCAGCTTCACAAAGGATGATATTTCACTCTTTGTGCATCGGCCCATGGCCTCTTTGGTCCACAGCAGATTGCGCAGGAAATTGCCGGCTGCATAAACATCTGCGTATTCGGAGAATAGCCGGGGCACATCCAGTTTGTTGAAGCTGGAAATCACACATATAGGGTGAAGTTGAAGAAGTCCTTCAAGCATTTGAACGCTCAGGACATGCATCCAATGCAAGGGCACTGGCTGTTCTAAGATTGCTCTTACCCACGGACCAACTTCATGGGCGGCAATCTGCTGGACCAGTTGCGAGGCCTCCATTTGCTTCTCCCCGAAAGATTTCAACTGCAGCATCAAGCGCCGGAGGCGCATGGCTGCTGGAACATCTTGCTGCTGAAACCGTGGATATGCTCCCAGTCCTTGTCCACAAGGAGAGGCAGTCCAACTCCTTTGACAGTTTGTGCACCCATGGCAACCGTAATTGCAGGGCGCAGCCGCCGCCATGATCTTGACAGGACAAATGGCCCTGCACCGCTGAGTATCTATCTTATCGCACCATGAAGAATGAAGAAATTAATGCAGTGCATCTGTATTGAGATATCTTGAAATAGAGTGAATCTGAAAAATGTCTTAAAGTCTTAAAGCAAAACAGCTGCGTGTCGACATTTGCAATTGCACTCACAATGTTGCTTTAAGTATCTGTCTTTGATTCACAACTTGAAACTCTTCCACGCAACCTTCAAGAGGAGCTGTCTGTCCAAAAATCACACTGGACACAGCTTTCACACGCTTTCACAGTCTCCCTTTTGGAAAAAACCCACCGCTGTGGGCTCCAGAAAGCCCATGCCACGCCGTGCAGTGCCCATCCCAGAGCTCCAGCCTTGGTAGTAACGAATCGCCCGAGCACAGCCTGAGGCAACACCTGCAGCGACCAAGGAACGGTTGATGGGAATGGAATCAGCTTGGGCTTGGACGTAAGATATAGCATAGGACAATATGGAATAATGGCCACCTAGGGTATGAGCACTGCACAAAACTGACAGTTTCTCCCTGTTTCCCTGCTCTAGAATCACCGTACCGTTGCTGGAAAGCGCTCGAAATTGGCAGCCGGCCTGAATCTCAACCTGCAGGTCAGCCACACTGGTCATCCATCCTGCGCCCAAAGGTTGTGGGCTTTCCGCTGACGGCTGCGACACGGCCCCATAGCTGTGGAAAGGAGGTTGTTCAGACTATGCTGTCAACACCGGCAACGATTGAAATGAATAAGGTTGGGGGGATGATCGTTGCAAAATGTTGCAAAGCTTTCTAGATGCAACCTTCGCAAATCAATCTGAAAAATCTTGCACCTGTGGTCGACACATCTTTAAAGTTGATCTTGTTGAGATTCTTTCACCAGAGTAGCGTCACAGTAGTGTGACATAGTTTGACATAGTCACATAGTGACATTGTCATGAGACTCCACGGCTACAAGATATCTTCCTCGAATTGTCAATCTCAATTCTCCTGGTAACGCTGAGCGCAGCTGGCAGCTGGGTCGTCGCTTTTGATCCACTGCCTGCTGACATAGGCAGCTGAGACTAACATGAGTCAAGTTTGAAGATCTTGAGGATCCACGGTGTGCCATGATTCTTCAGGGAACCACCCAACTGTCCAAACATGTCCAAACTTGTTTTTACTTCCTTTACTTCAGAATTGGAAATAGCATGAAATAGCCTGACCCGATTACCCCTGAGACAGACCATGACATACCAACTTCAGCTCTCTACAGTTTCCCGAGACGTTTCCATGTTTCCACTCTGCTTGAACTCAAAGTCTTACAACTTTGTCAAGAAGCCTTTACAATGAATCTGCATACATCTGAACGACGAGTGCTTTTGAGTACATGAGATGCAACGAAACATCTTGCGAACAAATGCAGTTTTTGCAGGGCGATGGCAGTGATCAACGTCGCTACAAGTGTTCGGCCTCACCAGAGATAAAACAATGGAGGCTGTGAAACTACGAAACTCCAAGAATGACAGAACCAAGTTCTCAATGCTTCTTGTCTGCCTTCTTGACATCAAGAAATTGCTCTGGGACTCGAAACCCTGGTGTCAGCGGAGCCTGTTTGCACCGCAGAAAGAGCACGTAGGCATTGTGATCTTTCCTGGTTTGTGGCGGATTCCCCGCCATCACAGAGGCATCGGCTCGCTTGACCTGTGAGTCGTCCATGGTATAGAAGGCGTTATCCCCATTGGGGACACTCTCCGAACGCCTTCCCATGGCATAGTAATGTCCATGGGAAGCATCTTTGCCGGTGTGGATGATCGCATTGTAGAGTTCGTACTCATATCCTCCGATGAAGACACTTTCATCAATTTTGACGGGTGTCTTCTCCTTCGTGAAGTCCATCTTTTTCTTGTCAAAGGTGAAGCGATTCAAGCACAGGACAAGGTGTGCTGGTGGTCTGGAAATCTCGCTCCATTTGCCTGCTTGCGTCTTTCTTTGGCACACTGGGCATTCAACAAGATTGTCTGAGTCCATGCATTCGAATTTCAGTCTATCTTGCAAGAGGACTTGGATGGTCGGCACAACGCCTCGTTTTTCCACCTCTTTTGCTGTTGGTACCGGAAGTACGAGGTCAGTGAAGGTCTCTTCACGGACCTTGACATTGCCACATTCAGAGCACTGAGTATTCTCCCGAAGCTGTCCTGAGAACACCTCATGGAGCAACAGTTGGTCCCCACCACCAAGCTTGTCAAAGACAAAGCGCATGGCCTCGCTTACATCTTGATGTTGCCCCGATCTGTACTGTTCGGGAAATCCTTGCAGAATGTCTCTGATGTCAACATGCTTGCACTTTGTCAGGGCCATCTTTGCGAATTGTTTTTGAAACAAATCGACCACCTTCTTCCCGAATTCATAGTTCTCTTCGTCAGTCTTGGAGGGGTTCTCCTTGAGTTTGAGATTGAAGCTGTTGATTCTCCACACGAATGCATCCGTCAGGAACAGCGCCTGTATGAGGCTATTCATGTAGCACGTGTTGTTTGTGTTTTGGAGTCCCACATGGGGTGGCTTGTGAGGCACTGCCTTTGATTTGTCAGTGTCCAATTGGACGAACTGCGTCTGAGTGAGCAGAGGTTGCATGGGACTGTGTGCTCCCTGCAGTTGCACGGCTGGTGGTTGCATGGTTGCTGGGATCCCTTGGTTGTACTGCCATGCTTGAGCTTGCTGGCTTTGTTGGTTCATCCCCCCTTGGCTGTGATGATCTTGTGGGACTTTTGGCATGGTGTGGTAGGTGTGAAGCTGGGGATATGCCTGCTGATTATGAGTGCCGACATTTCCCATTCTATTCATCTGAGCTCCGCCATGTGGAGCGGTTGCAAAGCTGCCACTTGCCAGTGCTCTCAACCTACTCGCCAACTCTGAAGCTTCGGTGGAGTATTCTGATAAGCGATCTAGAAGAGGGAGTAGGGGCATCCAAACATCAGGGGGCAGAACTGGACCTTCGCAGTAGAGCAACAGAAGCAACGCAGGTGCCTGCATTGAAACCGTGGAGTCACTGGTACCCAAGGCCGCCACTGACATCAAGGCCGAGCGACAAAGCATGTTGGAGTTTGGCAGTTGTGAGAAAGCCACCAGCATGGCACGAAGCAGCCCAAAGAGTGGCAGTGGGCCTTGATAGATTCCACTCAATGAAGGCATCAAAGGACCCTGCGGAGCCCAATGCGATATGGATGCCCACAGGCTCATCAGGCAACTGGGATCGTCTGACAAGCCGATCAGCAGAGCCCGCACAGTTGACGGTCGTGGAGGACCAGGCAAGAGGTACCTGGAGGACACTCTGCTTTTCATGCGCCCTTGCGTTTACAAGCATCCCAATCATGTCTAGTATGACTGCATGCAACTACTGCACGTGACGTGTATATTGATCCGTGTTCCTGGGGCAGCCTGGCTGTGGAAATCATGATTTCTTTGATTTCTTCCGTTCTTGTTTATTTGTTCACTCCACCATTCATTTTGTAGAAGTTATATACATGATCATATAACATATATTGTCTACTTCTTTTTTGTTTTGTTTTTTCACGACTTGTTTTGAAATCTGCTGATGGTTGGAAGAACCAGGATGTTGCGAAATCATATATAGTGAAAACAAAAGGAACCCAATCAAGACAAAAAGAGCACTCGACAACGGGAACAGGCCAGCGTGCACAATCTGCAATGAATTTGGCATTGGAAATGCAGCAACACACCAACACATCATTGCATCACGTTTGTATTTGGCACAATTTCTTGGAGAAAAATCAAATCTGTGCACCTTGGCACACTTGGGATTTGCATTATGTTTGTATATGTTTGTTGTGTTTTCTATGTTTAGATATTTTTAGTCTTTCTAGCAGGTGAAGTCTCAGGAAGCCTTGCTCTCTGTCAAGCTTTGGCTGTAGTTTTCTGGGAAAGTGTTGAAACAGGCTATATCAGGCTATCAATATACATAGGCATCGGGTCGGAAGGATTGCCACCGTGTTTTACGTATATTTGTGTGAGGCTTCAGTAAGGGTAAAAACTCATGCCACTACAAATGTCAGAATCATGGTTTTTAATAAACATCCAAGAATCCAAGATTTTATGTCAAACCTCATGTCACCGCGAGGATCACCTATAGGCAAAGTAACCTGTGTTCATATGTTTTGCTGCTGCTGTTTGGTGTTCTCAGTCCTTCAGTGAACCTTTGAGGTTTCTTGTTTCTTTTGAATCCACAGTGTGTTATTTTAAGCACCAAACATGATCTTGGAACAATGTTTCCCATTGGATTCTAGTCTATCTACCCGTTTAAGCCTACATTGTCTCGACTTCACCTTACATTTTGAATTGTCTTTGTGCCCACAAGAGGTGGAATTGTTCTCTCCTTTGGGCGCCGCTTGTCAACATTCAAAATTGAATTAGTTATCTCAGGATGGAACTGTGGAGTAACAACAAGCTGATTGTCACTATGCACCTTCTGATCCTGTACCCGAAGTAAAACCACGTTTCTTGACTTCGGCGAAAGCAGAATCTCTCTTGCAATACTTGATCTCTGCATAACACTGCGCTTTCAAGAGAACACCGCAAATTGCACTCGTTTAGAGAATATGTCGGTTTAAGATTTGAGACAATGCTTTATTGTGAAAGGAAATGTGACACTGTGTTCCGACGAACCATATTTTGAAAAACGCTGGAGAATGTTGAACGAGTCAACGACATTGCTCAAACCTCAACAAGCTTTCTTGAAGCGGTTCTCTTCTTCAAAGCATTGTTTTGAACTTGCGAACATCTTAAAGCAAACATGAGATGAGGTCACTGTGTATGCTACGTATACATGTGCTGAAAATGCAAATTGCATAATTACACTGAGTGGATCTGAATGTGATAAAATATGCTACCTGCGTTTTAAAGAAATGACGACTTTCTTGCATGTTACCAGTCAGTGGTGGAGAATGCTTCTCTGTTTTACTTGATTGCGCGTACGATGTAATTTACCAAATCAAATCAATGTTCTAGTCCACGGGTGTAAGCAAGCTAGATGATGTTCATGCAATGATATTTCAATAGTATGGACTTTGTAGATGGTCAAGTGTCCATGTAGATAGTAATCAACATCCAGCACATCCTCCTACAAACTAACAAAAACGCACTCCCACAGTCCCCAGCCTTTCTTGACATGATACTGACATGAATGAACGCACGGTGAATAAATTGTGTTTTGCGATGTTTGCAAGAAAAAATGCACATGTAAAGTATTATTGCCTTAGGCCTGATTCTATCTTAAAACTTGCATAATAAGCGCAAAAAATCTTGAAAACAATCCAAGGATTACTCAAATATGAAACTACTAACAACAAACGCAAACAAAACAATAAAACATCATAACTTAATATATATATCTGGTTCACGGTGAGTAATTCTTTTCATTTCCGAAGAGCTGCTCGACTTCACCAAATGTGTTTCATTGCGAAATTTGAAATCTAATAAATCAATCTTGCGATCGTTTCAAACATCGGATCCACTGAAATAATTGGTAATCTAGAAATGTCTATGCAAAGAATTAAAACAAGAAATCACAAAAGAACAAACACTTCAATGATCTTCAATTCAAGTAAAATCATCATGCAATCGTAACCTAGGGGCTTTGCGATTTGTGGGACCAGTACGCCTACAAAGTCACTCAAAGAAGAAAAGGTGGACACAGCTCACCGAGCCACAAGAGCTGCTGTAAGTCTGGCAAATGTGTCATTGGTTGCCGGCAAACTTCCTGGAAAACCAGCGAGACGATCTTTGCCTCTGCATCCTGAGATCTGCCGATCTCCTCTCGAATGATCTGCAACAATGTCGCCTTGCCCTCCTTGTGCTCAAAGGGGTCGGCCACCCAGCGCACGCTGCAACCGACCAGCAAATCACGACATGGTCGTGAAGACGGAACATCTTTCCAAATTTGTGTCAGCCAGGATCTGGCAGCACACGATGGAACCTTGTAGATTGTAGAGGTCGACTTGCTTGGCGCGTTTCAGGAGCAGCTTCACAAAGGATGATATTTCACTCTTTGTGCATCGGCCCATGGCCTCTTTGGTCCACAGCAGGTTGCGCAAGAAAATTGCCGGCTGCATAAACATCTGCGTATTCGGAGAAAAGCCTTGGCACATCCAGTTTGTTAAAGCTGGAAATCACACATATAGGGTGAAGTTGAAGGAGTCCTTCGAGCATTTGAACGCTCAGGACATGCATCCAATGCAAGGGCACTGGCTGTTCCAAGATTGCTCTTACCCAGGGACCAACTTCATGGGCGGCAATCTGCTGGACCAGTTGCGAGGCCTCCATTTGCTTCTCCCCAAAAGATTTCAACTGCAGCATCAAGCGCCGGAGGCGCATGGCTGCTGGAACATATTGCTGCTGAGACCCTGGATATCCTTCCAGCCCTTGTGCACAAGGAGAGGCAGTCCAAACGCTTTGACAGTTTGTGCACCCATGGCAACCGTAATTGCAGGGCGCAGCCGCCGCCATGATCAAGGACAAGGACAAATGGACCCCACGCAACTGAGTATCTATCTTGTCGCACCATGAAGAATGAAGAAATGAATCTAGTGCATCTGATTTGAGATATCTTGAAGTAAAGTGAATCTGAATAATGTCATCAAGTCTTAAAGCAAAACAGCTGCATGTCGACATCTGCAATTGCACTTCATTCTGTTACCTGTCTTTGATTCACAACAATTAGAAACTCTTCCGCGCAACCTTCAAAACAAGCTGTCTGTCCGAGAAAAAAAAAAAGTCACACTGGACACAGCTTTCACATGCTTTCACAGTCTCCCTCTTGGAAGAACCCCACCGCTGTGGGCTCCAACAAACCAATGCCACAAAAAGGGGCAATGCCCCAACTGTTTGTTTAGTTGGAAGTTGGAATCTGTGAATTCTCTTCGGCGTTATGTTTGGGCAAACAGGCGCTAATGCGTGCCAGCCTTGTCTCTGTCACCTTGCGTAGAACTGCGTCAGCTCCTATCAACTGCCACTTTGCATGAGAGGGCTCAGCATGGCTGATGCCTTGTCTCACAAAACGCATTTATTTACCAACTGATCAAGTCTTGATAAAATTGGTTGGACTACATGCGTCATGTCGCCAGTACGATGATAGCAGTCGCACGTACGAAGGGCTTGATGTCAAAAGGCTTAGACTTTGACAATTTGGTTTTCTACTTGTGGAGAACGGAAGCTTGAAGCAGCTGACAACAATACCATGCACAACTTGCCGGGTCCTGCTATATCCTTTGGCTTGAAGCCATCTTGATGTTGACGAATACACGAGATTCTTGACCTATGTGAGCTCAAAGGCAATCACCTGGGCCCGGCAAAGTAGCAGTACTCAAACGATTGGATTACACCTCACGCAAAATGCAAACATCGGGTGCAAGGCTGAATCTGTCTCAGTGAAAAGGCATGCAAGGGGCCTGTTGTCCTGTCCTCAGCGCTGTGCTAATGCCGATGTCTCACAGGTTTTCACCGGTTGGCAAAGCTGCACCCTTTGGGTTGACAGCTGGTGCCGATGGCCAATTCTGGTTGTCTGTTGTTGATTGTTGATTGGCAATGAAGGGCCCAGCCCTCATGACCAGTGCAAAATTGCTCAAAATTGACTGGATTGAAGGGATATATATCAATATTATATATATTATATGTATCAGTGTATATGTGTATATAGATATTCGTGTGTGTAATCACTCATGAATTACCGGAACCCAATGCATGCAAGGTACAGCTTGTCAAAGATTCACAGCAAGTCATTGCGATGAGTTTCGCCGGGATGAGTTTCTTTTGCATGGAGAGTCGTGTTGAGCTGAGCTGGTAGCAATGTGAGTCCCGTGTGAGTGAATTGAATTCCATGAATGTACGAATTGTATATAATAAGCTACCATATAATACTGCATCCTTTTTGGTCTCGCTTTGAACCATCAAGCAGGGAGACAATTCGTTCACGTACTGCCTGCTCGTTGCTCCAAGGCAACTATGGCTGGGAAAAGCCGACAAATCACCTGGAGAACCAATCATGAACAAATCCAGCAGCGCTACTTTACAATCGACCAGCTATGAGCAGTTGGTCAGCGGCGACTGAAAAAAACAAGTCCAAATAACTCCAAATAATAAAGTATATATACAAAACAAATCAAAACAACATAAACGAGTTCAAAAACCGAGGATTTGAATCCGTCAGTTTTGGTATCAAGGCAGTGGAGAGTTTGCAGGAAAAGCAATGGTGCCTCAATGTACCTCAGGGATCCTCAGGCTGTCTCAGGACTCACCTTTTGGCCTATTCTCATTCAGAATTCATGAGCACTGCAAACAGGACTTTACACTCACACGATTGCAAGCACAATCACTGTTCTGGACTTTATACTCGTTACCCATGCAGTTACATACACAATTTCAAGATGTCAAAACAATCAGCTTTCAAGTTTCTTTCACATAACTTTTTTCAGCTTCTGTTGGGATACAGCATTGGTAGGCTCGTTTGGTGACGTGGTGTCTCTTGGTTGCATCGCCTTCTATCCATTGGGTCCCTGTCTGCATTGGTTTCAATGTTTGAAGGCTGGTGCAAATGAAGACCCCATGGCAGGGCTGCATGGGAAACCTGCTAAGCTAAACATTTTAAGTGTGATTCGAAGCCAAACCAGTCACAGGCACCACAAATTGAGGTGTTTCATGTTTCATGTTACAGGCCAAACCAGTTTCATGTTTCCCAATCTTTCAAGGTCAGCGGTCGAGATCACTTCCACATCATGTGAGGGGGATTGTGACCACATTTTTTCCTCGCCGTATCTTTGACGAAGAATATCATGGTTAGGCTGTATGTACAAATGCGGCAAGCGGCTCCTCCTGCAGAAAGTTACAGAAGTATACACATGCATATAGCATCATATAGCCATATTCTTCCGATGATGCCAAGTCGCAAGCCAGCCTGCCCCAAATTGAGAGATTCCATGAATGAGATATCCAACAGAAACCCTCCATGGTTCCAGTTCCGAGCATCTTTGATGCTGGTGAGATCCAAGATGCAGCTGCCACAATGTATTTCAAATTATATGATTTACACTTCAACAACAGTTCAAGTTCAACAAGCAATGATGGGGGTGTTCAAGAGGTGCGACATCAGCTACATCAGGTGGTATCCCCAAAAGGTCAATATCAGTTTTGGAGGGACATCATTTGTGGAACCCTCCAGCTGCGCTGCAGTCAGCTGCCAAAGTCAGACATTCCAGCACTCATCCTGTCGGCTGGTGACAATCGCAGCAAAGGTGTGAGAACCATGGTATCGGGGAATCAAAGTGTGACAGCCGAAATGGACAGGACCCTGCAAATTCCAAAGAATTGCTTTTTTTTTTTTCGGTAGATTGGAACGCCAGTTATGTACTACCAGTGATGAATCAACATCACCTCAAACTTCGCTGGTTTTAGGGGGGAGGGATGGGGTGTGGACGGCTTGAGGAAATGAAATCACAGGGGACGAGTCACTCCCCCGGTCGCCGCAGAAATGTTTTCCGTTTCGGCTCTTGCGCTGGGGTTCCACAACAAACAAGGGCAAAGCAAGTTACGTTTGCATATCAATTAGAGTTAAATGCGAATGCGTATCATCATGTAGCGTGTGTGTATATATATATAGGTATATATCTCTCTACATGTAAATATATATATATATAGGTATATATGTATATGTGTAAAGATAGTGATATATATATATATAGGTATACATGTATATGTGTAAACAGAGTTAAATATATATATATATATAAAGGTATATATGTATACATGAAAACAAATATATATATATATACGTAAACATAAATATATGTATATGTATATGTAACCATATACACATACATGCGTATATGTATATATATAGATATAAATATACATGTTCATACATGCATACGTACATATATATATACATATACACATCCATCAATTGGACCCCCGCACCAAGTGGAATCTGGGGGTCTTGCTCAAAAAACGTGCTGGGGAAGTTGCATCCCAAAGAAGTGTTTCTAAGACGATTCATCCCTCACCCTCCCAAATTAGATTCCGCATCACAAGGGGGGTCACAAATGTATGGTGAAAAGAGTACGCAATCTGACCTGAATTTGACCTGTGCTCCCATGGTCCTTTTTCAATATGACACTTCCGTAGTGAAGCATATCATACATTCAATATCAGTATGTATGTACATATATGTAAATAAACAAATAAATATTCCACATTTATATAACATCTACAACATAGGCATGTATATATAGTATACACATATGTATAACACACAAATATGTATATACAACAAATAACACATACATATAACATATGTAAGTATAAATATATATATAAATGTACATACATGTAACAAACATGTAACATATATATATATGACATGCAATAACGTACATATATATATATATATATACGTATATGACATATATGTTATGTATGATTATGTAATATAGTAACTAAAACATATAACATACATATATACCATACACACACATATATATATGACATATACATACAACATATATATATATATAGAGACAAATAATATACAAAACACACACACACACACACCTATATATATAAAAATATTTATATATATTATGTATATAAATGTATATGACATATACATCTAACGTATATGTATATAACACACACACATATATATATATATACAGATATTACATATATACCTATATACATTCATATCTGTGTGTGTGCCAAAAACTTTGCTCCAATCACTCAAGACTTGCCCAGGCAAAAAGGCTTTCACTGTACGAGTAGTTGGGCTGCGGACAATGCTGTCCCTGCTGGGATATCCCTTGAAAGCAGTATCATCTGTTTACATTAAGGGAACTATCACATGAAACACAGCAGCAAGGGACGATGCATGCACCGTGAACATAAGTGGATCATAGCATAACACAATGTAACAAGATTTACCAACATCTACCCGTACGTAGTACATCCAAAAAAATCTGAAGCCATCCCAGTGCAGTCACGAGCCGGCGTGCGAGTGCATCGCTGACAGCGGCGAGCCCCGCCAGCCTTTGACACTCAGCAAGAAGTGTATCCAACTCAGCCTGCACAGCTGCGCCAGCGGTGCGATGCAAATGCGCTCACTTCTTGCTACACAAAAAAAGCAAGCATTTTTTTCCAAAACATATAATATATATATATATTATAACATATATATAACATATATAACATATGTAACATATAACATATATAACATGCAATTACTCCAAATTTCCGAGTACATCTTTATCAGTCAATATTCCAGCTTCATCCATGTGTCCAAGTTCTAGAATGACACCCTTGCATCTTGTCCGATACAAGGCCAGGGGACCTTTTGCAGAACAAGATTTGGTACTGAAAGCTCTGAGTCCATGAGCGATTTGGACGTTTCCAGCCTGAGGATCATCCTCTGCACCTG
This sequence comes from Symbiodinium kawagutii, assembly GCA_009767595.1. NCBI lineage: Eukaryota > Dinophyceae > Suessiales > Symbiodiniaceae > Symbiodinium > Symbiodinium kawagutii. The sequence continues at coordinate 386,389 of VSDK01021075.1, forward strand.
TGACAGGAAGACTCATAGCTTTGACCATTGGGATTCGCTCAGCTGAGTGAATACACTGAAGACATAGTATGAAAACGCTGAATACTACCGGAATATACCGGAATTCATAGCTTTGACCAATTAAGGATTGACTCAGCTACGAGAACTTGACAGCTTTGAACCATGGTTTTTGACAACTTGGCTTTTGAAAAGTATCAACCTGGCGTGTGAAAAGAATCGAGTCGTCTCATCGGTTTGCTGGTTGATCGATGTTGATCAAAACGGCTAGGAATTGAGTATTGATTTGATTCTTCCTGTTGTGTTCTTAACAAACTAGCCCAACTAGCCTCTCAAAAGAATCAAAACTGGAATGAAATCATTGTTTCCAAATTTCATTTTTCTGCAATGTCTTGTCTTTGGACATTTCTGCTTCCTCTTTCAAGGCAATGGGCGACATCTGAGTAGCAAAGAACACTTGATTTGTTTTGATTCTGCGCCTTTTCCCTTGCTGTTGAAAACAAATTAAGTTTCATCTTAATGTTAGCCTTGTTTTCCATCTTAATCCTGTTGATTCTTCCTTTTCAGGCCATTTTCACTTGGTACTGAAAACAATGTATGATAAGAGGGTTTCAGAGCATTCATTCTGCGGAAGCGGTTGAAATAAGTAAATGTGGAAATAATCTGCAGGACTCTGAAGGTATAGTTTCTAGTCACATTAGAATTATCATGAATCATAGTTCTCCTTTTGAAACTAATTTGCTCTTCTACTCGCTCCTTTTGGTCAAGGACTTGAAAAAAATAGATCTACCAGGCTCTCTGGCTCTCCTATAATTTTCAGTTCCAACTGTGGATCAAAGGATGAGTTCATCAATAAATTGGATAGTCATTGAGCATTCTACACAAATCATCTGACATCGCCTGCAGAGTCAAGTGGACCTTGGGTCAGTCGCGATGGTGCCTGGCTGCTTCAGAATGCTTAACCATCTCAGACCATCTCGAACTGAATGGTTTGCTCTACAAGCTTTGAAACTCAGCATAGCCGGCATTGTTCAAGCTATCCGAGCTACCCAACAATTGGAATCTGTGGCTTTGAATCTATGACAAGCACAAGAGATCAAGTCCGCCAGGGATGCAAAGTCAGCAGATTGGCCTTCGAACTGCCACCACAGCCAAGTAACTTCACGTTTCGTCATCGCATGATGGCATGTGATGGGTGATGATTGACATTGCCATATATACATCATCGACATTGAGATGTATTAATCAGAGGATCAACCAGGATTTAACCAGGTAACCATCTCGTTTTCAGATTTTGACGTCTGGATTTCCCACATCCTCCTGTCGTATCAAGGCAGATATTTTGCAGATGCAACTCGTGGCCAACTTACGCCATCCATCCAGTCGTGGCCATGGCCTTTGGTGATCTCCGATCGCACCTCAGAGGTCTGCGCTCTGAAAGGACCTACGGACTATCGCCCTTTCCGTAGTCAAACTGGTTGCCAGGCAAACTTGGAAAGGGTGTGAAAGGGTGCTAGGTTGTAGGTCAGTTGCCAGGCAATACAGCATACCCTTCGACCCTTCGCTGCAAGGATAGGTAAAGCCTTTTTCAGAAAGACACGCAACATTGAAACGTGTCAAATGGTGCATGCTCTGATATATCCAAGCAAGGAGTCCAAACAGAACCCTCTCCCTCTCCATATCAATTCCTATGTATGTCTGAGGCAGCAGGCGGAATCAGACTTTCAATCTTACTCCAAACCAATAATTTCTGAAAATGATTGCCTGGAAAAGCATGTCCGCTTGGTGGTGTGACAACTACAACCATCTCTGTTTGGGACGTGTCTGAGGATATCCACCACAGGAGCTCGAGACTTCATGAGGTTTGGAAGGTCGGGCCTTGGCAAAGAAAATCTGAGACCTCGATAAGACCTTTGAACAAAGGTGGACCTTTGGTCAGGCTATGATCACAAATCACCTGCTTGACAAATTATGCATAAAATCATACATGTGCACTTTACAAATATACATGCATACATATGTACACTGCAAATGCACACATTTAAGATCATCTAGGTAACTTGGACTGACCAAACCCTGAGTTTGCACAACATTGCACAACAGAAAATCCAAGTAGTTCTTGGTTGTCCGAAAGGTGTTGGACCTGTCAAATCGGTGGCAAACTTTGCACCAAAAGGATTGAAGAAGGGGACTCAATGCAGCCCACTGATACTGTAGTTATTTTCCAGAAACTAGCCGTTGATGGTTTAATCGTTGGCGAATCAAAATATCAATCAGTTACCTCTGATCCAAGTGACATGGAAGAAGGCCGTTGTCTAGCAACGTCTCCTGGCTCTGTCACAATGTCAGGAAGGACTGGAGATGGTCCAGCTATACCATGATTGGTCAATTCCAGCTATCCCAGTGGTCAATTGAACCAGCCATTATGAGTAGTGGTGAATGGCGGTAATGAATTCCAGTGGTGAATGAATTAATTATCCAGCTATGCTGGTCAATGACGGTAATGCACAGTACTCCCAAAACAGCTTCTGCGTGTTTTCAACATGTAATCCCTGATGATTATCAATTGTCAGCTTATGCATAATTTTCCAAATAGCTGGCCTAATCTTGTCTATTCTAAAGAAACAATCACAGAAGGCCCACAGGTCATCAGTATATCAGAATATCAGAGAAAGCCTAAACAGCAAATTAGCCGGTACAACAACATCCAATACATGTCAAATTTGTGTATGTATGTATGTATGATATTGTATAATGCATAATCATAAATATATATATACATAAAGTATGTACAAATGTATATCATATCTATATGATATAATACATCCTGGTATCGAGATATGATATAGAGATAGTCCGGGTATGACTTCTCTAGTATAATGTATATATAATATATCATATATCAAAATATAATAACATGGTCAGAAATGGCCTGACTTCACAGCAACAGAAACTCCAAAGATGACCACTGCAGGTGGCATGATCTGCCGAAGGGCACCAACTGTCAGCTGGCCTGCACTGCACGCTCTGGCCTCCAATGCGACATCATCCTGAGGAACACGGTGGTTACTGTAATGGTGCTTAATGGTGCTTTTTCAGTGTCGCAACATGGCAAACATTGCACTTCTATGGACTTTGGACTTCTATAGAACATCGATAGTCAATCAGAAAAGTATTTATGTCTCTGAGTTTTCTGTAGTGCTGAATTAGGCTCTGCATCACAGTTTCCACTGCAATCCATCTCACCTTCACAGACCTCTTACATAACCATACTGGCGATCAAAGCTGTAAACCAGGCAGCACGCCTCATCAGCATCTTGGAGTATCCAGCAGGTGGTCTGCTCTTCCACTTCCTCTTGCAAGCAGTCCAACCCCTGAGGGCTGCAGATTGGCTGCTGATGCTACTACTGAGGGATGATGCTAACGCTGACGCTGAGTCGAAGCATGGCTGGTTGAGACAGAAATTGCGTACCTGTGTGTGTGTACATATCATGTGTGCAGTATACATGTATAAATAGGTAAATATATAAATATATATATATATATACATACATATATCAAAATAAACAAATTTTTAAAAAATAGATACAAAAAACATATATATATATATGTATATATACATAGCACATGAAAATCCACCATCTTACTAAAGTACGGGTTGATGCGCGCTACTGAAGGTTATCTGAAGGTCTTTTTGTCTTTGCCGGTTGTACAACAAACAAATGTGATAATAGTAACAACATGTAATAACAACATTCTCCTACACACATTGCACCAAAATGCACCTAGCTCAACCTTCAAGTCTAATCACAAACCGCCTGAATCTCCGCTCGTGCCTGGTAGAGGGCAAACTCCTCCTGCAACAAATTGATTCAGTCGATGCATGAAGGCTTGCAACCAGTTTTGATAACTTGAGATGCGTAGCATTTAGCCTGCATAGCATTCTACCTGAAAACTTAAAATATGGCGTGAGTGGAAAGGAATGAAACTGTGTGTATGGATGTTCCTCAAAAGGGGTACCCCTAAATAATCAAAAATTGACTATCAAATCAAGCCACTGTTTTTTGGGGATCCCCCATTTTGAGAAACACCCAATCTACTAGTAGCGATCAAAAGAGCGCAAGCAAGATGGTCGTGGTCATTGGTTGGCACCTGGTCAGCAATGAAAAAACATACTCCAGCCTCATACTCACGCAGTTCGTGGTCTTGCCAGTGGCTCAGGTTGCCTAAACCTTGGTGGAGGAGTCACGAATGACTTGGATGTCAACAATTTTCAACTCGCTTCATTCTCTTTCATTCTCCATTTTCAACCTGCGTTTTACGCAAAAAGATGCAAAAAGAACTTTTAAGCAATCTCTGCACCTCCCTTAACCAAGCTCTTGAGCCATGACCGTGGTACCCAGACTTTTTCCTGCTCTCTACAGCTCGTCAAAAGCTGTAGATCTATCAGAGAATCGGCACACAGCCAATCCAACTGCTTCCTTTCGCGCACCGCTCGCGTGGGGATGCAAGACTCTCCGGAAGAGTTGGAACGGTGGTCACCACATTGTGAAAGAGCACAAGGCAGATCCAGGCAGATTCAGGTGCTTCAGTGCTTCATTTTCTTGTTCATTTTGGAACAAAGGACATGTTCTGCATTCCCACTTGGCAACTTCAATTTGATGCATCAGGAGCTGAATTAATGCATCAATTAATGTCACATACATATTCTAATTTCCGACCAATGTCAGAAAAGTAATGCTAGGATTCCAGATTCCCCCAGGTTTTGCCAACTTTCCATCGGACTTGAAGCGGTACTTTCAAGTCGCAACCAGCTCGGATCATCTCTGACACTGCAACTTCCCGAACTTCCACCAAGCGGTTTTCCTTCAGGGTGCCACCCTTGAGGGGACTAGGCAGCCAAATCTGGCTCGGCCCTGTGTCTGGTGTCCCAAATCACCATAAAATCTGAAAAAAACCAACCATAAATGTATCCCAATCCATAAATGACGCCAGTGATGTATCATAATTGCGTTTTACAAACAACAAAACATCTAAGAATATAAGGTTAAACATGAAGTGACTTGTTTGATTCTGATATATTTAAAGCTTAAAACCCTTCAATTCATTGGGATGTCTCCGCCTCCACTTCAAGCATCAGCTCATCGTGGATCTGCAATAACAAGCGACCCACCAAACGACATTGGCCATTGGCTGAGTGGCTTCGGAGCTCTTTCAAACCTCGAGGCAGTTTCGAAGCCTATCCAGGGACCTTGGGGATCCTCCCAAAAAAGCAAGAGATGAACCCAACAGAAATTGTAAATCTTAACAATTATCGACTTCAACTCAACATGCCTTAACTAAAAAGCAAATCTTAAACAGCTGCTGTTTCAGTTGGCAAGCAACGCTGATGGATTCCAATCATCGCTGCTTTCATGAGATCCGCCGCTGAGGCTTGGCACGCCGTGTTCACCGCCTGGCGCTCTGCATGTGACCTCTGCGCTGCTGAGGCAGATCCCAGCAACGGCAAAAAGCGACGACGGCCATGCACCGTCTCCACGAAGCCTTGCTGACGCGCTTGGGCGGTGCAGGAAGTGATCCAAGTGGCGACACCTGGCAGTGGGTCAAGCAGTTAATCAACCAATGATGGGGGAGAATGACCAACAAAACTATAGGGAAAACAATGGTTAATTATAGGGGAACCAGGGGTACTAGGTTTTGACCCACAGCCACCTTGGTATTCCTTCATGAAAGATGCTCTCAGTTCGTTGGCTTGATGTCTTGATATTCCAAGATCTGCAGCCAACTTGCCAGAACCAACACCATAAATCAAGCTGTAACAAATGCGTTTTGCACCACTACGTTCTTCAGGTGTAATGTCTGAAGAGCACTTTCCCAGCCAACCAGCTGCAACTTGCTTGAAAACATCTCCACCCTGATGCAAGATGTGTAGAAGTCGTTGGTCGCCCGAAAAGTGGGCCATTAATCGAAGCTCGATCTGCGAGTAGTCCAAGCTCAGCAGCACGTAGCCAGGTTCTGCTGTTAGCAACTGCCGAGGATTCACCATGATCCTTGGAGCCTCTTTTGAAACATCCACGGCTGCTGCCAAGCGCCAAACCTGATCAGCAGGATATGATAGCACTGATGTACCATGTTGAATCAAGACCTGCCGTACTGTACTGGACCTGGCATCATCCGCATAGACCTGCCAGCCGCGGGACAGCCAATACTGCGCTAAGGATGGTTCCCCATCCTGACCATTCATCGGCTGATCACACGTGCGAGCAGACACTTCTTGAATCGATCCTTCCCTCAAAAGTCGGGGTTTGGGAGGTGCCTCTGCAGCAGATGCTACAAATACCCTTGCTCCGAACGTCTGCATGTCCCCTTTCATCAGTTCTTCATGCAAGGATGGTCGGACCACTTCGCTGATTTGGAAGGCATTCTCCAAGCACATCAGAGGGACAGATCCTGGTCACACTAGCGTAAAAGGCAAGAACTTGGGACCTGGACCACTAACAGTCAACTCTTTATTATTTGTGGCTAAAACAAATCCTGACAATAATATCCTACCAATGCCAGTGTGCAGGGTGGGCATAAGTTTCGATGGAAAAAGATCATTTCCACTTTTCGAAGGTTGCTGTGGCCGTGAAGATTGGCAAGCGGCACACCCGAAGTGGCGCAAAACAGTCTGTCCATCCACCGATCTGTCTATCCATCCTTCCACCCATCTGTCAATCTATCAGTCTATCCATCTGTCTAATCATGCCCAATCTGTCTACCTTCTGTTTCCTATGCATTCCTATATGCTAAGCCTGTCACAACTTCTGGAATTTGAAGACCCTCACCTGCAGCACCTGTCTAGAGCCCTTTGCCTGGATTTTGTTTGCACTTTTTCCATCTTTTTCCTACTTTTTCAAGTGTATAGCATGGCACGTGTTTCCCCTGCCAGGTGAGGGCTATTTATGTGAGTTGTCTCAGTGCTTCGCATCCTCCTTTTCCTCCTCCTACTTCCTCCGAGCTCCAGATCGCACTGGCCACCACCAAACCGTGGGGCCCGGTTTTCTCAAAGTTCGTAGTGGTCGAACTTGTTCAACCGTAAAGTACTGCGCATACAAGTTGAAGTGGGTTCTCTGCTTTTCGGACATAGCACCTGCTTTTAGAGTCGCACGTTGAAATCAGCGAAATGGCAAGTCTTTTACTCTCGTTTTGAACACGTTCAACAACGGTTTGGAGCAAATTTTCTGACTCTTCAATACTTTTCATTTGTGTTAATTAATTAGTCACTCATTGATCAACTTGGAAAGAAATAGATCTTTCAAACATCCTTTCATATTTCATCAACGCCATTTGACGACGCTGGATTGGATAAATTTTCATTTGAGCGGTGTTCAAAATCCTTCTTTGATTTCAAGGCGATAATTATTTACTTACGATTCGGCTTACGGTAGCTTACGTTTTCCAACATTTTACTTACGGATAGGGTTTGGGACAAGATTAGCTTACGATTCGCTTACGGTAAAAATTGGTTGGCATGAATATTGCTTACGAATCGCTTACGAAAACATGTCTGCCTCACATAGCTTACGTCAGAGCTTACGAATACCTTATGAAACACAGGAAAAGACTTACGAATGACCTCAGTTATCGCTAGCCCTTTACTAAATATGTAAAGGGCTATTTAGAACGCTGCTCATTTGTGTGTGGATTCTCAACAAACCCAAGCACTGTGATACTGACGTGATTCTTTTGCATTCCCACAACTCACTATGCTGTGTCATCACATCTCCTGTAGCAGTTGCCAATCTGCCAGTTGCAGTGCCAGTTTGTACGAAATCAGCCCGAATCCGTGGCTGTGAAAAGGGATGGCCGCAGGGGTGGCTGCTGCCCGTCGAAAAGGTTTGACACAAAGGACACAAGGGCTCCATTCTCGGAGCTTCAGCAGATCGCTGAATAGTCTCAATGCGCTTCACTGCATGGATTAGTTGTCGATATTCCAGGATTAGGCTTACGACTTCATTGGGCAACAAGCGCTTCAGCAATTCTTGGGGAGATTTGTGGCAAAGCCTTCCATTGGCCTTGCGTCGCATCTGCGTACCTTTTGGCAGGGGGATTCCAAGGTCGTCAAAGAGCGCACGGCCCACATCCTCACTGGAGTTCAATAAAACCTGCCGACCCACCACCTTCTTCACATGTTCCTGGATTGCTGCCATCTTGTACAACATGTGGCAACGTGTATGATTGGGATCCTTGGTTTGGCATCCAATTCCAAAGTGTTCCATCCACGCCAGAACTGTAGCAATTGGCATTTCTATCCACCAAAAGCTTCCCAGCAGCTGCTGCCGTCCTAACCTTCGAAGCAGTTCTGCCAACACTGGAAGCACTACAAAGGCTTCGGGCCATGCAGTCGCAAGTCGGGCTCTCATTACTGGGCTAAGACTTGAAGCATTTCCAGCCACAGTGGCACTGGCAGATTCCAGGCTCACTTGGCAAAGTGCCGCCAGTTGGGACACTTCGACGTTCTGTTTGTCATCGGGATCCAACAACCAGTAGGCAATACGAGGCTCTGCCAAGGAGCATTGCACATCAATGCCACGCTTGAGAAATGCCGCCACGAAATCTTTGGCATTGGACGTGAGGCACAAATTCTGTTCCTCCTTAAACCATCCCCAAATGGAGCCATCCGGCGGTACTGCCGTCTTCTCAGAGGTTGGAGGCGGTAAAATCAGGCAGTATGCTTCACAGGGACCCAGCGACAAACACAGGGCCTCCTCCTTGTCTCCACCTAGAACGATGGATGCGCCAATCCAGTCTACCTCGGAGCAACATGGAGCAACAAGACAGGTGAACGTTTTGTTCAAGTTGAAACTACATCTCTGCGTGCTGAATCCGCTCGAAAATAAGTCTAAGCTTCCAACAGTTGACAAGCGAATGCTCAATGTTTGCAGTGCTGGATCGGCCACAGAGAGAATCTGCAGTGGAGGCAAGCGAAAACGAGCACCTGACGTGTCAATGTCCACGGACATCCCAGGAATATCCAGGCGCATGGGTGCAATATATGTACGACTAGTCAACGAACAAACGAATCCAAGAAATAAGAGAACAGTCGAATAGTTGGGATGTTCACCTACCTGTTCTTCGCATAATCGGTGTTGAATCATTCCTTTTGATTGCAGTCGCTTCCTTTTAAGAGTGCCATGCACGTATCATCAAACATCATTGTGCATGCAACGGCAGCAAACCCAAGTCATAATGGTATCATGCGACAACACTCATATGATTGAACAAGTTGCACATTTCTTGCAGGAACATTCCTATCATACCATTCATCTGCTGCCTTAGCATTATACAGCTTGCTTTTTGCAACTCACTTCGTCGGCCTGGACTTGCCAATGCAGATGCCAAGAAGTTTGCTTCGCTCTGAACACATGGGTGCGGCTCTCCACGTGCTAGTACCAGAGCTGACTGCGAGTCTGCGAGACCCTGTGATGCTCCTCCAAACCGCACAAATCAAACATCAAACCATCACTTGTCTTTTGCATTGTTTGTCTTGTATGACCCCTTGGATTTCATCCATCAGGATAGAAATGCATGGAAAATACTTCGTAGATCTACATAGATCTTAGCGATGCGTGTTGATCCGGGAAGTACATCCAACGCTCTTTTCTTTTATTGAGCAGCTTTTGAAACCTAGTGTGGCTTAGCTCTAACGTTTGGTCAACACGCATTGATTAATCAAGAACCAAAGGACTGTGAAGAAATCTTCATCAACTGAAAAAGAAAGCTTGATCGCAGCAAGCCACGAGCACAGTCCCGAAACTATTGATCGGTTCTACTGTCAGATATTCCCACGGAATCAGAGATAGAAAATCAATGATCTGTTTCACCTTAAGATCCACAATATTAAACGAGGCATAGGGGCTTATGCCCCTCCCAGTAGCCTCCAGATGCAACTCCGCAAGACGACCCAGGAGACCCGCCGACTGCTTCCTTGGCGCAGTGGTTGACATGGTTGACTATGCAAAACACTGGTTTTTTGAAGGTCAAATGTTGATGGTTCAGAATGGTCCCCAGTCCCCAATGGTTGACAATGATGAAAGATTTCTTCGCACTGCATACTGGTTGCGAATTATTGGCAATTGTCAACTATGATGATATCGGCCATGGTTGATAATGATTGTGGCTTGCAGTGGTCAATCCGGCATGGCTTGTAATCAAATATTGCAAACACTTATACTATACCGCAACTGTAATGATAGATAAATAAAATGACAATCGAGGGAGCGCTTATCACCAGCAAATTCAACAACAATAAGCACTGATCCATATCGTCCGTTCAGCGACAATAATGTCGGGTTATCTCACGGACAACCCCATCTTCGCAGCGTTTTCATGTGCTTTCATGCTGCAAGAATGAGATTCAATCCAATTCTCACAGTACTCAAATCAATGCCATCCATCAGTGATCCATCTTGCATCAGGTACTCAGACATTTAGACCCTCACACCCCTGAACCCATGAATATGTACTGCAATCATAAATAATGTCAACCTCGCTATAAGAAACCCCTCCGCAATAAAGTACGCCAAAATCCCGTTTGCAATAAGAACCCCTCCTCAATAAAGTACGCCAAAAAATTTGGGGCAACCAAATTTAGCAGTACAAAATTCATGATCCAAATGTCGTAGATTTCTGGTTTTAACTATCTTTAACAATTAGCCAATTCATTTTGCAATACTAAAAGCTCTTCTGCATTTCCTCCCAATTGGATTTCTTATTCGTCAATTTACAAACAATAAATCCCGCTAAATTACTTTTGATAGGAAACTATTTAGAGGGAAAGTGAAGAAGGCGGGGTTCTCATTACTAGGTTAACATTAATCTTTGATAGAGATGAGGGAGAGATGAGGTTTGAACAAGTTGGATGTTCAAACTGATAGATCTTGTCTGATTGTGTCTCTCACTCGGTGCGGTCAAAGCTCCACATCTCTCGGGCTCAAGCTTTGTCGTCCAACCCGCCGCAAGCCTTCACCAAGCCTTTCGGAAGAAAGCGGCGATGAAACTTCCTGCGGCGGTTGACTCAGTGTCGCGGACAAGGCTCATTCTTTGACAACAAATTGCCAAGCTTAATAAGGCAGCAATAGGCAACAATAGGTAGCCATAGGTGGGCAGCCAGCAGTGGCTAGCAATAGGTAGCAATACTCAGCAATAGGTATGACAAGTTATATAATGATAAGCATGATCCCAACGATCCTAAACACTTCAAGCTGCCCGGTCACTCCCCCGGCGTCCTCAACAGTACCCCCGGTCCGGCAAGGAGTTGCACATCGACTCACTGAGAACGGTTCAGCGTCCTCACCTGAGAACAGGGAAGGACAACTTCCAAGGACACCAAGAACCTCCAATCAAAATGAAGAAAATTGCAATAAAAAAAACAGGTGACTATATTTGTCCAGTTGTTACATTGCAATAACTTCACATATATATTATATATCATACCAACTGAATTGACAAATGCAATCAGCCCAAAGGTCGATGTAATTCCTGTCAAACTATGGGTTGCTTTACGATGCAGTATGATGATTCCAGTTTCCCCTGTGCTCAATTCCCGTCGAATTCATCTCGATGTGTGGTCATGATGCATTGCTTGGATGCTGAACACAAACGGTGCTGAACAAAGGGTGTGGGCCATAGTGTCAAAGTCATCAACCCTCCGGCGTTCTATCCCTAAACATGATATCAATTTGTTTGCTACCTCTTTTGATGTCCCATACTATTGCATATCGGTCCAAATACCCGCGGTTTTTCATAAGCAAATCAAGGAGACCTTCAGATGCAGCTCCGTTGTCCTACACAGCGACGGCGTGAGAGCTGCCAGCACAGCCAGGAAACCGTGTTTCAATCTGGGTGGGTAATAAATAGCATCGCTAGACCAACCGAAATCAATGACTTGCGATTTGAGCATCCTGTTAATGAACACACCCATACATTAATCAATGATGAAAATCCTGACTAGTGGACCGTACTTGCATGTCAGCATGTGATTGATTATATACTTTGAGCACCAAATAAGAGCGATGACTGCAATCAGACTATGCTGAATTGGTCTACAAAGCATTGCCTGCAACTGAAACATTCTGCCCAACTGTGAACGGAGACTCCTCGGTGCGTCTTCGCGGAGGAGTCATCGGGCAATGACTTGCTTCATGTCTGGCACCCTGTTGAAGTGGTGAAGTCGGCAGCGCACCAGGAGTGACTGGTGGATCTTGTGGAGGCCTTGGAGGCCTTGGAGGCCTCACCATCGTTGGCTGCGCAACTGGTGGCGAGGGAGCTCCAAGAGCTCCACTGGACCCAGGATGTCGTGGCTCCATCGTGGGCCCCATGGCCCCCATGGCCCCTTGGCTCGGCCTTTGTGCTGGCGCAGGCTGCACGACCGGTCCAGCGGTTTGCCGCTTGGGTGGAGGGCCTGGCACTGAGATTGTTCAGCACAACAGGACTAGAAACTCAAAAATGTTAGCTGAAGAAAGAAAGTGATAAAACACAAAAGACTGTATGGTTTGTTTCTGTGATCATTCTGAAATCCTTCTTCCCGCCGCTCTCGAAAGCCTGTAGTGATACCATGGTCTTCGTTTTGGGCTCTTGCACGTTTACCTGAACTCCGTCCACACATTTATAGAGACAATGGAAACTTGCTTGTCTTCAGTTCAACTAGTCACAAGAATGGATGGCAAGGAATCAATAGGAGTCAGTAGGGTTTGCTTGTCGTTCTCCTGTTCTACTTGCGCCGAAGTCACGCTTCTCCTTGATCTCAGATTTGGCAAGGCCTTGCATCCAAATCAAAGATCTGAAACAAGAATGTCAAATGCGATGGGATTCCCACAGCGTTCATGACAAGCATCGAGGAATGCTACAGAGCTCAATGGGTTGTAAACGGAAATAACATGAAATAAAATGAAATTAGCTAGAATACATACCCATACTACATCAACTTTTGAAAAGTACTGGTACGTTTGAAAATTATCAGCTTTGTAGGCGACGAACCCGGCTTTGGGCAAGTTGTTGCTTGCACCCTCTGGTGTACCAGCGTGGGGCTAGGGCCGCTAGGGAGTCCCATTCATCCACCAAGTGATCTAACATAGTCTAGCCATGTAATCTATGCAGAGGCACCTAGAACATCCTAGAATATTGCGGACTGAAGCCCCTGTAGCATCATCATTCAACATGATTCAACATCATTCTACATGGTGCAACATGATTCAACATCATTCAACATGATTCAACGTGATTCAACATGATTCAACCTGTACCTATAATATATGATTCCATATGAATCCATAATATTCCATATATTTTCCTATATCCGATTCTCATATGATTCCTACATCTACCAATACCTAGGCACTGAGATGAGATGCGTCCAGGGACCTGCAGCTGCTTCAATGAGGCGATCTGCAGTCTCGTCTGGCAGGGCTGCTGATGGCACCTGAGGGACTCCCCCCTGGTGACACCACGTCAACCAAGTGAACCAAGCCACCTTGAGGATAGGACAAGCTATAAGGTGCTATAATAAATCAACTTGATAGTCATCTTAAACTTAGCATAAGCTATAAGATGCTATAAGCGTGGAAGTAGATGCTAATAAATGCCGTAAGGATAGAAGTAGATGAAGTAGATGCTAATAAGATGCAATAAAGATCGAGATAGAATGGACAAACAGTTTGAGGATTGATTTGGGGTAAATCAGTAAATGAAATGAATGAAACCCAGGAGACGGACCTAGATTCCAAAAAATCTATCAACAAGTCTATCGTGATACAACTAGCAAGACTATAAAGATACAAGCATGGCTTAGTGCGGCGCAAACCGAGCGCTCCTAGCAGCGTTCTTGGATTACAAGTTCTGAGGTTCCTTCAAGAATCATGTTGACGGAATCTCACATCTGACAAAAGGAATTGACAGTACGTGACATGTCCGATTTCAATCGATTTCATACCCTGTGCAAAGCAAAAACAGGGAAACAAACAGAGAGCGAGCAAAGAGAGTGGAAATTGATTTTGGCCAGAGCGGTCACTTGCGGTCACTTGCGGTCACTTGCTCCAGCGGTCACTTGCGGTCACTTGCGGCCACTTGAGCGGTCACTTGCGGTCACTTGCTCCAGCGGTCACTTGCGGTCACTTGCGGCCACTTGAGCGGTCACTTGCGGCCACTTGAGCGGTCACTTGCGGTCACTTGCTCCGTCACTTGAGCGGACACTTGCTCCAGCGGTCTCTTGCGGTCTCTTGCGGTCACTTGCGGTGGCAGAAAGTGAGGAAGTGACCACACATGACACTCTTTCCCGGGCCCAGCTTTGGAGAATGTCG
>VSDK01021075.1:403704-492164 GCA_009767595.1 Symbiodinium kawagutii
TGCACTTGCGGTCACTCGAGTGGCTGCAAGTGGCTGCAAGTGACCGCATTTTCGAAAATCAAAAACCGCACTTCCTGCGTGCTCAATGGAAACAAAGCATTCTCTTCCCTCCGAGAAACATTGTGCGGCAACGTTCTGCGCAGGGTCCGGAGCAATTCTGCTCGTGATGCTGCTGCCACTGACACGGGCGTGGTAAAGCCTTGCTCATAGAGAGCGCGCGCGACTGGGCAGTCCATGCCTGACAAATCTTCAAAACATCGCTGTGGCTTGGTGTGGCAAAGTGCCAATCAGATTTCACGGTTTGTTGATACTGAAACTTGCAAACATTCATGATCCATCATGATCCTATTCTCTGTGTCCTATTCTACCAATGGCATCAAGGAACTGGCACTTATAGTCTCACAGGCACTGCTCTGTTTTGGCTTTGCATTTCGTACTTTGTCTTGAAACCGACAGCCTCCCTTGGCTGATTTTGTGACTGTTCAAAGGGCCCGAGAAAGCAGCCAGTGCAACGTACCAATGGGATCTGACATGGGTGTTTCTCAAAATAGGGGTTCCCTCCAATCATCCTTGGTTAGTCATTTATAATCATTTATATTCATTTAAAGTACAGTAAAACCATGAGTTTATATTCATTAGTCATTTATATTAATTTAAAACCTGCATTTTTGGGGTTCTTTTTTTGAAAAACCACCACACGAACAGCCACACGAACGACTGCCACAAAACTCATCGTCCGCCTGGGATCTGCATCAACGGCACCAATTCCAGGCGTACACCCAAGGCCAAGCGCTTCTGAAATGACAAAATCAAAGCTTCCAACGTGTACCACTGAAGCCGGTTGCAAAACACCTGGGTCATGGCTTCAGCTGGGAGAGTGGAATAGAAAGGAAAAACACTGGTTTCTTAGTATCAATATAAGCGAGTGGCATTGAAAAAACACAGGTTTTTTAATGTAAACATGAGGGACGATGTACATTTATTCACTGGCCTAATGTGACGGGAAATTGGGGGGAGTGATGGTGAGTGTACTTTGCGTCACCAAGTTTTAGGCTCAGCCAAACGCTATTGCTTTTTGGTCAGTGCAGTTGTCACTGGTGTCCGAGTCCTAAAGGAATTTGGGAACTTTCAAGACCATCAAATTGCAGTGACCTCATGCCTTAAGCCACTCCTTGTGGTACTGTCAAAATCAAGAGCCCTGGATTAAGAAGACCATGCTGGTGGCACATCAACTTTTGCAATTTTGTACAGCTTCCCGACTTCCTTGCTTAACAAACCTAAGCTGCTCATAACCGCTTAACCGCTTCCAAATTTTCCGCGATGATGTCAGGCAGCTTCACTGAATTGAAGCCTCATAAAGCCTCTAAATTTGCCAAAGAGCGCCGACTGTGTGGGTGTAGGATGCCGCAGACTGCTGAAGCTGCTGCAATTGCCCTTTGCTCAGAGCAAACCTTTTCAACAGCAAAGGTGCTGGTGTCTCATGAAGTAATCCCCAAAGAACAAGCGCACTGTAGAACCTGTGCAGCCATCCGCCATGCAAGGTGCTAGAGATTGTGAGAAAGCGTGTATGAGTAGGTGATACAATAGATACTGCAACATGCCGAAACGTTCAAACCCGGTTCATTAACTAGAGGTGGGTATCTCTGGTGTTCTGACCCTGCTCAAACTTCCCTTTTCTTCCCTCATGCTTTGGCACATCCTGCTTTGAGTCTTCCCAACAATCCTGCTACCATCTGCTATCAGTCCTGCCTGATGATCCTTTGAGCATCCACTGACTGCATGGTGTTGTTTGACAAGCGTCCTTGGAATTGCGCCTGATCAACCAAGTCGAGCCTCAACTTGATACGTTGTGCCACTCGTCGTTCTGCCGCAGACAGGTGACACAGCACCTTTTTATAAACGTCCCAATCAACGGTCAAGAGGCTGTCAGGAGTCACCAAGTAACAAACATGCAAATCCGTATCCAAGGAGATGCAGCTTCGGGCCTGTTGCATCTCTTGAAAGAGAAGTTGTCCTTGTGGTGGTTCCAAGCCACTTGCACACACTGCCTGACCCAGTGGTGTTGCTCGATATGCATTCGAGCGCTCATCCAAACGAGCCATGTCATGTGACAGAAGCCACTTCACTGCTTCAGCAATCTCAGGATAACGTTTCGCAGGTTCTAGAGATTCATCTGGGGAACCTGCTTGAGTCATCAAAAGGGTACTGGAAGAGAATCGAATCAAGTCTTCTCCAGCACCCAGCTGAGGTACGACACATAGAACTTCCAGCAAGAAACGCTTCAAGCCTCGCTTCTCATTTCTTAGGCAACTTTCTACCCTTGGGAGCTGTTGCTGGACCAATGCCATCACTTGGCTCTTGTTGTTGGCAGGTGCTATGATCATCGACTCTCCCACTTCCCCTTGCCCTGCTCGTCCAGCACGGCCGGCCATCTGCTTGTACTGTGTTGCATCCAAAAGCTGGTTCCCCATGAAAGGTGTTTGAAAAACCACTCGACGAGCTGGCAAATTCACTCCAGCTGCTAGAGTAGATGTAGCACAAATCACATTGATGTGGCCACTTTTGTATCCGCGTTCGATGACGTTCCTCTCTTCCGTGGTCAAACCGCTGTGATGAAAGGCAATTCCGGCAGGAATCGTCTTCTGGAGAGTTGGATCTGCTCCACCTGCAACCATGATGCTGCCAAGACCAAAGGCAACTGTGCGAGACTGAAACATGTAATGCATCTGATACTCAAGATTGTATAGTAATTATAGTAACATGATTATACGCACTTATGCAGTGCTATCTCTTGTCACAAAATTATGTAGTACTATCATGATCTATCAATTTTCTATCATGTATAACTAATGCATTACATTAATTTCAATTTTGAGAAGCCCATGGGTATGGTTGGCGCTGAAACTCATTCATCGATTCATACTAAATTTGTGTCAGTGAGGTTGCTTCTTTGACGGCACTGAAACTTCCTTACAATCATTCACTCTCACATTGACATGCCCCGCCTATCTGCCGTTGCATCTGCTGTACCAAAGCCTCCCTTTCCTTTGTGCAAAGTGAATCACAGGACGGCCATCTTTGCAAATCAATCATCCTTTCCAACTAAGAGAATATATATTTGAAACAACGAATTCAAATTCGAAAAAAAAAAAAACAAGCCCATCTCAACACCAACATTTCCGGTCTTGGCAAATGGAAGGGTCGGTCTGCTGATGCGGTACACCTGGAAGCTTTGAAGCTAGCAGTTCAGCTGTGCGCTCACATTTCACCTGCGAGGATGAGCGCCTTCTAGACCACTGCTGTTGGGGGCTGACTTAGGTTGACTTATGTGGATCGGATTCATTGGATTCACTGTGACCATCATAGAATTTCAATGGCATGTCTAGTCTTCAAATCGAAACCTGAGCCATGGATTTTGTTTATTGTCTGGCTCAATTGACAGAAATTGAGAGGTGTTCTTACCTCGTTCTCCAGTATTCCTACCTCGCTCTGGAGCCTCGTTCTCGAGGTGTTCCTACAAGTACCTCGTTTTACATGCGAATTCCTGTTTTTCGAAAGAAACCATTTCCACCCGAAGACTAACCAATTCATTTGTAAATAAAAGCTGTTGCTCAATTGGGAAGGATTCACCCACCAAGAAGGAGAGCTCCCCGAGCTCCCCCAAGAGTCCGTGAATTTCAAAAGTCTCACTCCAACTTCAACAAATCCATGGATTGATGTGTGATACAGTGCTGATGTTGGTTGATGTTGGTTGATGAAGTGGTGAGTTCATGGTGATCTCTGCCGCTCTAAGGCCTTGGAAGAGCAAAAGACCAGCACGCTGTGACCATGGCGTGTCACCTCCCACGTGGCTGCCACAACGCTGTCAGCGTCTGGGCTCAGCCCTTCCAAGGAAAGACTGCGCACCTGACACCGGTGAGGCCCTCTTTCGAAGGCAACAAAGGTGTGATGTGATGCGAAATCACCGGGGGCACAAATCCGGTGTTGGCATCTTTCCTGACTGTGTGACTACTTCGAATTATTCAACTGTTTGTTAAGGATTGCTGAGGAGCAAAATAAGGTCCAAAACTTGGTTGAGAGTTTTCGTCCTTGCTGATGACTAGGCATTCTCAGCTCAGTTGGTCTCGCTAAACCCCTCAGCCGCATGCTGCTACTGCCCATTGAGACAATCCAACCAAGGCTTGCGAGAAATACTTGTAGTGGCTTTAATATCCTGCCTGGGAGCCATCGGGATTTAGAAGTTCGCGGCCACAAAGAATGTATTCTTGCAAAGGAACTGGTCTGTACGAAGTCCGGTACAGCACAGCATTCAGCCTGAGTATGTGTATTCAGCCGGTTCTGAAACAGCCAAGCACGCCATATCAATCTGTGCAAACAAGTTTCAAACAAGCGTCAAACACAGTTGATCAATGTTACTGTAGACAAGCATCAAACACGTCATGATTCGCCATGCTTTGCTTGTTGCTGCCATGCTTCCATCTCGCAATGTCCTCAACGTTGGGCAACGTTGCACTCAATCCCAAGACCTGAGACACCCAAACTCTATATCAATGGAAGCACCCAATTTGGACCTTAAGATTGACAGACCTCACGCGTTTTCATGATTGGTCTGAGATTGGTCTGAACATGTTCTTTCTCAATTTCTCAACATTTTTCATTTCTCAATCTTCAATATCTTCAATAATAGGTAATATCATATCAGTTGTAAGATTCTCGTACAAGTACCCTGGATATAAGTCTACTATTGACATCTTTGGACAAACCTGGATGGATCACGCAGTATTTCAGCATTGATTCAGTAAAAAGCGGGCCTGGACTTCTGGAGCTAGGAAAAGAACCTGCAGGGGCCAGATCTTCATCCCAGAAAAAAGCCATGCAGAAGTACCAGTAGAATAGATAGCAAAAAAAATACAATGCAGCAATGTATTTTCGACGACGATGCTTGCCCGGGAGAGACTGACATGTGCTTCCCATAGCTTCCCTGTGATGATGGCTGGATATGAGACATGAATGGATACGGATGCAATGGATTTCGCGCATCATGGATCCCACCTTGCTGAGGAAAATTTCCAGAAGGTATCCTCTGGATGTGTCACCCACCAAATGAAGTTCATCAACCACCAAAGTTCCAAGCAGCTTGGTCAGCTGGCCTGGCGGCTGGGTGGCTTTATGGCAAGTCCCATGAGTATGGGGTCATTCACTTGACATCTCACTGAGCACTGTGGCATAAGCGAGATCCAGATCTGCAAAGTATGTCAAACGCTATAACTTATGTGGTGTACTGATACATACTGATGGGGTGTACTGATACTTACTGATACTGGTATATGTCACAGCCAAAGTTCAAAGTCTCATTGCCTCAACCTGCCTTCTTCCACCATGTGGTTGATCAAAGCATTCGCTTTTTCAAGGGTGCACACGGCGATATCGAAAGGATCCTGAGGTTAACCCGAGGCTATAATTGGTGCTCAACCTTGCTTTCACTCGCATCGCATTCCAGCTGCTAGACTCACACAGCATCACACAGCCACAAACAGGTTGTCGCAAGACGTCTGGCATTGTGTCCTTGATGCTAATAGGGCTGCCGCCATAAAATGCTTGGATCAAGGCACCTGCGGCGAGTGTCTCTATTGAATTATATCGACATTTCTTTAAACTAGAGGCTCTGGAAACGTTCCAGTTATCTCAAATATGTTCTTCTGTAGATTTCTTTTTTCGGGACAACTGCGTGGAAAATAAGTTTGGTTTGGGAAACCCCAAAAACAAAACTTGACCCATGAAAACATGTAAGGTCTTCTGTCCAGTTTGAACCACACATTACATATCTGTTCTGCAAACTCAAATGATCTCAAATGACCAGCCTGTCGATTTACAAAGACTCTGCAGGAATGAAGCTTTTTCGGAAACCACACTTACCTGAGAAATCGCAGGAAAGTGACAGGCAGTGAGCGGCTTTGCAAAACTAGCCACTGAAAATGGACGCTTCCACGAAGGATCACAGCGAAATCACAAGCGGATTGTTACAGTTGCCGACTCACAACTAAACAATTCCAGTACTAAGTGCTTCTCAATCAGATCTTTAAGCGTGTATTAGCCAAAGGTCATAAGGCAGGACGAAGATTGCACGTTTGCGCAAGCGGAAAAGGCGTTGGAGCATCAAAATTTCGCTCACCAAGGTCTTTCCACCGCTGGTTGGTGCGCAGTAGACCAAATTTCGGCCCTCCTGAACTCCTGCGGGCGAAGCAAAGCTTGGATCCCGTGGGATCGGCAAGGTCACTTAGTGGTAACGGAGCGACAACATTCTACATGTGACAAAATCTCCTTGTCTCAGAGTGGCCTTCTTCACCAATTCAAACAGTAAGAAGCTGTTGCAAATCGAAAACTCTTTCTGCAAGCAAAATTCTGTTTTTCCAGAGGTTTGTGTTTCCGGATTTAAACTCAAACAAATCTAAAAGGCGTGCGTGCGAATGCCCAGCAACTTTTGCATTTGAATATGTTGCTAATAAAGTTTCACGTCAGATTGCTTCAAAACCAGTTGATTTCGTTGAAATTCCTTGCAATGAAACTTCAGGGGAACCAATGACCTTGTGATGACCTTGGTGCATCTCAAGAAATGTGGAACGTCCTGGCGTGGTCAAGCATTCAGCTTGCCAGTTGTACAAAGATTTGATCCCTCGCTGCTGATATGCTTCAACCACTGCCTGCAGGAGGCAGTTTTTGCAGCCGTTTGAGATACTGATCACTGCCATCCGCGAATATTCATGGATGAGGTCTAACATTGCCTATTGAAACATACAGTATTTGATCCTTCGACCCCTCGGTCCGCATCCTCTAGCCACATGCTACCTTCCTGTTGCCTACTTCTGACTTTTCATCTCTTTAGCTTTTTTTAACATCAGATCAAACGAATCAAACGATTATCGGATTATCGGCACTCCCCTTCTCCTTGTTGGTTCACAGGGATGTATTGAGTTGTAAAACAATTCTACGTTCAAGTGTCAAAGAATCCACCAACAGTGGATGTTCAGTGCTGCTCAAGCGTCCTACGGGAAAGCAGGTACGGTAATAAGGTGAATCAAAAATCATAACATCTATATATCGGCTCCACAAAAACCCAGAACATCCCTCGCCCCATATCTTCATCCACTGAACCTGCGGCAAGTCCAATCGGGACAGTTCAAAGGTGGACAACCCATCAGACGCCATGGTGCCAGGCAAGCACAAACATGTGCCTTCTTTGTGCCTTCTTTGGGCACTTGGAAACAGCCATCAACTGAATTGCATGGCAACAGCTTGGAACAAAACAGCCACCAGGAAACGCACAGGGCATAAGCAGTACGCTTGCAGCAGTTCTCCGTGACAGGCAAAGTTCCAAGAACCTGTCCCTTTACTAAGCCAACAATGCAAACGAAGGGATGAAGGCAACCTATCCATTTACAAAACCCACTTAATGTGAATGTCCTGGGCAAACCATGAGATCCGCACAGGATTCCAACTCGCCACAAAGGTCCGCAATTTGCTTCGAGATGGGACTCAGCGGTCCCTGCCGTCAGAGTCATGAGTGAAGACAAGCTGTGAACAAGTGTGACCATTCTTTCAATACAGAAAATGCATAAATCGACCTTTGCAACAACGAAAGGAAGTATCAAGTTCAGCAGCACTTCCAAGCCTTGAGTGATAGAATTGACATGGAATGATGCTATCCTTGATTCTGAAAGATTTCAGTACTCTTGAACTTGATAGGTTTTGTTGCCGTGTTCTCCACCTTCATATTTTTTCACACTGTCAGTGTGTTACAACGGCCTCACTCTCTTCTGTGTCAGGCCAAACATCAGAAGCCTTGATGGCATGGACTTGCTGTCGTGTGAGGGCTCAATGTGCACATCTTGCTTATATTGCGATCCAGAACCGATCCTGGATGGAAAATATGTCAGGTCGCCATGTTCATATCAAACCATGATCTACTCAGAATCTAAGATTGTATCTAATCCATTGTTTTCACATTCAACCAGGATTTAAACCATTTCCATTTTCATACCTAGTCCATTGATTGTACAGTTGTTCAGAATAAGCTACATGTACCTAGAATCCAACCTGCTCCAAGGCAAATTTTGAACATGTTTGAAGCACCATAGATCTGCACTTGGGCAGCGGCATGGCATGCCGGACTCAGAATGATGCAATCCTCCTTGCGTAAGGCAGGACCAAATTCAAGCCTAGCAGATCTGTTTTTACACTGCTTCGACCTTTTTGAGTAGCCTGCCTCCACCTCTGCATGTTTCTACGTCTCCATAACCTCCATACATGACTGGAGCAACTTGTATAAAAGTGAAAATACAACCGAATGCAGTTGAAAACGTGGCTGAGTTGCAGCGTGCTTCCCTGTTCTTGACCAGATAGGAATCAATTCATGATGTAAGGTTGTTTTGTTCTAAGAGTTCTACTAAGCACATGTTCAAACGAATTGCGATACACGACAACCATGAAATTGATGGGAATCACCTCAGGATATAAGAGGGAACATCTTCGAGTTTGCTCTCTTAGTCCAATGAAAAAGCAAACAGATTGGACCTCCAGTCAATTAGAATCTTGTCACTTATCTTGCATCAATGATTTCGACATCCAAAGTCATTGACAACGCCGTCCTGAGCTAAAAGCTCGTCCAAGATTGCAGTCGGAGATTGTAGGGCCTCGCGCCCAAACTCTATCTTGTCCTAATTGCAACAAATGGAAACCCAATCCGTTTCAACTAAAACCCACCGAACTGTATGATGTAGCTGAAGTCATGTGAGGGTGGACAACCCCAACTTGGAGATGCTGCACTGGATCTTGAGAATCCAAGTGAGTTCTGATCTGGGCTGCAGGAAGTCACGAAGGAAGTCCACCTCTCCATCTGACATGGCTTCCTGCTGCATCCCTACAGGCGTGCAGCTCAACGTCGATTCCAGTAACGAATCACACACGAATCGCGGCAACCTGTGACTTGACTTTGTCTGAAAACACCATGCTGTAGCTCGGGACACCACATGTTGCAATTCCAACTCTTTGCGACTTTGCCGGTTGTCTATCTCCGTATGCAACTGTCGAGTTCATTGTTGGAGCCATGGCCAATCTCCTCGAGGTGCCCTTGGAGATAAACTAAAATGCACAGGCTGATCTAAAATATTGCTGGTGTTGCCTTGCTGCTTGTCATGTCAGCTTTTCCTTTTGAGCAAACAGAAATCATGAAATATCATGAAACATGATCCGTCGGGAGACTGAGTCTGCACACTTGTAGTGGTGCCCTAAAAAGTGGGGGCAGCTTGCAAAAAAACAAGCAGAAGCATCAACGCCTGTCAATCACCAGCTAGATCCCGGATCTCACCCAGCCGATGTTCCATGGGATTCCTTTACGAAAATGTGCATTTTGGCTTCTTTGGGACTATGACTACCCCAAAAAGGATGATAAACACCTCTGTGCCACGCGAGCTTCCGAGATGATAGTCAGCAGTTTTACATGAACTTTATATTCACGGTGGCCGTTGCTAGGGATCCATGGAGATACCCATCATTCCTGGACCCATCATCAGTATCTTCATTGTCTTCAGGGTGAACTAATCCGCCTCCGCGCGCAACCATTTCCACTGAATCTAAGCACTATGTGCAGCTGTTGCGCAGTCATGCGTCGACCGTGCAGCAGAAGATCATCCAACTCTGATGCAGGTGAACATTAACAAAGCTATGCATGTCGGTTCTGACATGCAAGGACGCATCGTCTGTTGGCATTTGCATTTTGCGCTCAACTGATAGAAAAAAGTCAGGGGGAACAATAGTCATCAGTTCTTTTACATCTGGGAAAAAATAGTCATCAACCTTCTCAGGATTGCAAAAGGCAAAAGCCGAAACTAGAATAAACTCCAAGCTGGCATGGAACTGCCAAACAACCCCCCCTAGAGAGCAGAAGCGCGGCAAAATGACGGTTTCTATGTATCTGTTTTGCTGTTGTTGTTCAAGGTCCATCTGACTTTTTGGCAGTCATTCAGTCAGTGATTTGTTGATTATCAAACGGTTAGATGGGACATCATTGGACATCTTGCAGGATCTAGATAATGAACACAATGTTCTAGGTGATTGCTTCTATGGACATGTGTGACATGTTCGAAAATGTATGAAATGATGGCAAACTGCTCTAAATCCAGTCGCGCAGTCGCTGGCGTGTCTGGGCATCAGCCAAAGCTTCTGTAGCACTATCCTGTGCACCGGAACGCGATCGTTTCTGCAGCAAAAAGAAGCAACTGGATCAGCACCAGAAGAGTTGTCACTTGTGCCTGATGGAAGTCCCAATCTTTGCATCCTGGCATAGACCTCAGTTTTGGGTCGAGGATCCGTAGCTGCCATCGATATGATTCAACACAAAATATCAACTCCCAAGGCATCATAAGGCAGGCATGTTCAGATTGTCATTCATGTCCATCCATGACCTGTGCCACAAGACGTTGCAAATGGCTGCTCGAGCCGCTGGCCCTGCATGGAACCCCAGCTGCAAGACTGCATCCGCCCCCAAGCTGACTTGGGGAGCTGACATTTTGCGATGAAGCTCTCTGCTTCGTATCAAACTGAAAGCAATCCTCGACCTGGCCACGCCGCTGCCCACACCAGCTATTCCTTTAGACTTTGCAAGTGCACACCACATCTGACTCCAAACAGCGACTGGCACTCAGGGCGATAGGACTATATATATATATATATATATTCTTGGCAAGCTCCAATGACACCGAAGAATGCTTCGACTCTTCCCCTAACCAAGTCGGCAAGGCGATGGGGCGCACGCCAGAAGGCAAGTGGTTGGGAATGTATGGCAGCTGCTTGTCAATAAGAACCTACCAGCCGGCAGCCAAGGCAGTGCAAAAGATCACCAAAATTCAGCAAAATCCATCTGCATCGCATGCACCCATTTTCATTCATCCATTTTCTTCCAACCTTGGCAACGATCTGCTGGATGTTCTGACAGTCGTCATAAGGCAAAGGTCCTCCAAAGCATTCCACCAGAATGCAGCCTTGGCACATGCCACTCTCCAACCCCCATGCACCGTGAAATAACTTATCTGGACAATCCAAGTGGAAGACAAACCACTCATCTAGTAGCATCTAGTCATATCTAGTCATCTAGTGGCTGATTTTGCATAGGTCATCCTATCCCAGCAGACATCCTTTGCAATTCAATACAAATGAAAATAGTCTGCGCACAGTGGCCATCACTAACATTCTTTTCCACGCATATCATGGCTGGCGTGTTCGTTCTCTTAAATGTTCATATTTGTTTAGGATGTTTTGCCATGCACAGCAATTGGATCATTCTGAAAGCTGTCTAAGCATCTGGCCCAAAGCCCACACGTCTACCTGTCGTGCAGCCGACTTGCAAGGGTGACACGCCATTGATTGTCACCTTGAGTAATCGCAAGAGTGTTACTACGTTACTACTCTTCATGGTGGAGATCCTAGCAGGTTCATCCATCTTTGTCTCAGTTTTCTAAGTTTGTCTGAAATCCAATGCAAAACCATCATGCTATGATATGCTCGGTGTATTGGGGTGTTGGAGACTGAAATGGTTTGGGAAACACCTGGAACAACACAACAAATCAACGCAAATCACATGATCTCATGCGGTGCCTTTGTGACTTTTTGTGATCTGAAGAGGACAGCCTTGCAGCTGGCGAATGGCTGCTGCGCCTTCTCAGTGATCTGACCTTTGCAGTCGTAACACTCAGGCCTCAGAGATGGGGTTGTGGGTCACCCAAGAAGTGGTAGGTCCAGGTGGTCCATATTAACCGTCCCAAAGAAGTGGTGAAGATCTACAGAAAGGCTTGTTTGGTGAGGATCTGAAGAAAGACTGGTGTGCTTATTGAGGGGATGTTCAGGTACCGGGTATTGACCCGCAACATCGCCAAGTTTGGGGTCCGAAAGCTTGGACGATCTCTGAAGCCCAGCTGGTCGTTCCAGGTTTCCTGATCCAATTTGCTTCGGATGCTGGGCTCCCCAACGCCATGTAACGAGGTGAGCCCCCATTGCCACCCTCTTTGAGAGTGATGTGGGTCTTTTCCATTGACCTCTCAGCAAGGCACTACCAACCTTGTGCTTCTCGTAAGAGCGACTGAGCTCAAAATCAATTTGCATTTTCGAAGATCAGATTGGGGTTCTGATGTTCTGAAGAATCTCCTATGTTTCCTTTCGTGAACTTGAATTTCGGATAAAGTCGGATAGATTGGAAGCAGTTTTGTAGAGGTATCGGGGCAACACTGGGCAACCTGATTCTACAAAGCCAAGCATGCAAAGGCACGTCTAGGCCAGATTCGGAATCACATTACAGCATGGATAATGAGTGGGGATAGCAGTCACGGAGATACTGGTCTCTACACGTCTCTGGCTGCAGCAAGGCAAATTGAATTTACAATTAATTAATAAACATTACAATGCACTTTTGAGTGTAGATTTTGTGAGTTGGGAGTCCAGGCTGGGTCAAACCGAAATCGCAAATCTTGGCGTTGTAAATGCGGTCCAAGACGATGTTCAACCTCGGGAACAAGCTGGACCCTGATCACAAACCATAGTCCATGACTGCTCAACAAATGGCATTTTGGTCAGATAGAAGCAGGATCCTCATCCAACAAACAAGACTCACAGGCTCACCTCTCCCCGAGCATCGAACGATTTCAAGTCGCGGTGTACCACTGGGGGCGAACGACCGTGTAGAAAGTCAACACCTTCACACACCTTGGAACTCAATCAAAGAACGACACGAAGAAGCTGTCCATTGCAGACTTGGAACTTGCAAAGTACACCGGCTGTTCAGAGACATGAAGGGATAACAAGTATAACTTTGTTGTAAAAATAAGAAATCATGCTTTCTCCCCATCAACGCGCTTGACACGTGCGTAACCTCACCTCAAGGCTTGCCGCCTCTCTTCCACGAACCCTGAAGCTAGTCAATTCCTATGTGGCTTCAACTCATAGTTTTCTTGTCTGCCCTTAGATACCTCCCCATCATGATGGCTGAGGTAATCTTTCAGATCTTTCAGTCAAGTGGCCTGGAGTGCCATCTTGGATTGCATCGCCAAGGTCAATGGAGTTTTTGCCTCGGCTCCAACGATAATTACATTTGGAAATCCCAGGAGGAAACGCTGCCATGGCTGAGACTTGGCCACTAGGCCCGGTCAATGTCTTACTGCCTATATGTTTTACTGGTACATACACGCAAAAATTGGTTACACAGTTTGAATCAGCAAAAGAGTGAGACGTCCAAAATGCGGTCTACTGTTTAAGACCAAAACACTTGCATTGAAGGTAACACGCAAGCTACACCTCCAAAACCATGACGTTGGAAAGTGCCTGACATTTGAGCCTGTCCCTCGGGTGTCATCTCAGCCGTGCCTTGTGGAGCAAATGGTGAAGGGAGCCACCAGCCATGAACCTCACGATGCTGTGGCAAAGAAGGTCTGCAAGTTGGATCACAGGCCCCCAATTCCCTTCTTGGCACTTGCTGATCCATGCTAGACAATGAAACTGAAGTCTGATCGGATCATCGTGTGTACTGAGTACTGTGTACTTTTCAAACTTGCCGCGCATCACAAAGTGAGATTCACAGGACATATCATTATTATCATTTTTTATTTTATTAATATAAGTTACTACCATGCGTTCCATAATGGAGCACATTTTCAAAAAAATCAAAATTAACCTCGGTACGGAAAGCGATGGATCTGTCACCAAGGCTATGAGTTCCTCATAGTTCCTCCAACGCGTGACCACGAGAGAGGCCTTTTTTCCACAGCTTGGCTTTTCGAGTGACGGGTACAAAGCATGGCAGCACTCTGCGAGCTGCAAAACAAACAGGGAGAAGTAGTTTCTCGTCCTGTTGCTCTGTACAGTAACGGTAAATTCCGATAAATGATGGTAAATGGTATATAGTTAGCACACTGGCAAGTATCTTGACCACGAATGTGACCGCACGGTTCCCTTTCCAGCGTACGAACCATTTTGCTTGAATGTTCAGACTCGAATGTGGGTACCGATGTATCCCGCCGCAGCTGTGATCACAGGATCTTCATCAGGGAGATCGGTTTCATCCATGCAGTGCCAGCACGAGGGGCAGTGTCGGGAAGAGCTTCTCGATAGCCACTCGTCGATGCATATCGCATGGAACTGCAACAGGCTCAGCAAGATTCCGAATGAAAAGATATAAATTGTATGTTTCAGAATATGGATCTGTAAATACTCGAATCAAGGGTGTGTGATGCTGAACTGTAATGGTTAACGATGATCAAATAACTATGAAGGAGGGCCACGGCAAAGTGAGATGCATAATACATCTTCTTAACGCCATCGGGTTGACGAAGAATAATCTAAGATAACTTAAGTATCATCGTGGGGTCAAAATTGGATCATCACCCTCTCCTTCATTGGCTTCCTACTCAAAGCGAGCATGCGGTCTGGTCGGTGATTCATCCCTCTTCCCAAAGAAAGCTCCCCCAATAAATTTGTCCATTTCTTTCAGCGATCCATTGGTTTTCTGTTTAAGTATTGTAATTGTAAATTGCAAACGCATACCAGCAAGGGTTTCACCCCACTACGCTTCAGTAGCTTGTACAAATATTTGCTTCTGGAGTTTGATATGATAAGGATCTGCAGGTCCGCCCCTCACAGGTCTGCCAAGTTGTTTTCTTCAAGGACATGGAACTTCGGCTTCAATAACAAAAGGACTATTTTTCCCAGAAGCCATTTTGGCAATATGTGATAATCATATACGTAAAAATATGTAAAAATCATGGAGGTATGGAAAAACATGTAGAGACAACAGTTGCCCCATGTTGATAAATCATGACCTGGGCCGGGGCCGTAGTGATTAACCAGCCGATGCCTGACAATCTATCGCAGCATGAAATGTGGCCTACCATGTCACCCGTGGTTTCTTTTGGCGTGGACTGGACGAAAGAAAAACCGACGCCTCAGGGGTTCGAAGGGTCTGACACAATCATCCAATCTTTTGGAGTGGCCATGAGCCCATCTTTGCGTGATCAGCATTCCCCGGGTACTGTGCAGAACTTAAGCTTCCGGGAAAGCACATGCTAGACCGAACCCAGTGACAGTAAGCTGAACATCTGCCAGCATAATCCAGCATGCATGTTTCTTGATAACAAGAAAGTTGTGGCCTTGTTTCCTTGCTCCGAGTGCTTCTTGCAGAAGGTGACCATTATAAGAGGCGAAATTGGGAAACCTGTGATTTACTGTTCGAGCAAGCTGGCTTTGTTGTCAAGCATTCATCAGGTTTTGGGTTCGTCGAGGGTCTCTGCGTTTCCATCTAAGTCATAAGACATCTCTCTTAGTAAACGTCCTACTAAAGACTTCCAACAACCACATTGAACGGCTAAATCCTGTTGCATCTGCAGCAACAGTTCCGGACAAAGATGTCTTCGCAGTCAGACCTTGTGAAGACAAGGTAAGGCACGAAGTACTTCGCCTTCCCGAAATTCTTCTTGGCAAATACTGCAGTCCTGATGTGCTTTCGAATTCAGCAAGTGTCAAATCCTTCCGCCAAGTTCCAAATCTGCACACCCTTCCTTTAGAATGTACAGCAAAAATGCAAGCATGGGACTCTCCCTGTTCAATCGAACCTGACAGAAACTCGACATCAAGCGTCATTCTGAGTTTGCAAATAGGTTCAAGAACATTCAAGAACTAGTGCATAAACATAGAACATCTGGGGCATCGGTATTCATTATCGTTGTGTAACAGGTTCGAAAACGCTCAGGCCTAGATTAGCTATGATAAGCTGGTGTGTAAGTCAAATGAAGGGGGGAAGAAACACACATTGTCCATCATTCCGCTCCGGTACAAATTGGCTCCAGTGTCAGCAGTTTAGAATCAACACTCAACATATCTCAACATGATGCTGTATGCGTTCATTTTTCTCGAAACAACTTGGTCGCACAACATCATGTATATGCATTCATTTTTCTCAAAGACGATTAGACGAATCACACTGATCCCACATGTCCTTGTCGCTGGTGTCCATGTGGGACTGAAAAATGATGGTGACCATCCTGGCTCGACAAGTGCGCGAGATTTGTCCGGCTTTCCGCGACAGTGGAAATTGTGTACAGCATGTATACAATGTAATTAAATATCAACATTTACTGTTTTTTTAAATATTGTGCACATATGGTTATGTCATATGATAAGTTCACATTATAAATCGTATATTACTGGATGACATGCGACAAACATGTGTTTGAATTTACTGGTATCTAGACCTTGTCCAGACCCCTCCTATCCTATGCATATGGGGGCTTTTCAAAATGTCTTTACCCACTTTGGTGCAAAACCCTTGTTCTCTTGGGGGCCCAATCATTCGCTGGTCCAGCAACATTCTGAACCAAAACAATTACAGTAAAGATCACATGCACCATTGCGAAATCTGGAGTTCGTGCCACAGGTCGCTAGCGCGGTTCACTTCTAGCTGGCTTGGGAAAAGGATGAAATGCAAGAACTCGGTTCGAGTTTCAAACATTCAAGCATAGGAAAAAGATTGGCCATGTCGGGTTTCCTTCTCCGCACTAGCGGAACCAACTTTATCTTTTTGGGAAGCTGGACCAAACAACAAAATGAAGATGTGAAGAAAACGTCGTATCCAGGGATACTCAAGGGCAAGTGGGTTCTTCTGGACCCTTTCGCTAGCACGTTGCTAGCGCGGATTTAGGTGACAGGTCTGGGCGTTCGGACAAGTTGCATCAAGACAACAAATACAACAAAAGTTGTGGTGACAGAACAGAAAGAAAATAAGGCACTGAGAATCAGAATCAAAATCAAAATCATCATCAACATTATCATCATGATGCTAAACGCTAGCGCAGAGCTACCGCAAACGTAGCGCTAACGTGGGGAACCATCGTATTTAGCTGGGGGCCCGCTACTTAATCTAATTGTTAAAACCATCATTGTTGGATAGTTTCGCTCCTTTCATCATGTTTCCTTGGTATGGGTTTTTGAACGGACCCCACATACAGATACAATCACATATATGTATATACATACATATAATTGTTCTGCATGGTGCATACATATTCTATTTCTATATATGAATATAATATATTGTACATACATATATAACTATATCAAACATCAACATCAATCCCATGTCCTAGCTTCACTACACTTAACCAGTTGAAGGGGCCCAACTGTTCCCAAGTTCCTGCAGGTCGGTCCAACCGCGCCTGTCGCTGTGGTGGGGAACCACCTGCTGTCCCCTTCCTCAGCCGTGGCAGCCGCTTTGACCGCGGTGAATGCTTTGGGGCCCCGTCTGAGGCCAAGACCATCCCGCATCTCGTATGGAGTCCGACCAAAATTGTTCCGCAAATATGGGTTGGCTTTGTATCTCCTCAGCGATTGGCAATCCAAACTTTTCTGTTGGAATATGTTGGAATATGTTGAAATTCTCCTTCACTACTCGGCACTCTGAAATAGCTTTGCCACTTTGACCAATCACGCATTGCTTTCCCCAGCACGGCAAAGATTTGAGAAGATTTGCACATGGCTTTCTGCTCAATCTCACATGAAGTACTCGGAAAACCATAGGAAACCGGAAAAGAAAGCAAGATGAAGCAAGGATCAACAGCAACTGCGCGGACTCTGGACGATCAACGTCAACAGCGAAATGAAGAGGAGTGCTGCCTGGCGATGTGCACGCCCAGCTCATCGAAGATAGCATTAAGATGCAGGCATAGCACTAGCACCGCAAAAACAAAGGACTGTTGGAATGACATTATAATGTCTAAAGAGCTTCCAGTTTAGAAAAGGCATGTCTAGCTGGGGTACGTACGGTACATTGGGATCTGTTCATGCAGAAACGCCATTGAGCCTGATCTACATGATGACAAATATATTTCATTCTATTGTCTATATATATAGATTTATTTCATTATATTGTATTTCCATCATTTTCATTCATTTTCTATCTTGAACGTCACTGTCGACGTTTCCAAGCCTTGATCATTGGTCACGTTGGGATTGATTCCTTAAGGATTCTGACCAACATTGTCTTTTTCAAAATCAAATTCAAAATCAAAAAAACACGCTGTCAAGTTCAACCGCGCTGATTCTTCATTATGATGCAAGCACTGTAATCTTCATGATGCAAGTACATGTGCAACTGATGATGCTTCCAGTATCTGGTTTCCAGCAGCATCCTCATGATGTTCACATTTCCGCGCAAGGCTGCAATGTGCAAGATCGACCTGGCCCGCGTGATTCAGGTGCCATCTGCAAGCACATCAGCGGTGTTGCCGCGGGTTACATGTTGGTCGGCCGACCACGCTGACAGGCTGACAAGTCCGCTTTGCATAAATGATTTATATAAATGATTCACAAACCGACAAATTTAGTCAGTTGCTGTCGAGGACTATCAGACCAACTTTGCTACATAGTCTTTTAGGACTTCTGAATGATCCTCATGATAAACTAAATTGAGTAGTCCCCTACAGCAATCAATGTGTTCTTTTACAGGAATCAAATGGAATCAATATCTGCTTCACTGTCCCTGCTTAGCTACCACTTTCCCGTTTTGAAAGCTATGTTTCCCATTGTTTCCCAAGAACGAACTTCTGAGTCAATGACAAAGCAATGCGCGTGTCTTGCCCTGCATCTCCGTCTTCACAGCTTCCAATAAAAGCAGTGAGACCAGTCTGGTGTGGCCTCATGGTGCTTCGAAAAACAGCAGGCAGCAGGGAGATCAGACTGGTGTGGCCTCGTGATGCTCGTTACCGTTCTCTACTGCTAATGACGTGACCAATCATAAACATTCAAAAACCACAATGAGCCCACAATCCTTCGAACCATCACTGTCACTGTCACCCGATGATCGCCAGCGCTAGCGATGCGGTGATCCTACATACTCAGAAATGGTGATGGTGATGGTTGGACCTGACGAATCCTGATATTGACTTTGGACTGTACTTCTCTGGCACATTTTAATGTTTCTGCTTCAAACTGAAAGGCTTCAAAAAATGGCATGTTTTTCATCTCATGACCACAAATCGGGACAGCCCTGAATACAATTGAGATGCACTTTTTCCCAGGGCGATTGGAGTGATCAACATCTCGACAACTGCCTGGCTCAAAGGAAACCTCACCAAAGATAAAGCAACGGAGGCCGTGAAACTGTGAAACTCCAAGGATGAGACAAGGGAACGCTCACTGCTTCTTGTCCTCCTTCTTCACATAATCAAGTAATGAATTTGGAACTCGAAACTCTGGTGTCGGGGGGGCTTGCTTGCACCGAAGAAAAAGCACATACGCGTTGTCATCCTTCATCTTCTCCGGTGGATTTCCAGCCATCACAGAGGCATCCGCGGGCTTGATCTGTGAGTCATCCATGGTATAGAAGGCGTTATCCCCATTGGGGACACGCTCTGAGCGCCTTCCCATGGCATAATAATGTCCACTGGAAGCATCTTTGCCAGTGTGAATAATGGTATGGTAAAGCTCGTACTCATATCCTCCAATGAAAACGCTTTCATCAATTTTGACGGGCGTCTTCTCCTTCGTGAAGTCCATCTTATCCATGTCAAAGGTGAACCGATTCAAACACAGAACAAGGTGTGCTGGTGGTCTGGAAATCTCGCTCCATTTGCCTGCTTGCGTCTTTTTTTGGCAAACTGGGCATTCAACAAGATTGTCTGAATCCATGTGTTCAAACTTCAATCTGTCTTGCAAAAGGACTTGGATGGTCGGCACAATGCCGCTTTTTTCCACCTCTTTTGCTGTTGGTACCGGAAGTACCAGGTCAGTGAAGGTCTCTTCACGGACCTTGACATTGCCACATTCAGAGCACTGAGTATTCTCCCGAAGCTGTCCTGAGAACACCTCATTGAGCAAAAGTTGGTCGCTACCGCCGAGCTTGTCAAAGACAAAACGAATAGTCTCGGTAACATCTTCTTGCTCACCTGATCTGTACTGTGCAGGAAATCCTTGCAGAATGTCCCAAATGTCGACGTGTTTGTGTTTAGTGAGCGCCATCTTTGCGAATTGTTTTTGAAACAAATCGACCACCTTCTTCCCAAATTCAAAGTCTTCTTTGTCCATCTTGGAGGGGTTCTCCTTGAGTTTGAGATTGAAGCTGTTGATTCTCCACACGAATGCATCCGTGAGGAACAGCGCCTGTATGAAGCTATTCATGTAGCATGTGTTGTTTGTGTTCTGGAGTCCTACATGGGGTGGCTTGTGAGGCACTGCCTTTGATTTGTCAGGGTCCAGTGGGACGAATTGGGTTTGGGTAGGTAGTGTTTGCATTGGACTCTGCATTGGACTCTGTAGTCCCTGCGTTTGCCCTGCTGGTGGTTGCATGGTTGCTGGCATCCCTTGGTTGTACTGCCATGCTTGTGCTTGCTGGCTTTGTTGGTTCATGCAGCCTTGGCTGCAATGTCTTTGCGGGGCTGTTGGCATCGTGTGGTACGTGTGAAGTTGGGGATATGCCTGCTGATTGTGAGTGCTGACATTTCCCATTCTATTCATCTGAGCTCCGCCATGTGGAGCGGTTGCAAAGCTGCCACTTGCCAGTGCTCTCAACCTACTCGCCAACTCTGAAGCTTCGGTGGAGTATTGTGATAAGCGATCTAGAAGAGGGAGTAGGGGCATCCAAACATCTGCGGGCAGAACTGGACCTTCGCAGTAGAGCAACAGAAGCAACGCAGGTGCCTGAATTGAAACCGTGGAGTCACTGGTACCCAAGGACGCCACTGACATCAAGGCCGAGCGACAAAGCATGTTGGAGTTTGGCAGTTGTGAGAAAGCCACCAGCATGGCACGAAGCAGCCCAAAGAGTGGCAGTGGGCCTTGATAGATTCCACTCAATGAAGGCATCAAAGGACCCTGCGGAGCCCAATGCGATATGGATGCCCAAAGGCTCATCAAACAACTGGGATCGTCTAACAAGTCCATCAGCAAAGCCCGAACACTTGATGGTCGTGGAGGACCAGGCAAGAGGTACCTGGAGGAGACCCAGCTCAATCATGTCTGTACTGTCTAGACTTGCATGCGGTTGCTATTTGCTAGTGCAGATTCGTGATTGTATCATGACGACTGTCAACAATCTGGAATCATGCAAAGAACCTCGAGAAACAAAACCAGCAATTTGGTGATTGTGCTACCGTATATGTCTCTCCGTCAAAGCGACACTCTAAAGACAAAAAGGTGAACGTACCTCACCAAGCCACAAAAGTTGCTGCAAATCTGGCGAATGTGTCATGGGTTGCCGGCACACCTCCTGGAAAATAACGGAGACGATCTTTGCCTCTGCATCCGGAGATCTTTGGCCCATGTCTTCTTGGAGGATTTCCAAGCATGTAGCTTTACAATGCTTGGACTCAAAAGGGTCGGCCACCCAGCGCACGCTGCATCCGACCAGCAAATCACGATTGGGCCGCGTGGATGGAACATCTTTCCAGATTTGTGTCAGCCAGGATCTGGCAGCACACGATGGAACCTTGTAAAGGTCGATTTGCTTGGTGCGTTTCAGGAGCAGCTTCACAAAGGATGATATCTCGCTTTTTGTAGTGCGGCCCATGGCCTCTTTGGTCCACAGCAGGTTGCGAAGGAAATTGCCGGCTACATCAACATCTCCACGTTCGGAGAACAGCCTTGGCACATCTGTTTTGCTGAAGCTCGAGATCACATGCATCGGGTGAAGTTGTAGGAGTCCTTCGAGCATTTGAACGCTCAGGACATGCATCCAGGGCAAGGGCACTGGCTGCTCCAAGATTGCTTTTACGCATGGACCAACTTCGTAGGCGGCCATCTGCTGGACCAATTGCCACGCCTCCATTTGTTTCCGCTCAAAAGGCTGCAACTGCAGCATCAAACGCCGGAGGCGCATAGCCACAGGAACATCTGGCTGCGGATATGCTGGATATCCTCTCTGTCCTTGTGCACAAGGAGAGGCAGTCCAACTGCTTTGGCAGTTTGTGCACCCATGGCAACCATAATTGCAGCGCGCAACATCCACCATGGTCTTTGGCAGGGACAAATGGACCCTACTACTGCCTCTAAACAGGGATCTTATTGCAAAATGAAGAGAAAAATTGAAATCAATGCTTCTTGAATAGCTTAACTTTATGCATCTCAAACAGAGATTGATTTAGCTTGATTTAATCTAATGTAATTCCATCAATAGTATAGAGTATAGAGATCAATCTAGTTCTTAAAATGGATATTGACCAGTTGGATTGGATGACCATCTCTGGTAGAAAGCAACCTCCTTCGTGCTCCAAAAGACAGCAGTTTCCGAAGTTCTGATTTGAGACGCTCATTCCGGCATCACCACGAGGAAACACATACAAGCCACCGCTGCCTTACTGATTCATTCAGATTCTTTTTTTACCTATCAAAAGCCTTCGCAAATAGTTCTGTCAGTAAGGGCTTCTGATAAGCTGACCAAACTACGCAATGTTCAGAAGCCTTTGCTCAAAATCTTCTGGGCTGACCAGTTGCTTCCAGTTTTCGTGCTCAAAAACACATGGGCTGAGACTGCGACACGTGTGGCCAAAAGCGCTCGCGGACAGCTTGGGAATTCGCACAGCGTAGCCACCGCTTGACTGCTGCCTCATCAGAGTTCCGGACCAAGGCTTTCAAGTCCACCTGCAGCGTGGAGTTCATGGATGTTTAGGGTTGGAAAGTGCCACTGCTACTGCATCGCAAACGTTGAAATGCTTGAAACACGGGGCTCATTGGGTTGAGACAAAGGGATCTCATAATCCACGGTGCTGATCTACCTTACCGATGCACGGCCACGAGCCCATTTCATCAAGCTGCACAGGAACTTTTCAGCTTTTTGGAAACCTGAAATCTACTGCTCATCCCAACGCCTGTGTTGCAAAGTCGAAGTCTGTCAGGTTGTCATAACTCACTGGGTCCTGAGGGTTCCATGGCTGTAGACGACAATGGCGCAACGCTCAAAACGCTCCTCAGCTCTTTCCACAGGTATCTCTGCCTGGGTGACCGATATGTCTCTGTCAGTGTGCTTCTTAGACTCACAACTTTAGATTTAGGGAAGATATCATGAAGATATTCAAAGGTATTCCAACACATTCCAAAATTCCAGAGCATACCGAACAATATTACATAGTTAAATCAATTATATCATTACTATATTATAGTGATATCTTTAGAATCTGAACGAATCTTCTTCTGTGTCACGAGTCCCAACCTGTCTCAGGCCCTGACTGCAACCTCCTGTTCCAACTCTGGAACCTCGAAAACTTCACATTGACAATGGGCGGAAAGGAAAGCCTGTGGTACATTCCCTCGGATCATCCAACCCTAAACCGAAAACATCCCAAAACCCTAAATCCTGATAGCCTACAATGTCCTACAACGTCCTACAACATACACTCAACATATCTCAACATTTTCCAGTAGAGCCAAGCATAAAGCCCAAAACCCCATAGCCACCACCAGGCAGCCTCCCCTGTTGCCTGGGGCCATGCTGTTTGTTGCATCCTAACACTTTCTGCATGGGCCAACGGCAAGGTTGGAGTGAACATGTTTCAACCTGGGTTGAATGCTTTATTTACCACATAAACCAGTGGTTAAAACATGGGTTTGGGATGTTTTGGGTGTTGAAACGTTGAAAGAAAGCGTTCTCAAACATGCAAGCCCAAAAAAAAGGTGGACGGAGAAAGCGGTGCCAAACAATCAGGAGCCGCTCCAGTTCAGATGACTCAATAGCACACGATAGGGCGCAGTACATACTCGAGATGCGAAAAAATAAAACAGTCGCATACTGTACCATGCGATGTAATTACACATATCAGCGCTTATTCTGGTTTCAAAACACAGGCACTACACAGTCTATTTCAGTCTAGCATGACTCTCAGCTGCAACGCTGGACATGGGGTGGTGCATGACATATTAGCCCTGCTTTCCTCTCCAGCTGATGGAACTCATGAGGTTTCTCCGGGTACTCTGGGCGCAACCACGTTGGAAATTGGCATAACTTTGTCCAAAAGATTAGATTCCCAACCTGATGGGACCAACCATTGTGGAGTACACACCGTTTATGCGGGGCAGCCACAGGCAGGAAGGATGTATATATGTCAAAATGGCATCAAACATCACTTGAGTTGTGCGTGCCTGTATCCAAAGCTGCTACAGACAGCCGCTGACAATGACAAATCTTTGCAGCCTAGCAACGGTCACTACAGGCTCCTCCACCACCTTTGGAGCTGGAGCTCTTCTTGGAAAAGCCTCCCAGAAAGTCTCTGTATTCACAAATCTTCCGACGATGCTACGTTTTTGTTCAGGTTACCTCACGACCGAAAGAAAATAGATCAAACCTAGCAAAAACACGCAGTTTGCCATTTCAATTGACAATCAAGATGCGATCAAAATCAAACAAGGTCAAGGTCAATCAACTACACCAGGACCTCAAAGATTTCAAAGTCGAGAGGTGTGCAGAGATCTGAGAAGTCCACAATTAGAAATCCGATGAGTCCAGCGCTAACGCCTCCTTGCTGGACGGCGGTTCAGGAGGAAGCTCGTCCACTGCAACCGGTTGCCCGGCCAACATCCTGAAGTGCGCTACACGGCGACACAACGCATAGAGAAACGTAGATGACCGGTCAATGATGTGAAAATTCTGCAAAAATGATATGAAGATATGTGAAGAGATAATCTTGGCAGCTCTAAATCAAGTTTCGACCTGTGGATTCACGCGGCTGTGGTTCCTGGTACCACTGGTGCACTATCATTGAGCATTCTATTCCAACTATCATTGTTGATTATGTAAGTTATGTTTCATTGATGCACTTATGCAGCTAATATTCCCAACAAAAGTTGAAGATTGACCCATAGCCAAGCGTAGCCAAGTGAGTCATTCTGAAAACAAAACGGCACAAGCTGTCAAGGCCAGCGGCCCCACCCCACCCCGCCTTCGGATGAATGCCTTGCCCTCAGCGGTGTCTTTGGCATCCCAGGAGTTCTCTTGGGACATGTCCTTTCGTCCAGGCTGGTGCAGTACCGCAATCCCATGCAATCCCTACCCTTCCACCTGTAGGCCATAGGGGTTACCCTTCGATCACCAGCTTGTGTAACAAACCCTTGGCCAGGGGTTCCGTACGGTTCCCTGATCACCCATAGAGATGACTGTAAAGATTAGGAACATCTGGTTGGTTGTTGTAAGCAGTCTCAAAAAATACATTACCGAATCAACCAACCATCCCAAACATTCGGGAAAACAAACAATGTCTAAGAGCATCAATGAGTTACGTTCATCTTGCCTGAGAACCAGCGCGCTGGCTGGTGGGGTACTGGTAGAAAACTCAACCAATGAAGAATAAAAGTAAAAACTTACAGAATCAAAAAGCTGGAAAAGTCCTTGCATACCCTCACGATTGTTTC
This sequence comes from Symbiodinium kawagutii, assembly GCA_009767595.1. Taxonomy (NCBI): domain Eukaryota; class Dinophyceae; order Suessiales; family Symbiodiniaceae; genus Symbiodinium; species Symbiodinium kawagutii. The sequence continues at coordinate 429,127 of VSDK01021075.1, forward strand.
TATTCAAAATTGTGTTTTCCGCTGGTCCCTCTAGAAACAAAATGAAAAGTCCTTGGAGACCTTCATGTAAAAACTATGACCACTACCTTAGCCTGGATAGGGTAGGTACCTACCTCCAAATATTTTTTTCAATTATTTTGGAAGTGTTTGGTTCAAAACCACCAGCAAAATAAAATCAGACAAATCACTTGGGTACCTCATTGAATAAGTGTTACTTATGAGTACCCCACCCTCCAAATAATTTTGACAAACTATTGTGTGGTGGGGGTGAGTGTTTTGAACCCAGGGAAATCTATCCCCAAAATAATTATCTTAAATTTATCCAAGGTATGTTGAGATATACCTCAAAATTAATTTTAGGGGTAAGGAAGTGGCTTGACCGCAATTATTTTCAGGAGTATTTTCGGATGAAAAAAAATATCAAAATCAATTGCAGTGTTCCCACCACTTGTTACGCGTCCAGACTTGGCTGCAAAACCTGAAAACATCATAGAAAACTAATTATTTCGGGGGTGGGGTAAGTAGCTACCCACTGGCCAAATAATTTGAAATGGGGATCGAAATCATCGACATGTGCTCACAACTATAATTATTTTGGGGCGGGGCCACTACTTAGCCACCAGCCAAATAAAATGAAAGGGATAACATCGATCGACATGGTTGCCCAAACATGTAATTATTTTGGGGTGGGGTCACTACTTAGCCACCAGCCAAATAAAATGAAAGGGATGACATCGATCGACATGGGTGCCCAAACCTTGAATTATTGTGCCAGTGGGGTCACTACTTAGGCATAAAACCTATCAAGACATGTTATGATAAATTAAAATTATTTCTGGGTCTTCTGAAGTTACATGCCTTCTTCCGCAATGAATTATTTGAAGGTACATAGAGTGTTTGAACAATACATCAAACAATTATGGTTAGGTACCACCTCTGACCTCTGTTTTATTATTTTGAGGAACCATGAAGTGATGTGCCCACACCAGCTCAAGCACCCATCTTGCAAGAATTGGAACCACTTCTGAAAAATTATTCTTAATTATTCGAAGATTGTTAAAAAACCTATGAATTTTCTGTTTTTTCAAAATTATTTTAAAAAAAATATTTCAGGTGGTAACCCCTACCTGCAAATAATTTCATAAAGTAGTGATCATTAAAAACTGGTACTTTTTTGTTTACATTGAAATCTATATTTTCTTATTTTCACGAATGTTTGGCTACTTCACAGCCAGTTGTCTATCAACCAGGAACCACATCATATTTGATGAGTTTAGTGTAATGTTCTACTACCACTAGTGTATTCATGATACATAGACTATCATAGACTGGGCCCTTCACAAAATATTGCCAATAACATTGAGTGTAAATGTGTTATGTGCTTGATGTATAATATATAGATTATATATATTCTAGCATCGGTATGACTGCAATGTGAAACCCTGCGGCAATTGGACCGCGGCCTTGGCAGTTCTTCCGAAACAGTTCCTGATCTCCGAGCTTGCTCCGGCCTGCATATCATGAGTCATCACAAATCTCCAGATGAGTTTCACAATTCATTCGAACTTTGAAATTTCGGCTAGCTACAATCGCATTCACTTAAGAGCTTCAAGGACGAACATCTGGATTTCGATTCACATCATGGCATCAAAGTGCATCAAAATGGCAGTCTCAATTATCCCTCCTTTACAAAGAATTAACTGAGTTATCCCTGGGACGGTGCCATTGAGCGCTGCCTCCCGGGTGGGTCAGCTTGATGCTTTCCCAACCGATGGTGCCCCCATGCCTCCAACAAGCACTTGGCGGCTCGGGCACGGCCCAGGTCGGTGGCCAAATGCCTCGCTGCGCAACTGGGGAGTCCCGATGAAAATGAGAACCCCATGCCGGACCCAAATTGCGGTGTGGTATGAGATAAATATGGAAGAAATATGGGCAACTTCAATGGCAACAAGCTGAGTTTTTTTTTCAATAGTTTGTTTGTTGTTGTTTTTATTTCGGGCATTGCCCAATAGGAGTCGTTGCAATCGTTGTATTGTTGTCCTTATAGTGGTATTCAAAGACATAGGAAGCCCTATGAACTAGTTGGAGAACTGTCCCCTATTGATGGTTGAATGTGGTTGAATGTGATTGATCATCAAAATGGATCATAGACATCCATAGACCATAGCTTGCATCAAAATCATTCAAATGATATGCCTCGATGGATTGATGAATCATCGAAGCCAACTGTTTGATCCATGCTGCAAAGGTGTATTGCCTTGATCGTCGAGCACGTCGACGCAAACCTAGGCTAGGGGAAGTAGTGTGCTGTGAGGACTGGCTGACAAGGTCTCAACTGAATTGTCCAACCAGCGACTCAACAGGCGATTGGTACCCATGTGGCATCAAGAAGCTCAATGCCCGTAACCAGTGTGTTGCAAAGAATCTCTTCGACTCATTGAGGATGAAAACAGGACACACAATTCAGGATCAGAAACAGTGTGGATTTGGAATGGTTTGGACAGAATTACTGCATACATCTGCATACATCTGCATACCCATGCTGTTTGAACCTAGACCATGCTGTTTGGATGCGAGGAAGAAGCATCTTCCTTGATAAAGCGCTCGATCACCTGTGCTCGCCCGCGCATCGCTGCACGATGAATGGCTGACTTAGCATTGCGGCCCTGGCACTGTCAAGACTCAAGACTTCCGCAGACCGAAGAAAAATGAGTGCCACACGGTGCCACAGGTTCAGACCATACTGCCCTTTCTCGTTTGGAGCATTTGAGATGATTTGAACAGACTTCGAGCATCTTCGAGCACTGTGTGTTTCCGTTATGTTGATCAAAGTCCAAAAACGCACTTACAAAGTGTAAGCTTCTGATGATTGCAATGGGTAGAAAGTTGGAAACTACAAGACTTACCACTCAGAACACACCAAAGTCTTTCCAGCTGCAACCCGAATAACTCATGCACGAGCTGTGCTTAGCCTCATTATATCTCATTATGCCCTCTACCCATCCCTACCCTGCAATGCCAATAGATCCTATGGATCCTATGTGTTTTTCACCGGATCCTATGTGTGTTTTTCAAGAATTGCTTTCAGTCGCCCGGATGACTTGAGTCTCCAGTCATCTTGCCTCGTGTTCGCAGGTGGTGATCTCATTTAGAAGACCCGCCTGAATTGGATAACGAGGGGCAATGCGAAGAGACATCAGTTGTGAATTACAGTAATTGATAACAGTTGTATGAATGTGCGTAAATCCTTTTCCAAAGCTTTCTGCCTGCGATTCACATGCTCTTCTTGGCAAGACGAATGCTTGAAAAACGATTCAGAAACTACCATCAAACAAATTGATATCCAAAGTATTGGGATTCTAAAGCATTCTGATCCCCATTTGGTACTTCATGGGCACCCAACTCCAGAATGAACTCAACTGTTGTCCTGAGTCATGCTGATGGTCTGAAGCTTTATCAATAGCAACCACGCCAGCCTCTTAGCCAGCTTCTCATTTCTAGGCCGAGCAGGCATATGCTTGTCCAAATTAGATGCCGTTGCATTGCAGGAGACCTACTGAAAACCGATGGCATCGTCATCGTGCCTTTCCCCTGTCTCTGTGAACCTTCTGCAAATAGCGATCAATTCCAGCCAGGTCATTGTCTCCGACCAGGTCCAACAGTGATGCCATGGCTTAGCCAGGGGCGGATTTGTTACGTTGGTGAACAGTAATTGGCATGCCTTGGTTTATCTTGAAATATCTTGGAATCATGTTCGATAATGTTCGATTCATATCTGTATACTGGCTTTAGATCAAGGCTTGGTAGTCAGATGCAATTAGCACCTGCTTGTGCTTGCAGCATCTTGGAGCAGTTAACAAACTGGACGAGTATTTCACAAAAGTGAATGCTGACGTACCCCCCTGAACATCTTTGCATGAGTATTGCGTTTCGCAATGAGGAGGCGCTGGAGAATCTCATGTCCTTTGAAACTTGAAACATTAAATTTCCTGACAGTTCTTTTAGCATGTTAGGGGCCCTGGCGGGCAGGGCCAAGCTTTTGTAGCCTTGGTCTTCTGAACTCTTCCCCCCTCATCTTCCAAAGCTTGAGCTCAAGGACTGCCACAGCAAAAATCAGTGCTGCACCATCTCTTTTACTTGGCTCAATTACAGACCTTTGCTGACTCGCTATGCGCAACATGCTTAGGGGAAGGACATGAAAGAGTGACATATTAGCCTGCCTTTACCGGATCAAACTGCAAAAAGAAACTGTCCAAATACTTCACGACTTGTGCGACACGAGCCAAGCTGTCATGCAACCAAGCTCCCCCGCTCAGTTATGATGCAAATATTGGGAGGCTGCAAACACCTTGGGTTGGAAGCTGCTCATCATCTGATGCATCTGCATCTGCACAACCAGCTACTCATAGCTACTCCATGGGCGCCCAATGCAAGGGCTTCCTTTGCAGCTGAGCTTGCAACGCTCCTATGAAGCTCACCAAGCGTGGATGGTTCAGGCCTAACCAATGCTTCAGCTGCTGCAAAGGTGAGTGGGGTACCGCCGATCAAACTGCATGAAAGTATTCCATTGATTTGTATTGCACAAGCAACTTGCAACGAACTTGTCTTCAAGCAATCACCCGACTACTAGGCAAAAACTTCACGATATTTTCAGCATCTTTTTGGGGGGGCTGAAATGGGTTGAAAATCATTCCACTCAAACTCCAGTGATGACATCTGGCAAGCCCCAACAACGTGTTGTAGCTTTTTTCCGGACCCCTCCTCTGGGCACCCAAAAAACACCCGTCGGCTGCATCCAAGCCACTGCGGAGGGCATCAACTTCCTTACGAAGCTCTTCCAGAAGCAATGGAGAGATGTTGCCTCAAACGAAACAAGTTACCCCTATTGGTGAACCGATTGTGACAGGAAAGCTTAAAGATGGCGTGCCTCCGTCTTCGCAAAAGAGCTTCTTAATGGCAACCTGCCAAAATCTTCCCACAAAGTCATCCATAGGTGTCATTGGGCATGCGCAAGCTTGGAAGGGGAAACATGCCAGCAAAGTCGAAGGACTGCAAGTCACTCACATTGCTGAAGCATTCTCACTGAAGCACTAATGACATACTAAATCGTCATGGACCGTCAGCTTTTTGCTCCTGAAACTATACCTCAATAAGTTCATTGTATGTCAATATATGGTGTAGTTCCGTTTCAAGCCTCACAAGTGGATTTAATGCATGTGGTTGTATTGTGCAAATCCCAACCAATTCAACCAAGCATCAAAATGCATCAAGGAGTTGTGTTTCAATGGCGCCTCCAACCTATCGTTTTCATCTACACTGCCCTGCCTCTCTGTTGCCGAGATATCCACGGTACACGGCTCCAAATCCACCAGAGCCAAGGCAATCCTTTTGGATGAGCCTTGACACATCGACTTGTTCGAGGCTGCACCTATCTGCACCATTTCACTATGTTCAACCAGTTTCAACTACGATGCCAAGTGGAGATGTGGGGCCAGTGCACGATTCGTTTGTAGCTCGGAGGACGATTAAGACCTTGACTGACTGAAGTCAATCACTTCATGCTTGTGGAGCAGGAGCTTCTGACCTCACAGCCGTGGCTGATACTTGCCATTTCTTGGCATCAGCATGTTTCTGGTAGAGGAATATGGCCGATCATGTCTCCCTTCGCACCATATGGTGGTTTCTTAAAATGGTGGTATCTCCAAATCATCCAATATCAACAATTTGTGGGGGTTCCCCCATTGAGAAACACCCATATTCTCACTATCTCCCGATATATACTGCTTAGATCTGCTTAGTATCCGTCGGCAAGCTAAGCTTACCACCTTCGTCAGCTTCGATTCCCTTCACTGGGGCTGGCGGTGCAGCTGGAGGGGCCGTCCTGCATGATCAACACCAACCATAATATAAGACAACCTGCTGTTAGTAGGACTGGCTGTAACTAGTCACCCTACTCAATGCATCTCAATTCTATTTGATTTGATTCCTCCTTTCTCCTTTCTCATTCGATTCAATTCCATTCCGTTACTGGTACTGCGACTGCTGCTACATCCGGACGCCAAAGCCCTTGCAATATATCTGATTTGATGCACTTCTACATCAGCATTCGAAGTGAGACCCCCTTACTCCACAATGTAAACGCTATGCTATATGCAAGAAAGCTCCTGGCAAAAAAACATAAACAACTAAACAACTATACTAATATCTCAAACTTGCACTTTCCATCACTTACCCATGTATACGCTACACGCAAGTTGTTCGCAGCCATAAGCATTGTGTCTTGTACTTTGCCCGGCTGCTTGTTTGCGATTTTGGCTTCTTGGGGCTCGCAAAAGGGTCGAACCAAGTCAGAAACCGGGTCCAAATAAGGTCTGAACAAGATTCAAATACTTCTGGCCTAAGGCAGCCCCTCCAGAGAAGCAAGAAGAATCAGCAACAACAACCATCAGCAGAACCAGCATCAGCTGCAGCACTTGCAGCAGAACTAGCACAAGTACCAGCAGCACAGAACGAGCTTCTGTAGCAGCAAATGCTGCAAATCACAAAGGACACCAGCCCGAATTACAACCTGAACACAAGAAACAACATTAAAAACATGATGGTAATGATGTAAATTTGGATATGATTAAACCACAATGTGCACGCTGCAGTCGCTACAGCTTCCACCAAGAAAAAACTTCTAACTTGGAGAACAAAAAACACAAGTTTGGTGACTCGGAATATCCCTGCGACTGCTGCTACTCCTGCTCCTGCTCCTGCTCCTGCTCCTACTCCTACTCCTACTCCTACTCCTACTACTACTACTACTACTACTACTACTACTCCTACTACTACTCCTACTACTACTCCTACTACTACTCCTACTACTACTCCTACTACTACTCCTACTACTACTCCTACTACTCCTACTACTCCTACTACTCCTACTACTGCTGCTGCTGCTGCTGCTACTACTACTACTACTCCTACTCCTACTCCCACTCCTACTGCTACTACATATGTGTATACATTTGCATCCAAAGATCTGGTGATTCATTAGTGTGCCTGTGTACGGGGTTGCCTGGCTGCATGGGTCACAAGAGGGCAAAAAGGTGTTCGACCGCATTTTCGTTTGAGAATATAAGGGTTTATTGGTTGTCAACGTCTGCTCTGCTCAAGGTGATTCTGCACCCAGTCCATTGCTGTCTTTCCGGTGCAGGAGTCGGGGCAGCCACCTGCAACAGCTGTGCTCCTGCTCCGGCACTAAACCAGCTGTCTGTCTTCCACACCATGTTGCACCAACCCAAAGTCAGCATACATAACAGCGTTTAAGACCGGAGGAAACATGCATCCAAATGAATCTTCAACGCGTTGTGTTGACAATCTGTCATCAAAGTTTAACATTCTTTTGAAGTGGAAGCATTCTTTGGTCGTCTCTCCGTGAAAATCCATGCCCCACGAACCACCATCAAACTGAGGCATCGGCCGGTCTTCGCTCCTCCAGCAGCTGAAAGAGTGGCACTTTGAAAGCAATTCAGCAGCAAATACCGAGCATCATATTTAATGTGGGTATGTCTAGGGTAGCCAATAACCCAGCCAGAATGATCACATATATGATCACTATTTTGGCACATACCCATTGGACATGAGCATGCTTCGTGCTTCTTGCTTCCATCATCAGTTTCCAACATCGAAACATCGCGATGAAACCAAATGCTTGACCTGGGCCTAAATTGTTTGTATATTAGGTAACCATATTTAAACAACCGTAACCTTAATCCGCCTTGGCTTCTCGCCACTTCAGCAGCTCCCCTTCGCAATAATGGAGGGCTGGGGCCCGGGCCGCCTCGGTTGCCTGACCAGTTGCCGGCTGAGGTGACCTCAGAATTGTAAGTCATGAGAAAGCTAAACAAATTCTGTGACATGATTCTTGGTGAAACCTACAGCTGGATATCTACAAGTCAGCATGTCATTGTATGTCAACATCTTTACAGCAGCTTGAACAAACAGTAAAAGTCAGCGCAACATAGGCACATGAGATAACATGAGCCCTAATATGTCCTGATTTTTCACCGGGTTTTCAATCAAATCCAGTTCCTTCATTGCAGTCTGTTTGACGACTTAGAGCCTCAGGTGCGAACTCCTCTTTCGCTTCGCCTGTTTGTCATTGTGACCAGCTATTTCAGGCAGTGTGTTTGTCACAAATCTGTTCTTTGGTGCTACAATGTCCTACGTGCTGCTTGGAAAACGATTTCAACACACACACACACAAATTTCTTGCAAAGTTCGCAAGTGCAAATCCCTGAGGACACTCATGTGTCATCTGATGGCACTTGATCCATCACCATGACTGGAACCAAACCGGGGCCCCTTTCGTTTTGTGCTTCCCTGGGCCCCCAGGGATCCCCATGGATCCCCTAGGGCCCTGAGAAACTCTGTGTAGCGACATCCTTCGGATCGAAGGAAGCTGCCAGGGCAGGCACCTTGTGAGGACATCTTGCCGTCGCGAAGTCCCAGCTCCAACTCCTGCCATCGGCCATCACCAGGAGGACAACAATCCCCTCCAAGTAGTCGGCTGATGTCAGTTGATGTCAGTTGATGTGCAGCTATTTCTATATGATTGCGACCAAATTGCGATCATGACGATGGAACACCGTGGAGAGATCGTGTGGATTCTTCCAAGTGCCAACATCATAAGGAGTTGCTGCAAGTGTCCTTGGCCATGAGCTCAACCAGCTGCCATGCCTCGCCACAAGCCAAATTAGCTCAAGCATCACGACATAGGGGAATCCTAATTCTATCTAATTCTAAAGGTTTCCTGAAATAGTCCTGCTATCTCCTGCCTTGATCTCAACTTCACTTTGCTTTAGTTTATGTTGTCTTTTCGGGCTGATTCCAGAGCCCACAAGTGTGTATGAACTTTGCGTATCAAGTGTCTATGATATAAAACAAAAGTCCAACAAAGCTGTACCACAACAGGCCTGCGCGAGGGTGATGTCCAAATCAGGAATGGCCTTCAGCTTCTTCACCAATCCATCGCATTCACCTAGGATCAGCAAGTTGGGACAGTAGCCCGACAGCGGAAAGTTTTCTCCTGAGATTCCTGCCTTTTACGATGCTGTCTTTTCCGAACTTACACAGTTGCTCGAAATTCCTCGCACATGGCACAAGAACGAGAAGCTGCAACGGATTGATCTGAGATGCACGTGCCTTTTCTGTCAATGAGACAAAGTCAATCTATACCATCTAGTATTATGTATGTTCTGACTACCATTTCGTTAGGGCACTCCTTGTGGCTCCTTGGCTCCCCCCTTTAAAGGGCTATAAGGATACCCCGAAACGCTCCTTCGCTTCCTACCAAGCGAAACGCTTGTCTTTCATGTTTTGTCGGGAAAAGTGACGAACAGTCCTATGGCTCTCGCGAGCTTCACCGAGCTGCTTCAAGGCACTCTCCATTTCCTGAACAGCGAATCCCGTGCCACCACCGCGAGACCGTGAGAACTCCTTGGGACTCCCTACCTGTTTGGCCATGAAAGCCAACGCCATGTAGATTCGAGCGCATCCCTTCACAGAGCCTTGGCATCACAAGTCGAAAAGTGATTTCTTACCCCAAAAATGGATGGATTATTTCCTATCAATAATTAATAAACCATCATATCCAGGTCCCAAGCCAATCTTCCTATACCACCAAAGCCTCTTGGGGCAATTGTTTCCTGAAACCAAAACTCATGCCGACGATTTCGATGATGGACGCTACTCACAGTTTTGGCAATCGGAACCCCTGTGCCCTGATTTGCATCCCGGGAAAATGAACTGAACAGAATCTGCAAAAAAAAATATAAAAAAATGTCGGGATGTTCAAGTATCCATGTTGGTTGATATGAGCTGTGAACATCTGTGAACATGGAGGGTAGAAATCTGATGAGTCATAGCATGCCAAGGGCACCCGCTGCTCCCCGAGATGCCCAACGAGGGAGAGCTACAGTGCCACAGCGCTGCTGCAGCGCACGCTGAAAGTAGGTGATTGCCTGGTGGTCAACTGGGGCTGAATAAGCAAGCTGTAATATGCTGTAGATAGTTGTGTTGATATTGGTTGATCTGTTGACCAGTGGTTGATATTGGTTGATCATGGTTGATCGACAAGTTGATCTGTCCAAAGCGAAGCATCTTTCAGCCATCGCCACTGGATGGCCTCCTCGTGATCTCCAGCCAGCAATTTGCAATAGCCAAGCCGTACCATGGCAAGAGCCTCGAGGTGACCGCTGGTCATCACTGACAGAAAGGGGAGACCCAAGGCGAGACCCAAGGCCGGATCCAAGGGGAGACCCAAGGCCGGATCCAAGGGGAGACCCAATTGGAGACCCACTTTGGAAACCTTTGGAATACATGCATCGATATGAATTGATATGAATTGTAATATGAATAATTGATATATGAATTGATATTAGAATTGTAATATGAATTGCATATGGCAAGCTTTCAAGTAGCAAAAAAGAAGAGAGAGAGAGAGAGAACCTCTGAGGCATGCGCGTGATTTTTCATGGACGCCAGGGCTCTCCTGAAGAAGCTCTCTGCCTGGCTCACACTGTTCTACTGTGCAGGGACCCTTTGTTGTGGGCCTAAGGTGTGCATGAGTGCATGACGACCATGATGTGATGATACCTCCGGGTCATTTCGGATTGAAATATCAAGTTCAACCTGCTACAGCCAGTTCTCGCTCCGCCGACCCAGCTACCTGATCTATGTCAATCACGTGTGACTGGAAACATGATGAAACATGATCCAAAAGACTCAGAAACACAGCGAGTCGTTGGGAAGCAGTGACTGTTCGGGCGTAACAGGAGCGACCATCCGACAGGCACGTGGAAGCCATAGGACACCTCGTCCAAATTTTTCTCCTGCATGTGAATGACTCCCTGTGTAATGAGGCAAGACACCTCAGCCGCCACGACAGGTAGAAACTCTGCACCCGCCCAAGCCAAACTGCGACGATCCAACCTCCAGCACTGCAAAGTGCAGTGGAAATCAGTGGAAGATCTTTTTGTTTCAGGATGTCTGATCTGGATTAAACGGGCTTCCATCAAATTTCATTGGTCACACTATTTGGTCAACATGTCAGGCGTGTCAGTGAAAACCGTCTACCATGTATGCTCATATTCGCGATGTTTTCCAGTGGCATGTTTTGACCCACAGTCTATTCTACTTTGCGATAGGATTTCAGGTTGCGGGCGGTTCATCTGTTCGTTCAGGGCATAAGCATCCGACATTCTTTGGGTCTTGCTTCAGGGCCAAAGAAAGCCTCGTTGCAACGTAATTGAAACAAAATTCAATCAACATGACGATCAGGGCATCAAGCTACCAGTACTGTATGCTTCACTCTCACTATCTCTCACTGAAATACCATCAAGGTTTCATCTCTCTGAGGCATAAATTGAACGTGCACTTCACACCAGGTGTGTTGAAGCATTGTGTTGCCAAATAACATGTTGAAGAGTTACAGTTGAAACCAATCCGCAAAAGCAACGACTGGCTTGTTTCCAGCCCAGCAACTCTGCTTTTGCATTGATGTACTCGCCTTTCCGTTCATAGGCCTGTTCACCGAAGCCGCAAACGATTGCCAATATACATCAGAATCATGTCTTGGACATGGACACCCAAATTACCCACAAATGCACTGTGTTGACCAAATTTCAACATTCACGGAGTCACGCACCTTGAATTGTTCTCAATTACAATTTCAATTTCAAGATGTTTCAAGGATACTGTTTTGGGGGAGGATGATTGGAAGAACCAAAAAAACAACCAAACCATCATCAAAAGCTCATAACTCATACATAGTTGATTGCCTACGCAACTACCTACGCGACATCAACAGCAACGAGCTGACGCGAGCCTACGCTATCAAGGAGAATAACATAAACATACACAGAGGCCCAGGACAATTCCTTTCTGATTCTTTGCTGAAAAATCTCAAATGCTCATGTCCTGTTGGGGACGCTCCATCGATCTACCATCCTCAGGTCTCGCCGAGGTGTCACCGCTTGCCTGTGCCAACCAATCGTGGATTTCGATTTTCAAAGTCCCCTCCGAATCCGAATCCAAGTTCTGGAAGGCCTTGCCACCGTCCCGAGCTGCAAAACATGGCAATGCTGACTGTCCACAGCTGCACTGCCTATGTGAGGAATTGGATCTCCATGGCACATCGAAACCAACAGCTGAATAGTGTAGAGATATGATGTTGCAGCAAGTGCAGTACCACATTTCTGTCTCACCTTGTCACATGTGGACTTTCATCTTGCACTGGGTGCGTGACCTTCTTCAAGTATGAGATGGAGGCATCAAAGTCACCCGTGCGATTCTTCACCAAGGCCAGCATGAAAAAGAAGTGTGGGTGGTTCCTTAAGGGGACAAATGTCTTTTGTGGAGAGATTCTTCTCCCAATTGGGCGTCTTGTGGTGTCCCCCGCTTGTGCATCTGGTCTAAGGGCAACTTCAGTTCCTCGAACATTTGGAATGACGTCAAATGCAGTTAGACCAAACGAGTCGAGTGCAACAACATTACTACAAGCGGATATGGGATCCCGTACAAGCGGTGAACCATTGCATATGTGAACTGCTTTGGAAAATTAGGATCATCAGACTCAAGCAATTCATGCTCACCTTCTAATCCTTCTAGCAGTACTTTAACCGAACTAATGTGAAGACTTTGTGAATCAAATCGTTCGAAAAGTGACCGTTGAAGAATCCACTGGTGGCCAACTGCCGAGGCTCGGCTTCAGTGCCAATCCACTGTGCGCTTGTTTCTCGGCCTGCTCGCGCTCTGAGAGACGCGACCAAGGGAAGATTCAGCTCAGAAATCCCGACAAATGGCTGTGGGTCAAAACCATTAGTCCCCCTGGTTCCCCCACTATTAACCATTGTTTTCCCTTATGTTTCTTGGTAAATCCCCCATTTAGTTGGTTAATATATGTTAATATTGACCCATAGCCAAATCTCAACTCACAAACTGCTCAGCCTCTTCGTACTGGTCCAGAGAAATGTGGGACTTTGCCAGCAAGTACCTGTAAAGATCAGGACAAGCCAGATCGATGAAACCAATTGCATTGGCTACTGGAAATGTATGGAGACTCGAAGACATTGAGATTAGCTCGGCACAAGTTCTCTCACCAATGGGACTCCAACTGGACCGATCTGCTCTTGGGCACAAGGCTGCCTGCTTGTAGTCCAGAGAGGAGCTGGTCTGAACCAGCCTCACCATCCAAACCGTTGACATCCGGAAACACACAACTCACATAGCAACAAACACACTCTCTCCTTGGTGAAAGTACAACAGGGCAATGACATTGCTGTCTATTCCCAAATGTGGGCTACGAAACCAACTGGTTGCACTGTTGATTTATTGACGACTTACATTGAAACATTGTGAAAAACTCGTGTCCTGTGTGATCCGTCGGAACTTTTATGAACCTGTTTTGTCTCTGTACATCTCTGTACTACCATAGGCTGTTACTTTTGTCCTGTCTTCACGCAAGTGCTTGATGCAACTCATGTACGTACTATAACAGACACGCTACAGCTTCGACCCTCAGACGACTCACCGAGAGATCCTCAGCTCAGACCCGCCTTTGGAGATACAAGATACTTTCCTCAAGCCTATGTTGGCGGTACAGGAGGTCTCCTCAGCCACGATCGTTACAGGTTTGAAACTTGCCAAAGTTTGAGAATCAGTGTTCCCCAATAATTAGATGTAATTCGTAACTGAAACCTTTGCTTTTACTGCAGTCTAGACAGTCTAGAGCGGTCCACTCTCTGGCAAACAGCGGCACATGTATTTCATAATTTGGGGAACATTCATCACTGGTCCGTGTGATTTCAAGTCACCCCCTTGCTGGTGCTGGTACCCAGCAGAATGTTGCCCCTAGCTGAGCCATGGGCCCAAGTAGTACAACGGCCCTTCTGCATTTGTATTCACCTACAAGCAGATTCAGCTAGACATGCCATGGCTGTGAATCCATTCCTTATTGTAGAATGGATATGGATTGTGGATGGGCATGGCAGGTTCAAGGTGGTTCAAACATGTTCAAACCAGCCCTTTCTCCAACATGTGGCCATGTTCGCGCCTTCAAACACTTCTGGTAGAGCTGCACTGCCTGAGCTCCAGTGCCAACTGTAACTGCAAAGCTTTCCCATCTCAGGCTGTGGTGATCTGACTTCGGCTGAGGATGCGAAGGGAAACATAGGGAAACCACATGGGAAACCGACATGGAAACCACATGGAACCATGGAAAGCCCTGCCCTACCGTAGGACGAAGGATCTGCTGTGACGCGACCTCCAGTGACCTCCGGTGGCGCCTGCTCGTTGTTGTTGCTCTTCCGGTTGCAGTATGCCGCTCCTTCCAAGGCCTGGAACTCCGTGAAACCGGAAACTGCTGAGCTGTCGCCCTGCCTCGAAACGGAATCCCAGAAGTCACCCATGTCTGCAATTACATGCAATATATCTAATATCATTATTATAATTGTATATGTAAATTTCTATAAATATACGTAACTTATATATATATATGATTGTACATATATCCTTGGAACTCTGACCTCCAAAAGCACTTGTTTAAAAAATATATGGTGCCTAACTAAACAGTGTCCAATCAAAAGCTCGTTTTCGCTGATGGATGAGGCCGTCCACCAAGGCGTCGTGTCCCGTATCGGATCGGCCTCTAGGTTGTTTGGACTCAGCTGGAGGACCTGGCGATGATTCGGAAAGCCACCCTGCTGACATGAAAACATGTGGCTATCGGTCAACATTAACCAACCAGTAATGGGGATAACGACCAGTTAACAATAATAAGGGAAACATTGTTTAATGATTGGGGAAACCGGGAAACCATGTCATCCCATTTTCTTTCGTGATGGACAATTCTTCGGTGTGAGGTGGCTAACCCAATTTACTTGGTACAAATATGTACAAATCACTCCCTGCGAAAAATCCCAGCGGTGCGCGCGTGGCTGAACCATTTGTTGCATCGAACATCCGTAGCTCATGATCGCTTCATAGATAGCTTCACAGAACCCCCAATGAACCCCACCAAGTTGATCCCAGCCTGCTCAAAAAGTCGCAAAGCTTCTTCCAAATTTCCATCACGGGATCGATCCTGGATTTCCCATCTGAGATTATCTGAGATCGCGTGACTTCAGTGGCTTTTGGACGGCCAAATGGCACGATCTCGAATGACCTTCCTGTATGAATTGCATTGGTAATTCTGTAGATATCTATTATCTATCTGCAGTCTTGCAAGGGTTTGCCGTGCTGTCACAAACACCGGCAGGTCACCACATCGATCGTGACAAACTGTCGTCCTGCTTGTGACACTTCGCCAACTCCAAGAGTGCAGTTGCATTCTTGGGATCTTCCTTCAGTGCCTGCCGAGGGTCAAACCAGCAGCGTCCCCATGCGTCCCATGTCTTTTCCCAGTTGAGAAATCACTTCATCAGCTCAGCCTCTTTCAGAAGCTCTTTTGCTTCTCGAGGACGATTGTCGTTCAACAGTAGCGAAGCATACCTCGTTTAGCAGTGTGAATGCAGTGTGATCAAGGTCGGTCTCAAAGTGCATTGCAAAAAGTCTCAAAACAACATGTCTTCGCTCTTCATTTCTTCAAGGTCGAAAAGAAGTTGCTTGGTTGTACTGGTTGTGACTGAAGACTCGGCACTGGCATCCTAAGACTGTCAAAACAAAACTGACCCGTATGTCCTGTGAGAGTGCACTTGAACTATCAAACCTGCAACTGACAGTGGCAGGTAAGGCAAGTGAAGCACTGAATCAGTAAAGCATAATTACAAAATTCACAGAAACTACGGGTAGCTTACCGAACATCCATGGACATCCCAACCCATTGATAGAAACCGCGCTCGGGGCACGCTGTCTGAGTAGCCGATGTTGTAGCATGGAGCTGCACCTGTCAGCAGGTGTGACCGAAAACTGGTCGAAGTTGCAGCATGCTTTCAGAATTGGTGCTGCAATCTGTCTATTTACTGCAATTGTTCCTGGTTTTGGTCAATCTTTGTGCCATTGGTCTACCAAAAAGTCAATCTTAGAGTAAACATTAAGCAAAGGTTGGGCGGGCGTGCAAATGCAACAAGAGTGATACCTCAATATACCTCATAGCTGATAGCTGTGACAATGATCTTTTAGCGCTTTTGATAGGACTGCTATGGTGCTGCAATGAAAATATGAACAAAAATAGTGCTGCAACCCTATTGTACAAGAAACAAACAAAGGATGTAAAAATATATATATTATATAATATACGTATCAAATACACCCATTCAGAAACTTTACTTTTACGCGTTACACCACATACTTTACTAGAATTTCTATATAACAGTATATGTAATTAGTTATAGATGTAATGAGTAAGTCTGGAAATACTGTGCAGCAGACTAGCAACCAGCAGCTGCTCTGGCTGTC
Source organism: Symbiodinium kawagutii (assembly GCA_009767595.1). Taxonomy (NCBI): domain Eukaryota; class Dinophyceae; order Suessiales; family Symbiodiniaceae; genus Symbiodinium; species Symbiodinium kawagutii. The sequence goes on from VSDK01021075.1 coordinate 445,567, forward strand.
TCCGTGTCTAAGTTCTGGGCCAGTCGCCGATGGCATTGCTGTTGCCCCTTGGGATCTTTCAGCTGCTCGTAGATGCTCAAAAGCTTCTTCCACATCTGGCAACTTTGCAGGTAAATTGGTTTGTTGAGGTTTGTTGATTAATCGTGCAAATGTCACATTCACATGATGTACAGTAAATGCATGTAAATGTCACATTCACAAAAGATCGCAAAAGTGTGAATTTTGGAGGACTCTCACTTGGTGTTCCACTCTGAATGAAGTGTAGACTGAACTTGGACACAACAACGCAGTGGGACTCGACAAATCCAACCGTAGACAACAGTCATTGCATGTCATTGCCCCAGTCAAATCATCACCGTGATGTCATCAACTGCGACAAATGCAGATTGCCGCCATCCAAACTTTTTGGCCTACCATGCAATGGATTTGAGTTGAACCTATCAATATTCACTAATCAATTCATAAAAACAATTTTATCTCCATTAATCAATGAATATCCATCATTCATGCCTATTGTTTCATGCATCTTATCTGCATATTCATTCTTTTAATGCTCGTCTACACGATTTTCATAGCACAATCATTCGCCCGTGACTTTGTGGTGTGTCTTTCCAGCCTCAGCATCATCTGGAAGCTCATGCACAGCACCCTTGAGGGTTTGTTCAGCATCCTTCACCATGTGCAAAATGTGGGCATCAATTGGTCACCATGCATCGACTGTAACAGTAGTGTTTCTCCAACTTTGAGAAGCAACAAGGGATCTCGCATAATCTCCGGATCTCCTCTTCCAATCTCATCTTAAATTCTCCACATAGACTCCTACGTAGACTCTACATAGATTCTACATTCTCATTATATTCTCATTATATTCTCTTAATTTCTCTTCTGTATCTCTTCTCACAATTCCTCCTGCCATCCCCGTCCAACTGAATGCTCCTTCCAATTGCTGATCGCACATTGCACCGAAGCCAACTGGAGGTGACAGCAGTGAAACTCAAAGAACGACCGGGGGTCCAAAAGGGTCGGCACAGTGGCACAGTGCGCCTAAAGCAAACGAAAATAACCAAACATGATCATTGAAAACTTGGAAACCTTGAAATTTGGGGATGCACTGTGATGGAGGACAATGACCTACCAACGTGGGTATAAGTATGTAGAGATTAATGCACAAATTGCAACTTATCGATGACAAGGAAATACCGAGCGGCGAGTGGCGACTGTTGCCCCTGCCGCACATACCACGCTACTGGTCCATGTTTGAAGCTGGGCTAAGTGAAGAGATGTGTAACAAAGAGCAGTCCGTCCTCACTAAATATTGTGGCATTTTTTATGTGCAAGAACCGGTAGGATCAGCCAGGAACGCAAATGTTGTTTCAAGAAACATAATTTTGTTGCTTAGCAACCCTTGAAGCAATTCCAATTGTCTTGAAGTAATGGCAAAATATCGCAAAAGGGGCTGACACAAATCCGACATGGGTTTCATTTAATGGCAAGCATCACAAGAGATACCGGTCTATACTGTCCTGGTTGGTTGAGGGGTGCGGAATTCACTCCCATGAAAGTTTAGAAACGCCATCAAATAGGAATAGGAATAGGTACATCTAGATAGGATGAGTAACTTGTGAGGACAATCAACCTGGGGTGCCAAATTCATTCAGGACATGGTTCCACTTCATTGGCTGCGCACTGGTAGTCTCCCACCCCCACCTGCAAGTAGAGGCTTCGAGAATCCACTGTTTTTGGTCGGCACTTCAAGGCCTGGTTAAAGTAGTAGATGGCCTGAAGTTGGTTGACGTGTCATCAGCTTGGGTTGGAGCAACTTCTGCCAGTTCTGGTTGACATGCTGATTCGTCATGATTCATCTTCTGGATCAACAATGGGTTGAACGGCAAACGAGGAGCAGTCAACAAAAAAGCACAGGAAGCCAACAAATTGAGATATGATACATAGTAACCTTAAGCAAAAAAAGGCTGACGCCGACGCTGGATGGCAGTGGCAAAGCGCCAGCCTGGCTAGCGCCACCTGGCCCTCTTTCTGTATGCAGCTGTGCCAAACCTCGAGAAACTGTCAGGCAAAGAAAAGCATGCGCAGCCAGTGCAATCCAACCCAGGTTCCCTCCCATACTCGCTGCGTTGAAGTCCCCTTTGCTTCCCGGCTTCCAAGCCCCAAGATTTATCTAATGAGGTACAATAATTTGGAAAACAGGATGGCTTACTATATTATCATCATCATCATCATCATCATCATCATCATCATCATCATCATCATCATCCAAGCAGGGTCCATGTTGCATGATCTAAAAATGCTTGTGCTACCATTCCGGTTTGAGATACACTGTCAGAAATGCGCAGCCTGTTCCTCAAGTGCCCAACTCAGAATGCATTCATAGTCATCAGGACGAACGTCCAAAACTCGCTTGTAGAACTTGATTGCTTCCTAGCAGCACTGAAACTTTGGCATTCCATTCTCGCAGGTGCTGCTTGACTGTGGGTTAGTGACCAGTGCTACTTTGAACATTCACCGAGCACGGCCCAGCCTGATATCTGTCCCTCAGGCTTTACTGGCTGTACCGATGGAAAGAAAACATCCAAAGAAACAATGTCCTAGTACGGAAGTTGGAGCAAGGCCGCTAAACACTATCTCCCCAAACAATCCAAAAAGCGATGGCCATTCGATGCCCAACAAAATGAGTGTCCCAGTACAGGGCCATTGTTTCCCTAAGAAACAACTTCGAATGTGATGGGGAAACAACCAATACCATTCTTTCCCGCCCCAGTCCTTGAAGTACACCCTATTGCCCCACGACTCTCAGTGCGGCCCAGTCAGTGTATCGCGGCGGAAAATTTCGTCCTGCTCTCTTCCAGACTTTCGGTACAAAGAAGCCTCAGCCCACCACCAGAGCAGTGAAGACTCAGCTGGTGCGAAGCTGCCCTCTGATGATTGAGGTGAAAGGTATATCCCAATCATCATGCCTACCAGATCCTACCAGTATGATAGTAATCCCAGCTGTATCCAGCTGTGTCAAACCAAGACTTTCAAGAGAAATAATCAAAATGAAATCAAAATGAAACGAAGAAACCCGATGTCTTATATCATGGACGCACCGCAGAGTTTTCACCACTGTGCAATTCAATGTGGCCCCAATCATAAAGAGTCGATTCTCCTGCATTGGGAAGGACTCCTCCTTCGAGTGCAGCCCCTGATACATGGTAGATCTTTTGAGAATTTTGACAAATGCCAGGGTTCACTTTCTCTTCAAGGTAGAATATCATTAATGTCATGACTGTAAATTAGGATCTTTGGTGCACAAACTCGACACGCCGAATTATCTGAATCTGAGAGGGCAACTAACCCAACCATTGACGGCACGTCAAGGGCAGTTGTTGGCTGGAGCATAGCAGCCTCCACTGAAGTCTGGAACCGTATCACGGGACATGTCTGGGCTTTCGGATTTGGAGAAAGAGCGATGGAGGGCGAAGCAATGATACTTCCAGTACTCAATCAAAGTGAAGCAGTGTAGCATGTGCGCATTATGTGCGCCCTTTGAAAATCCATTAAAATCCTAATGATTGCATGTCACGCTGTTTCCTTGCCTGTTCGAATGCTCGCGACGCCTCATCAGCCCTAGCAGAGATGAGGCTCAAACCATGACCAAAGACTTTAGATCCATGGAAATGCCATCTCATTTCACTTCTAGAATTTCAAATGAATTCAAGCTATATATCTTGAAAATTAATTAAGAAATATTAAGAACCAAAAAACAAAAAACTAGGAAAGAAGCAAGAGCACTAGATAATTGTAGTAGATTGAACATGGTGCAGGTATGTGCAGGTGAGACTTCAGGGCCTGAGGGGAATCGAAAGCAAAGCATGGAGCCGTTGTACATTTGTAAGTCAAAAAATACAGTCGCTGGGAAGGAAGCACATGCAATGGATGAACCACGTAGCACACCTTGTCTGATGAAGCCCTGGAACCCTCATAAAATCTCATAAGAATGTTTGCTTAACGGGTTTTTGGATATTGCATTACATTAATTGCATGCAAATGGGTGGGTGGGGGGAGGTCAAGCAGCGAAACTTCTGCCCCCAGACCTCATCAGTATGTTAAAAACCAATAAAAGTAACTCCAATACCGCAGTGAAACTCCCGCTAGCTTTCGTATGCTTTTGCGAAGAACATGCTTGACAAATCTTGACAACTCCCCGAGGCAAATCTCACCTGCCCAACTTCAAGCTTGCACGCCCCAAGGAAAGCTGTGCGGCCACATCCCTTGGCGCCACTTTCACTGCCTGCAGTGAACTGCAACTTTGGAGAAGGAACACGGATCGAGGTGCTGCAGTATGTGTCGCTGCTTGGAGATCAAGAATCTGAGAAATCTGTGAAATCTGAAGTCTCAGGATATCTCAGGGTGCCTGCGCCGCTAAGCGGTAGGCTTCTTGGGCATCGTCTGCCTGAATCATATGTATCATGATGTGAATCATGGACGTTGATCAACTTTATATGGCAAAATCATTTAAAAACAATCATGGATAGAGCATTGTGGATTGATCTATACAAAGACTTCACTTAATCGTAATCATGGATAGAGAATACATTTTATGGGGAGAGGGAGAGAGAGAGCATCTCTTTCCTCTCTTGGAATGACAGACATCTTGTGTCTTTGACTGATTTGACGGCCATGGTTTGGAGATTCTGTGCGCACAAAATAATGGAGGGCGCTTGTTTCTTTGGGCGACATGCATCAGACTGGAGACCTCAACTGCAGGTTTGGCTCAGAATGTTCTGTTCGGGAACCTGGAGATTCCTGGGTGTGCAGGAACAGAGATAGATTTTCCATGGACTGGAAGTGTGAATATCACAAGACCAACCGCGAAATAGATTTGAGCTATGTCAAGCTATGTCTGTTGGATTGGACCGAGAGAGGGAGGCAATCAACTCACTCAGACTTTCTACATCAGCTGAAAAGGTAAACAGAATCACACGTGCGCGCACGTTCCAAAACTCCGGGGCCGAACACTCCGCGCAATCTAAACCTGTGAAGTATTCTACAGAATGTGTCAGTGAAAAACAACCGCATCGAGCATTCCAAAGCATACCTTGGTGCATGTGGTGGGTGATATAAATTGACAAAGGCGGTCTTTGCTTTCATCTAAATCAGTTGTATCTGGTCTCTTTCCCATGCCGATTTTCCCACAGCAGTCGAACCTCCACGGCAAATTCGGCTAGTTTTAGATATCCCTCTGCACTGCTCGGATGGCTGGAAACCACCTGGAGCCAGCTTGGCAGCATGTCCTGCTCCCGTGAACGTCCGCTAGTTTGATGATCACGTAGGAAATCCTATTGGACCAGGAACATCTAATTAACCACCATCGTTCCGAAGAAACTGCCAACAAGTGCCTTTAGATGTATTGCAGTGTTTCCAGTGCATCCAATTTCTATCCTACTGGTACTAAGCTTTACTAAACAGAGGGTCATTTTGCAAAGTCTCAAGACATCTTTCGGGACCACCAGAGACATACAGAGAGAACATCTTAGCTCTCGCGCATTTACAGCGTATTCACGACAAACAGTATTCACCGATGTTTGGAGTCTTATGATGTGACACAAATCCAAACATCACAACCGCGAATCCCCGGCGACCTGCTCGTAGAGTTTTCTCGCCTGGCGCGAAAGCGCGAGCGGTGCTTGGTCCATGAAACCGACCCTCCTCTTCTTAGTCTCTCAAACGCTTCACTGGGATCATCGGAGACGAAGAAACTTCCCAAAACTGGCAGAGGCCACTGCAAATCGCTGCTGGGGCATTTCCTATGGGCATCTTGCGCACACCCTGGTCTTGGACTAGAGCGTACGACATTGACTGAATATGCTCACTGCAAGCAAGGTGTTCCAGTATGGTCAAAACGAGCATCAAACAAGTGCCAAGTTGAGGCTCCACAGCAACTCAGAAATTCATCTTGGCTCCATTCGCATCCAGTCCTTGTTGTTGTCGGACTGCTCTGTTTTTGTTTTGTTGTCTACTTTGTCCTCCAAGTCCTTTGAGACAAGTTTGTGTGAACCTGCTAAGCATTGCTTAGTTCTGTAATCAGGTGACACGATGTGACACGTATTTCTCCACGTTCCCACATTTTGCTCGTGAAATCCAGCAATGGTCACCAAATATCACCAGCAGTTGCACTCATTGGAGCTACTGAAAGGTCCTGCAAGGATGGTCCACCTTCCAACCATCCTGAAAACTCTAGTTTGGTCATGTTTGGTCACCAGATATCACCAGCAGTTTGGTGTTTTGGCACTGGTGTGTCTGGGGTCGTTCTTTCTTTTCGTTGCGGCACCAAGCCCAAGCACACCTGAGCTCGACCTTCCTTTCGCTGTGACAGTACACGCGCAAGGCCCAACATGGCGGTCTCATCACCAGCCTTCCGGGAGAGTCGTGGTGATTTACCATGGAACACCATGGATTTCCCATGAGTTGATTGGGACAACTAATCCCTACCACTGTAAACAAATAACATCAACATGCAACATTGGGGGTAAGGATGACAACTGTACCCGACAAGCATCAACGTTCAACATCATTCAACAACTCGATGTCGTGGATGAACGAAATCAACTGCTCATCAGCTGCGTGGTTTAGTTGTTCTATGCGTTTGTGAACCATCCCAGGCACCCCAATCACCATGATGGCCCCCGCCCAACGTTGGCGAGTTGACCAAGGTATGAATGATTTGAGTCATGCTTGAGGATAATTATGTTCTACAAACTACATAATAATGACTACTATAGGCAGTAATGGTCAATAGTGGTCACATACTAGTGGATCATGAAAACGTTTTGAAAACCATCAAATCTCCTCTGGTTGGTGGCTTGGTAACTACATGTAACTACTAGGGAAAATGGTTCGTTGATAAATGTCTAAAATTTACTATTTGTTGTTAAAGCATTTGGTTGGTAGACTACCTGCAGTTTAACTACATGTTTTAAAACCACCGCCTAGTCCTAACTCTCCAGCAGAATCGCGGTCGAGTGCTCCCAGCCTTCGAGCTCAAGGCTGCCGAGAAGTGCTTTTCTGCAGAGGCAAAATTGCGTTCCCCCTGGGCACATGCCGAAACCAGCGCCTTGATCCAAGTCCCTTCAGGTGGAACTGGCACAACATGCAAAATAACATCATGCTGTAACAAATGATGGAGATCACTGGAGAAGAGAAACAAATCATGGAATTTGCTCCTGTAGCGTTGACTCATGGAGAATATTGGTTCAAAGGTTGATCAGCCTATGACCAATTGCTGCCCAGAAGATATGAAGAAACATGAGTTGGGCAGTAATCTTCTCATCTTTGGAGGAATTACTATGGCAAAACTCAGATCTGCCCATGAGGTCGATCCTCAGCACCTCGAATCTGTGAAGTCACTTCGTCATTCCTCTCCCGCACCTCAGCCACCTTTCCCAGGTACGCATGCAGTTCATAACCAAGTGTGAAGCCAGCATCCTGCGTCAGGCGACGGTCAGTGAACCATCCTTGGAAAATGAGTTGCAAAGACCTGCTAAGTTGCAAGTTGTGAGTTTTTGATGAATAAAACCTTGATCGATCTGTCCCATCATTGCCATATTGTTCTTTCATTCTTGTTAGATGTCACCAATCACTATCCCTATTCATAACCACCATTAACAATCATGCGGCATCCAAGATGTTTCCAGCTGCTTATAGCACGGCAGCAGTGAAACCGCAAACCTCGCTGCCATACTCCAAGGCTTGATGCGCATACCTTGAGGCACAAGGACTGCTGTGACTCTGCACCATTCACCACTGCGATGTTGCCCGTGTGCCCCATACGGGGTGTCACGGTGTTTCTTACCTGAAAGATCATCAACGTCGCCACCTGTTGTAAAACCGTTGCTTCTCACAGTTCTGCCGCGGGGAGTCGAACACTGAGTAGATCACTCTCGTATTTCGCGGGCATCTCCATCAATGGACCTTGGCGGAGCACCATGGAGCACCAACTGTTTCCCATGGGTTCCCCGTTAGACATATCAAATGATATCAACCCAATCGTTGCCCATGGGTTCCCCAAATAAGACATATCAACACAATCTTAGAATGATGATGTTTGAGTGGTTGGAGTGGCACCTTTGCTAGGGACCTTTCCATCTACAGTCATCTGTTGATAACCTGCAACCTCCTGCGTCAGCCGGGCTCAAACAGTCCGTCACGTCAGCTTTCCCTTATTGCATGTCCAATTGGAGACTGTTGGAGATGAGTCTTGAACATCTTGAACTGCAATCTTGCAAATGGATCAACATGGTGCAACAATGGTTCAACATGGTGCTACATATTGAATCAAATTCCATGTTCTGTTGGAAAAACAATGGGCCATGATCGCATTGACGAGATTTGTGATTTGTAGTTGCATGTGAGACGAGTTTGACCAAAAACGTCCAGATACGTACATGGGCTGGACATGGCAACGTGGAAGCGACTTCACTCTCGAGTTTCATCAAGAATGTGTGATGTGGACCCTGCTGTGTAGTTTCTCTTCGTACCCTTGCACCCCTCATAGATACTTCTGTGATCGCACGTTGCACTAAAAGAGGCTGGCGCTGACCGTCAAGTGAGCTTGTGGCAATTGTTCTGCCGAAACTAGATGACAAAGCTTCTATTTTACTGAGAGACATTTTGGATGCAACTCGCTTTTAATTCGGGGCAGGTGCGACTTCTTTTTGGTTAGATGTCATGTTGCATCATGTTGCCCCGTGATGCACCAACTGCGGGAAGTATATGCCAATCTCTGCTCATAAATCATTCAATTGGATCATCATAAATCTCTATGGCATATGGGAGTTTCTCATAACAGTGGCATCAAAAATAGTTGATTTATATCGATTTACTACTATACTATAAATGGTCAAGAAACTGGATGAGCGCACAGATGAGAATTCATCGCCTATGTGCCCAAGACACAGGTGGTAGGGAACATTATATTGAAGTGGGTCAAAACCCTGTACCCTTGGTTCCCCATCTTTAACCATTGTTTTCCCCATTATGGTTGGTTATTATCCCTAGAAAATTGGTTGGTTAATATTGACCCACTGCCATATTGACTGGATGATTTGGGGGCCCCCTATCACTCGAGAAGCCACCATAGCGGCGGGCGGTTTGGGGGCCCACCACCCCTCATATTGACTGGATGATTTGGGGGCCCCCTATCACTCGAGAAGCCACCATAGCGGCGGCCGATCTGGCGACCAACATCCTCTCGTCAGCTAAGGCCCAGGCAAGAGCGCCCGGGCAGCGCACCGCAGGGCCACAACCTGCAGCTGAAACCATACAGGGGACATCAGGGAACCAGCTGCCATAGCAGACCTCCTCTCCACAACTGGACATAGGATGTTTTCATCATGATCTTGAAGATTCTTGAAGCCATAGTTCATCAGATTTCATCATGTTTGTCAATTTGTGCTTATTCAACACTTCGTTGTGCGCAAGTGGGCAGCTGCTAGTTCCCCTTAGCAACCTCACATGATTCGCAGGCCTTTCATGTCTTTCCTCTCTGGTCAGAAATCTAGTACCTGAATGTTGAATCCAGAATTGATGCTGTCCTTCCTATTTTATAGCATGGATCCAGAAGTCCCATATGACAATGGTGATCAACCACCAACTTGGTGCACACAATACATGCGTGATATGTGATCAAATGAGTCCTTGATCGGTGCCTCAACGATTTGGACCCGAACTGGATTGGTATGATCCCCGCCAATAAGATTGTTATGGTAGATCCATATTGATACACCGGTAAATCATGGTAAATCACCACAAAATTATGGTTTAACTGGTGGTTTTTAAACATGTGTGGATCTACCACCACTAGTCATCATCAACCAATGATTGTTGATTATCATCCCATATTATCCCTATTACCACCCTTATTAACCATGACTAACCATTGTTGCATTGCCTAGTTTCGCTGGGACACCAGTACAAAATCAGAAAAAAAACACCATTGAACATGGACCTACCGTTAATCATCAACCATAGAGGGCCTCACGAATCATGTGGCAACTGAGCAACATCTTCAGGCTTTCGTCGAAGAGTTGCTTTTGCACTGTTCAGGACCTGTCCGCAGCTGAGCTTCTGCTGAACTGCGGATGCGTTGGATGAAAAGAAACTGTGGGTCATCAAAGCAACAGTTTAACAGCCAGTATGGGCATGGTGTATGGTTTCATGACTCATGCATCAAAGCTAGTAAACTACATCAAAGCTAGTAAGCTAATTCGCACGGGCCCATTTTCACCAGGATCTGGCTCTGGCACCTCACGCCATTGATCGAATGATCCTTGTCTGCCAGATACGCCTCGGGCGGCACAAGTTGCTTCACCACACTGTGAAGCGGGGCACCCATTTGCATCAACGCATCTGTAGCTCGCGCATTGCAACTGCGAATCATCAAGGCCTTTCAACTTTGAGACATTGAACTTGTTCCCTTCGGTTGCATTTGGATGTCTCGGAGTTGTCCACAAGTGGTGCAACCCCAAAACTGGTCGTGTTGCTCGTAAGAAAGTGGTCATGTTTGGCATGGCCTACTACCACGTATGGAATCCGCTTAGCCATAGATCAAATACAAGTAGTGGATTCCCCCATTCTCGTTGGTTGTTAACCAAACTATTTGAACCATGACGTGATTAACCCTCAATCATCATATTCCCCTACCATCACACATCCATTAACACCATTAATTCCCCTACTATCCCCTATTATTAACCACCTATTGACACCATTAAGAACCATTAATAACCGTAGCATTCCCCCGCTATTCCCACCATTACCCGTGCTTAAGCCATTCTGAAGCACGGTCCACCGGCGAGGGCCCCCCACCGGACGCCCGTTCGGCACGGCGGAGCAGACGCTCCAAGCCTTCGCCTGAAAACGACGATCCGTTCCGTTTGTTTGGGGACTCCAGGGCTAGTAGCGATACGATGTTTGTTAATACTGGTTAATAATGGTTATTACTAGTAAGCACTAGAGTGTATACTACCTCAAGCACTAGTAGTAACTTCTTATGGTCATTATCATTATCATTATTATTACCTGTTATTGACCATAAGAAGTTAATACTGGTTTATATAATGGTTATTATGGTCATCAAGTTCATAAGTTAATAAGCGGTTGATAAGTTAATGATGGTTATTACAGTTGACTATTGAGGCTTGTATGGTTCATAACTGTGGTTAATAATGGTTATTACGGTTTACTAATTACTGATTATTATGGCTATTGTGATTAATTGATTAATAATGGTTATCAGACAATGGTGATTATGATTCACTATTGTGATTATTATGATTTATCAATGCCCTTCATTAGTAATGGATATCATGGTTCATTAACGGACATTAATTCTTGGGAAAATCTAATAAGGCTTAAGAAAAAAGGTCCAGAATGGTTGAGAGTGGATAAGAATGAATAAGAATGGATTAGAATGGATAAGAAAGGTTAGTTGTGAATCATTAAGAATCCTATAGCTAAGAAGGGACACCACAATGGTTGACAATGGATAAAGCAATGGTTAGGTGTAATAACGACGATTATGACTATATCAAAAAAAAAGTATTGGTAAATCAAGGGTTGGCAATGGTTAATGGGACTGGTTGTTGGGGGTGACCATGGTCAATGATGGTTCGAGAATGATCAATGGCTACAGGCATAAGCGGCATAATATTATATTAGTGGAATACTACGGTCAATGATGGTTAAATGGTAAGTGTCAGGAAGGGTTGCAATGGCCAACAATGGGGGCATAGCGAGGGGTAATATTGGTCAATCGTGGCTAATAAGGGTATATAACAAGGGTAGATAACAAGGGACCATTCTTGACGGCTATAATTCCGATGAGATTCTGGCGAATGCCATGATCGATAAGTGCGCATAGCCGCACGTGGTTCATAAACAGCTACTCATGGTTGATCTTCGTATGGGAGACCCAGTGGCTACCCTCTGGTGGTGAAGCACGAGCTATCAAGAATAGAATTCATGGGGATTATTGATCTACCATTGTTGTTTAAATTGTTTAAGCTGATGACAAAAAGAATGGAAATCGAATCAAGATCAATGGCACTGGTACTGAAACCATCAAAACTGATGGTAATTGATCAAACGAGCAAATATTGCTGGGAAATCAACAACCACTAAAATGATCCTTTTGAATGGCAACGGTTGGCAACAGGCACCCAGGACTCATGTTGTCTTCCAAATAAAAGCGGTTTTTGATGAAATCGGAGGTGGTGTATTCTCACTTGCTAAAAGTCTCACACTATTTATCCATAGTTTTGTTGGTTATTAACCCCGATAGTTGGTTGGTTAATATTGACCCAGGGCCATAACAGTAACGTGACTGGGACTGGATTCCAACCATCCCCCCCAGTTGCATCGCTCTTCCAATGTGGACCATTTGGCAGAGCTCCATTCGTGGACCACATCGACATCCCCATGATAGAGTGGTCATTCTGAATTATTTTAACAGGTTTACCAAGTTGTCCTCCTGTCTGAGGTCTATTCTCTGATTGAAAATTGATGAACACGTATTCACAGGAGGAAAAACAATTGATGGAAACTGGTGGCTCGTATGACCAGAGACACAACCAATAGATGCTTTTCTGGTCTTCGAAAGGGTGAATGCATGCGGATGCCCGAAAGCGATGGTTTCCCACGGTTTCCTGCAATTGGAACTGCAGCTGCAAACAAGAACAGGAACTCCAGCTGCCGAACAGGAAACCAGCAAGGAATCAAAGTCATGTATCACAGAACTGATGATGGGATCTCTTGTAGTGTCAGTAATTCTTCCTGCCAGCTAACTCAGTGAAGGTACCATATACCAAACACCATACATCCTCTTCCATATGCCATCTTCTCAAATTTAACTATCGATGTCATGTACCTACGACCATCTTATCACTATCTCAACATAATCCAAGTACTACACGGCTTCTTCTTGAATTCCTGTACCATGGATATAGTCACGTGGTCTGAACAAACTCAATCTGACCTGGCATTGCGTTTGACAAAGCTTCTCCTAAAACTGCCACTAACCCATCACCTGTTCCGCCCAGGCCATTCCTTGCCTGGCTCTCTTGTCTCCTCACCGGTCCTTGAGACACACCATGCCATGATGCTACAATCAGACCTTCTTCCAATCACCTGCCATATCTTGTCATATCTTGTCATCCCGACATATCCCGACATATCCCGACGCTCAGCACATTTTGTCTCTCAACTCACACAGAGTTGCTCCCCGAGCCCGCGGATGCACGGATAAGTGGCATCTCCGGTAAGAGAGATGGTGCACAGCCCGAGTTTTTCATTCGAGCATCCCTTTTATGCACCTGTTCAATCTCTTCCTTTGCGCCAGATCTAGGAGGGACATTGCGAAGCCCTCTATACCAACAATCTCCTCCTTTGTCCTTTGAGAACTTCTTTTGATCCAAGGGCTCAGCTCGGTGCGCTCATTTCCCTCAGCAGCGCCCCAGGTGTCAATCGTTAGCCCTGCGCAGCTGTCCTACTGCACTGACCTCCAAGGCAAATTCCATCTGTTTTCACGTGTTGCTCAAGGCAAACTCCATCTATTTCCAAGGTCTACAATTAGTCGACAAGTGGGGTAAAATGCAATAAGCTAGTTAAGGAAAGTCCTTGTTCAACTGACATGTACATCTCACATTTGCCAATGTTCTCAAGGCTCAAAGCTCCTTTCAACACTGTGGTGCATAGCATGGCATAGCAGCCCTGGCTTTGTTCAGTGCTGATCAGCAAACAGCACGCGGAAGGATTCAGCGGTATGGTGCATTGCCATACAAGTTGTTGCCACCAAAGTGACTACCTCGGATGCATGAATGTGACACGGGTAATGTTTACACGAATCATGTCACAAAATGCTTCCAAAATGCAGTGTGGCCCAACAAACCATAGCCTTACTGATCTTGTTGTGTCTGCTGTTGTTTCTTCTTCATATACAATATCCCATTCTTGATATATCTTGATATTGTCAAGAGCTTGAGAATCCTTTGTCAGGGATCAACTCGAACTTGCATGGACTGAAGGGATCCAAAGTCAAAGAATTCCCATAGAAACTGAGCCAGATCAGGTCACATCAGGTCACTGTCAAGACATGTGTTGGACATGTTGAGTGATCAAGCTCCCATATGTGCGGCACAGGTACCACCAGCACCACCAGGTGGAGGTCCAGCCGCAAAGTTCGGTTGACCACCGCTGAACGGTGAAGGACTGGTCATTCCACCTGACCACAACCAGCTGCACCAGCTGCAGACCAGTCTCTCCGGTGGCAAAGCCAATAGGACCAATGGGGTGGCAACAATAGCTGTGTTATATATATATATATATATATATGGCAATTCAGGAATGAATTTGAGCTGCTGTGATACAATTCACTGCTGTGAAGGTAGTGTTATTGCTGGGTATTCAAAGGACGATCTTGTGTTTGGGCTGCAAGATGCCACGAGCAACATCTTCAAATAATTCATTTGAGGTGGTCCAGCAACAGAAAAAGCGCCACGCAGCGCCAGCTCGGTGGCTCCAAACAGACACAACTGTGCCAGGGGTTGACCAACGCGACCAGCTATCAGTTCCAAGGTTACGATCCCCTTTGATCCTGGGACAGCTGTTGCTTCTGACTGGTTGGTCAATGTAGAGCATGAATCCCCGAGAAGCCTGGGGCATATAGCAGCTGTAACTGACGAGACCTACTTTCAAACTGAACAATTACAATAAGTACTTGGTATGCAGCCAGTAGGCTGTTGTGCTGTCAGGAATACCCTTGGTACTCTGGTATTCTAAGACAGCAATGGAAAACCAACAATTTGCTAACCATCTATCTGTTGGCGAGATTTGGGGAGAAAACATCAGCCGCAAGAAAATATGGTGACGTTGTAGCTGATGTCGCTGCAAAGTACGTTTCCAGCAATCTTCCAGTAATTTATGTTTGAAAATGATGAATCATGACAAAAAACTGCAATCATGGACAATTTATAGGTATTGATTTACGAGTATACAGGTGTTAACAACCCACCACAACTGATAGTGTGCTTGCCACAAATCGGAGAAATCTTCCTTGGCCCCGCCTGCTCCTGCCGGGGCTGAAAACCTTAGGTGTCAGAGGATCGAACACGCCAAAAGGAGCCTGTCTACAGCATTTGGTCATGACAACCCACATCCAATCGTCGATTGCAAAACTCAACCATTCTAATCAAACAACCTTAGCTGCTTGGCTGTTGACATCTGTTGATCTTCCCAACAACATGGTCCATAAGTCTGCAATCCAGCGCTTCATGGTCTGAGTTGTGCACTGAGGACCACAAGGACCTGTGTTGGATTGTGGCGTCGTCATGCCCATGCCTTGTGCCTGCAATGGCATTGCTTGGGCCTGCTGCAGGGGCGTTTGGCCCGCCAGCCATGTTTGACCATGGTGTTGGTTGGGCATTGCTTGTGCTTGCATAGGCATTGCCTGTGCCTGGTTTTGTACGGCTTGGGGATGCATTGGCGCTGTCTGCATCTGCATTGATGGGGCTTGAGCCTGCATTGGTGCTGCTTGGGCCTGCATTGGCGGGGCTTGGGATTGGCCCTGCATTGGCATTCGTTGTGCCTGCATTTGCTGCACATTCATTTGTCCAGCTTGAGCCTGCATTTGTCCGTGGGTTGGAGGATGCATTTGTCCGGCTGGCGCCTGCATTTGTCCGGCTGGCGCCTGCATTTGTCCGGCTTGAGCCTGCATTTGTCCGGCTGGCGCCTGCATTTGTCCGGCTGGAGCCTGCATTTGTCCGTGGGTTGGAGGATGCATTTGTCCCGCTGGAGCCTGCATTTGTCCGTGGGTTGGAGGATGCATTTGTCCAGCTTGGGCCTGCTTGCCCGTTTGCAGCGGCGCAGCTTGCCCTGCAGCAACTGTCGGCGGAGCCCAGCACCACCACCACCACCACCACCACCACCACCCACAACAACAACAACAACAAGAACGACAAGAACCACAACAAGGACAACAGCAACTGGCTATGTGGCTACAACCAACGACATTAGAAGACCGGCAGGGAGATGGGGGAGATTTCTTCTTGTTTTGTTCGTAGTCATGGAGATATTCAGAAAAAGAGACGGACATGCTAATGGAGAAGCTGGTTGGCTATTTCTGGTTGGTAAGGTTTGGGCATGGAAAGGAGCACTTGATAAGTTTGTGGCTTGCCTAGAAGTCAACCAAAGCTACTTTCCACATCTTACCACACTAACACCGTGAGAGACTACACTGGAAGTGAGGACGAAGCACGCACTATACTTAAACACACATATAATAATAAGAATCAAGTCATAGTACTGAAAATAACAATAACAACTATCCTAAGACTGAAAAATAACAATAATATACAATCACAATAATGGATATACTTGTGATAGTCAACAACATACCTATGAGCTGTTTTATCAGGTAGCACAGGGACAGTACGTCGCAGCTACGGGCAATGGGAATTCTAGTTAATTAAATGCAAAGTCTGGCCCGTAATGTGAGGTGAAATCAGTGACATGGAGCTGATTAAAAATCGCCATCACATCGGGTGGGATTGGGACCTGAGAGGAAGGGGGGGAGACGTTGGCCCGCTGCAACCACCATCGGAATGAGTGACTGATGAATTCATTCATCGATGGTGGATATTCCTTGAGAGCAGCTGTGGCATATTCTCCTGGTCGGTTGGCCACTTTCCCCATCTGCAATGGTGGTGGCAACGTCTCTCTGGTCCTGAAGGGGCGACTGAAGCTCTCGATGTTGGGGCCATGTGCCGTCAGCAAACACGTCGGCTTCGGAGAGCGGGCACCATGATATCCTTGATATATGTGGTGTCGATGAGATCCTGGTAATGCGGCCAATAGAACCAAGGGACTCAAACGCCAGATCGAAGGTGCTTCAGGGAATTGCTCCTGGTCTGGTGGGGCAGGGTGCTCCAACATGGCGAAGCGGCCCAGCATCCAAAGGATGAGGTAGGAGGCGACGCTGAACATGAGCAGGCTGTTGGCGGTGTAGACCTGGCGGGCTTCCCGCAAGAGAAGCGAAAGCAAGGCCCATGGGGTACCAGAGCTGCGCAAAGGACGTGGTCCAGTATGTTCCCAGCGCCACCGCTCACGGCTGACACTCCAGCTCTCGCAGGGTGGCCCTGCCAACATTCCGGCAATCATGCCGGATTTCATGGCATTGAGCCAGAATTTCCTCACTGCTGGGTCCATGCAGTTACCGTTGACCTTGTCCACGACAATGTCGAGGCTGATCACCAAGGGAACTGGGAGATCGCCCCAGTCCATACCATCCATGAAGCTCTGGAAATCTTGGTCTCGTCGACGTCCACTGAAAAAGTGCACAAAAATGGGCCTGCCAGTAGCCAATACCTTAGGAGGAGCAGCAAGCGCTGCCAGGGCGGCTGCAGGGATGTGGCGTAGTCGTTCGGCAGCAGGTAGAGCTCGACGATGTAGAGGTTCGGCACATAGTAGGTCAGGGCATAGCCACCGATACCCAATACAATGCAGCACGGCATCAATACTGCGGCACCAAAAGGCTGTTGTTGCTGGCAGAAGGCGGCGTCGAGGAACTTGCTCTTCAATCAGGATAGTTCGCCAAAGATTGAGGACCGACTTCATCTCGTCAAGGGATGCCGGCCACAAACAGAGGCATTGGCGAATAGCCTCAATGGTAGCGGAGCCATCTCCATCAGCCAGAAAACCACAATTTGGGTCGGCCTCCAAGTCCATCAGAGCTGTAAGGAGATCAGTTTCATGCGGGGAAACTGCGATGTCCAAACCAGCAGGGGTATGGGGAGCATATCCATGTGGCCCAGCAGCCTGTTGAGGTGGGAGAAAGGTAAACTGTTCAGAGCTGTTCCAATCCCGGCTACCACGGCCTGGCAGTGGTTCCACAAGTACACCACGACCACGCAATGCATTGAAACAATCCTTGTTGTTGCGCAAATGGAGGTACAAGCGAGACGGGTTCAGGAAGGCCTTCATGCAATGGGCACAAGTCTGCTGATCAGCAAGATAACGGGCTGGGGCTTTACGACCATGAGCTTTGAAAGCATGAATGGCCCAACCCTGCTTAGTATCAAAGACTCGGCCGCAAGGAATACATGGAAAGAGCGTGGCATCCTCCACTATCTCCAGCAAGGGGGTGGGTACCAGTGAGGGATGATGGGCTTCAAGTTCCCGGGCAAAGTCACGGTGGAATGTATCGACCTCCGATTGAATGCAAAGCTGTAGACGAGCGTGTGCTTGGGCTTTACGCAGTAGTCCTTTCCAGCAGCGCACCTGGTCACGCATCATAGTGTGCCAAAACAAAAAGCCATCAGGGACCGCAGGAGATGGGCGGAAGACAGCACTCTGGGCGTTGCTGTAGAGCCAATCGAGGTCTTCGGGGATCATGCGTAGCCACTTTTGGTCATTGGCAAGCAGGGCCCACAAGATCGGGGGTCCATCCACAACCAGTCGACCAAAGTAGCTAAGACGTTGAACTCGCAGTTGATCAGCAACAGGAAGGATGCCAATGAACCCAAAAAGGCGAACATCGGACCACGTGTGCAATTCGTCTGGAGGAAAATCTCGATGTAGGAGCCGTTGGAGAAGCCTACGAAAGGCACCATTCAAATATCGTAGTTCTTTGGCACGAAGGGGTGGCCAAGTGCCTCCATTCCAAAACAGGATCGAAAGGACACACGCTCGAAAGATCTGCATACGCTTGGCAACACTGAGGTCTGTGTTCTGGTAGACAGAGCGGCGGTGTCGATTGAAGGCAGTGTTAGCATGACCAACACGAACACGCAATTCAGGGAGAAGGAATCCTGAGGCATGTATCTGGACACCCAAGTGCTTGTAGCAGGCGACCAAGCGAATAGCCAATTCCCCATGAGATTGCGTCTGAATGGTGATGGAACTGCCCTCTTGTCCAAAAACCTGTTGTCGGATGGCCTGGGCTCCCTTTCCTCGAAAGAGGACGAGTGCCTCTGTTTTCCCAGCACCATAGTTGAGGAGGAGGCCGTGGGAAGCCAAGCGGTCCACATAGGTCTGGAAGACCAGTTCAAGAGCTTCCAAGAGATGGCATGCTTGGTCGTGATGAACCATCACTGCAATGTCATCTGCCCAAGTCACGGCCAATCCAGAAGCCACATGCTCATCCCCAGGGAGTGCTCTGTGGTCGCAAAAACCATTCCAGGTGATGCTTGTCTGAAGGCCCTGCTCCCCAAGCTCCTGCTCCAGGGTTCGGAGGATACGGCCAATGACCAAGTTGAAGAGCAGGTCGGCATAGCCATCACCAGGCCGTGTACCACACCTTGTCTCGGTAACATCTTCGCCGTTGCGGGTGTGGAACCAAGTGTGTTGGTGGAACATCTTTCCAAAGGCAACCAACCATGAAGGGCATCCTGTTTCTTCAAGTGCACTTGGGCTGAAGGCGGCTGTAGCCAGCTCATAGAGGATGTCAGCTGGAAGGTTCATGGCCCGGAAAACTTCGAGGAGTTCTCGTTGTGTGCAGGTCGGGCCGACCGCAAGGGAGCGGAGCAACCTATAATATGCTGATTGTATATCAATAAAAAATACGCCGCTGGAGGAGCTATTCTGCCTTGTCACAGACAAAAATGCTCTCAAGCTGTGCGAAGCAGTATCCACACCTCTCTTGGGGAGCCCACCAAATTGAAGATCGTCAGCAGTGGCAGCGTGCCATTGCAGTGTCGGTGCACGAAACGTGTTGTGGAAGCATTTAGCCAAATGGCTACTCACCAAAATTCCACGGTAGGAATCTGCTGACTTGGTTGAGCCCTTACGCTTCCAGACCTCATGCAGCACGCCTCCTTTCCACTGTATGGGTTCTGCACAGTAGAGCGAGCACTTCAAAAACAGTGGTGCCAGGTAGTGCGTCATCCAACGCGCTGCATAGTGACAAAGCTCAGGTGGGATTTGGTCAGGCCCACTGGCACGATTGGCTTTGCATCTACGGAATGATGATTCCAAGTCACGAAGACTGGGAAGGCTGCGGAGGAAGTTCTCATCCGGGGTCTTGTAGTTCACAAGCTCCGTGTAGATACAAAGCTGATGCAGCTCTTCGGGGCGGACTTTACGTCCACATTCGATGCGGGCAAAATGCTGGCGCCAACATTCGCGAAGCTCTGCAGGGGTCATGGCAACATTGCCATCACCTTTGTCCAGGAGTGGCAGCGGTCTGTCTCTAATGCGGCGGGTAGAGCGGAGGCCCGCTCTCTGCAGCTTGAAATAAATCTGGTCGTTGGGGGCTGCTTCTGCCTCTTGGGCTAGGGCAGAGAGGAAGTCAGTCCTTCGGGATCGGAGGGCCTCTTTCAAATCAGCTTGGGCTTGTCGTAGAGAATCACGATCTCTTCGGTGAGCTGCTTGACATCGGAGGGCCCAAAGAAAACCGTTCAGGAATGCTTTGTGGAGGTTTTGTCTTCCATTCCACACCTGCCAGCAGGCGGCCTCATCGAGATGCTTGCAAAGGTGTGATCTCAACGCTGCTTGACGGCGCAATGCTTGTTTGCGATTGCGCAAAGCCCATGTTGTAGCATCAATATATGGCTTCCTGGGGACACTTCTTTGACGGGGGAACAGAGTAGCAAGTCTGGTTGTCAAGGCACCATGGCATTGATGCCAGTGCTCATGCACATCCGTCTCCCAGGAAGGCTGAGGCAAATCACTGAAGATTTGGTTCCAAATGTGACGATCCCGACATTGTCTAACTGCACGCCAATCCACATGTTTGTGCGAATGCGGCAATGCTCGTCTGGCGGGTCGTGCTTCTGCATGTTGAGTAATAAAGATGGCCACAGCAACATGGTCAAGGGAGCTCTGGCCTGCATCCATGTCAGGGAGTGTCATGGAGGTGATCTTGGCACCTCTCCAATGCAAGGGCAAGAGAATGTAATCCAATCTGGACCCCGCAGGTGTTGTCGTAGCAGAGCTGAACCAAGTAGCTGAAGGGCCGCAATGTATATCTGAAAAGGTGCTAGGGATCCATAGTGCATGCTTCTCTGCAAGTTCTCGGAGCATAGCACCATTGGTCTCTTCGGTTTCTGGATCCAGGTTTCCAACCTGGTCACATTGGACGTCACCAAGGGCCGCATTGGCATCCAAGAACATGATGACGTCCGCATTGTTGGAGTGACGGGCGATGATGCTGGACAGGGTTGACCACCATGCAGTTTTGACATCATCGGGGTGTCCTTTGTGTGGCGCATGCCCAGCAACAAAAAGAAGGGCTCGCTGTCCTCGTGGATGCCATCTGACAAGGAGAAGTTCAGCACTAGCTTCCAAGACCACTGCTTGATTCGGGTCGAAGAAGCAAGAATGGCTCCCACAGCGTCCCAATGGAGTTGAAGTGGAAAACCATAGCTCCGTACCACCTTGCCCCTTCGCAGCAGCGGCCCGATACTTGTAGTAGTGCTGAGTAGATGCAGTCTGCGAAGTACCAGCACGAGTCTCTTGGAGTCCCAAAATACCGACTCCAAGTTCAATGGCCTGGCCTTCCAGGAGCCACATCCTGTTCGGCAGCACACAGGGGAGAGATCCATGGTCCTGTAGCGTGCGCACATTGAAGGAGAGCAAGACCGTGTTGAGCGTCATGTCATAGTTCCCGGAAAAGGTTGAAGTCGTACCGTAGCCGAAGGTCCATGGGAGCGTCGAAGCTTCACCTCGAAGTACAGCGCGGTGTGGAAGAAGGAGTCGATCATCTTTAGCAGCAGGTAGGCAATGTGCTTGACGTCGTTGCCGAGCATGGATCCATAGCCAGCTCAAAGGAAAATGATCTTGATCAAACAGCGCCCGAAAGTCAACATCGCGTTGTAGTTGGCATGGCCGCAACAGAGAGCATTGTGCCAAGGAATTAACCAGTTCGTTGTGAGGGTGGCCTGAGTGCGCTTTCACATGTAGGCATTCAATTTTTTCCGGACTGATCAAACCTTCAAGGCCTTGCATCAGTAGTCTCAGATGTGCGGCTGCATCCAATGAAGTGTTGAAAGAGCCTTCCATAGCTCTACCAATGGTGATAGAGTCGAAGTGGAAGACAATGTGGGTGGCGAGGTCAATCTGGGTGTATGCATGGGCAACTGCCCACCAAAGAGCAGTTGCTTCAGCTGCTGCACTGTCTTGGCGTAGAGCTCCAATATAATGCTGATGAAGGTCATCAGTCACAACATGTCCTGAGAGCCAACCTTCAAAGTCCAGGTCCGTGTCCTCATGAACGTCTGTTCCACGAAATACTGCAAAAGCCCAAGCAGCATTGTCGGTGTCCAGGGTCGCCGAACCGTCAGTGAAGTAGCGCAAGACATGACCATGTTGTAGATCACCAGCTGTATGCATAGAAAACCACGATGTTGTAGCTTCATGCAGTACGAAGTCCATCGGAAATTCAACAGGCAGCTCAAACGGCCATTTCTTCAGAAGGGAGTCCAAGGAGGAAGAGGAAGGAAGAGTGAGGGGGGAGACGAAAGGGGAGGTAGCATCGTCATCAACATCCTCACCAACCTGGGGACCCAACAAAATTTCCAAAGAAATAACCCTAGCATCATCACGGGCCAAATCAGCATTGCAACTACTCTGAGGCACCTGTTGTGGTGCTCTGTCAGCATCCTGTGCCGATTCGAGGCTGACATCTATACTCACATCTACTGTAGGAGCAGTGCATGCTGTGGCAGGAACGGCATCTTCAGGCTCAGTTGAGTCACTGGTTGCCGATTCGGATTCGGAAATTTCATGATGAGATCTAGACTGGCGTGAAACAGCACCCTCAGAGTCAGCCACATCTATCTCATCAGCATCTTCGATTCGTTCATCTTCCACTGACACAAACAGGAAGCTACCATGAGAGAAGCCTCTGTCAGGATCTGCCAAGAGCAGCGGCTCCCCATTCAGACTCACAAAGGTCTGATAGCGCTGTTCTTGTAGGCCAAGTCGTTCCAGCACCATGTTTTTGCTGGAAGGGGATGTCAGGGCGAGGCAAACCAAAAAGTGTTCGAGCTGGACATCATCTTTCCCAATGTGTTCAACTTCCACAATTGTTGCCCTCCACAAGGATCTTGGGGGGTACTGTTCCACATCTACCAGAACCAGCTGCTGTTCATGCTCTGCGAAGAGTGGACTTGCTTCATGTGCTGGGTCTAATTCTATCCAAGACCACAGCACCATGGTAAGGTCTGGCCATCTGGCCACGACTGCCTCTCGGAGGTCCTCCTCGGAGAAGCCTTCATGGATCGCAATCAAAAGGTCATAGTACTGCGTCATTCCACGAAATTCATCCCTCATTGGCCTCCATAGATGAATGAGGCCTTCTGTCGCTAAGGGAGGAGGGGTGACAGCCCTCCAGTAGACCTCTGGAGGTTCATCGCCTTCATTGTCATCCTCTTCTTCCTCTTCTTCTCCTTCTTCAAGGAATCCAGTGGGTTCCTCGATGTCATGGTCCTGGATGTTGACCAAGTTGATGACGGAATGGTCACTCATCGGAATGTGGCACCCAATGAAAGGGTTGCTCAGGTTTGCCTGCGCATTTCTCGCAATTCCATTTCTCACATGCCATAAGATATCTCCTGGATCAGGTGGACGACCGGCGACATCACAAAGTGAAGGCCTACCAAGATATATTCCTAGGTGGCCGTAGGCTAAAGCGGTGCCTCGGGATCCAAGACATCCACGTCGTCGTCGTCCAGGAGGATGGCACCTGTTGTTCCTGTTGTTCCCTTGGGCGGCTTCTTGGCTTTGATCGGTGGCTGGTTCTGCTTCAGAGCTTGCTTGGTCACCTTGGGCATCTGTGGGCTTCCATTGGCTGCTCCAACACTTGGCGCAGGTGTTGGGCCTGCATCCACTGGGGCTGGGGTGGCCGGCATTGGTTCGGAAGGGATAAGGCCATTCTGAAGCAGGATTCCATGATATTGTTGGAGCTGGCTGTGCATGAGCAGCATTGACTGCTGCGCATGATACGCAGTCTGTTCTGCCATGCTGATACGCTCTTCGTACTTCTGAGACTTGGCATTGCTGGAGTGGCCACCCAGCAATTCTTCGAGGGTTTCTTGAGCATCCATCTCTTCCTCTTCGTCCGCATCCGCTCGAAGGAGTTCCAACTCCTTCTGGAGCTTCTGCTGCTCGGTGAGGTACCTTGCCTTTTCCTGTGAGAGGAGTTGGCGTTGTGCTTCCACCCAGTTGTCGTAGTCGATGCGGTTCTGCTCGATGCGTTTCTCCAAGTTTCTCTCCTTGTTCTGGCGTTTGCGGCGAGCGTTGAGCTCCTTCTGCTCGGCTTTCAATGCATCTCTTGGAGATCCATCTAGGATCCTCTGCTGGGCAGGTGTCAGTGGACCTCCAGCAGCCAAAGCCTTCATGATCTCCCTCATACTGTCCAAAGAGGGATGTCCATCGCCATGCGAGGAGGATGATGGCAATGCCAAGGAAACTTTTCTTCCATCGAAGCCCTTTGCAACGAACTCGTTTTCTTCTTGCTTCTTGGGCTTTGTTTGCTTTGGAGCTCCTTGGCCATAGTTCCAATTCCAGGAGCCTTTGCCTTTCTTCGGAGTCTGTGCTGGGCTCCAGTAGTTCCATTGTTGCATGGCTTCTTTGTATAGAGGTCGGCTGTGATGCAGACTCAACCACTGGGCCTTCCGGGCCAGTGTGAGTGTTGCAGGAAGCCCAAGCCTCCGTGCTTTCCAAATGGAGCGCCTCGCCCGTTGGCGTTGGCGCCGCAGATGGCGATGAGCGGCCGGCGACCGAAGCGGCGTGCTTTCACAGCACTGGGGCACAAACAAGGGCTATCGGCAGTGGCCGTGTTCCCTTGAGCCCTACAAATCCACAAGCCTTGAGCCAAAATGGCTTGAGCCAAAATGGCTTGTTCCTATGAGCTGTATACATAATAATAATTGTAATAATAATAACAACAACAATAATAATAATAATAATAATGTAATTCATACGTATATACATACTTACAATCATGTGCTCTTCAACATCTCCATCTCTGTTTCGGGCAGGCTGCGCGCTGGCACGCCTGCAGCCTTCACCAGCTTGCCAGTGCGGCTCAGGTGCACGTGAGCCACCTGTGCAGGGCCTGCCCTGGTGAGGCACCAAGCAACCAGCGCATGTGGATGGATATGGATATGGATATGATTTTCCTATATTCTAAAAAAATGGATATGGATATGGATATGGACATGGACATGGATATGGACATGAATCATGGGAAAAATGGATGTGGAAAGTTTTTGAAATTATCTTTCAAGTGAAGGTTTTGTTGAAAAGAAACTACTAGTGGTGGAAATTGATGGTTTGCTGATCAGTACGATGGTATTGCAAAGCATGTTTACCATACTATAGGACTATACTCATATCATGCTTTCTACCACTGCTGGTGTGTTTAATCACACGTAGCCAACCCTCTTATTAAAGCAAACCTGTTCTTGAATAGACATTTGTATTGGTATGTCACAGAGCCCTCTTGGGGTACTAGTACAATTGATGTACAGTGGATCGCAATGAAGGCTTGCTGATAATTATGTTTGCAACCTGCAAACACAATGAAGGAACATGAAAAAACCGAAGGTTACAAACATGGACCAGCTGTCAACAGCCTCAATCGTGTGGTGCGCGATCTCATTGGGATTCTCAATCTTGGCAATGCGGTGGGCGGTGATGCGGTCCTCAAGCGGCTGCTCATCGGGTGCCCCGCACGTGATTTCTCAAGCCCAAGCATTTCATCTGCCACGTGAAAGCATCTGCCGCCTGCATCAATGCTCCAAGATACAGAAACCATATGAAACCATTTCTATTCCACATTATTCCACTAACCCTACAAGAAACATAAAGAAATGGTTGAAATACATAAATGCTAAGAAACATAAAGAACATAAATGGATTGCATTTCTGAATACATTGAATTGACATAGCATTCACCTCATGACTGCTTCGCTCCTCATCATTCCAATTCCGCAAGTGTCCATAAACACCTCAGAGTGCCACGTAGCCCGCCCAAGCAACAAAATGCAAGAAACTTCTCGTATCTTCTCCTCGCAATCGCTTGGCGACAGCACGAATGTAGTCACCCACTTGAAACTCTGGACCATTGGAGACCTTGAGGAAAGGCGATGATCGTGGCATCGTGTTGCAAGGCGAAAATCACTCTGAACAATTCCGCCAAACTATTAGTGAAAACTTCTCACAAACAATTCCGCGAAAATCACTCTTCGCCAAACTTGCAACAAATTGGCGAAAAATTCTCACTGTTTCCGCGTTCTCAAAATAGCGACCGTGGTGTATCGCATGTGTAATACAAAAGTAATCAAAAGTATACAGGTTTTGATAGTACATGTAGTAAACCTCTAGGGTCGTTGGCCGTTCCAACCCTCACTCATTGCAATCCAGCTGCGGAGTCAGCATCTGCATACATCTGGCACTCCATCCTGCCAGTTCCATCCTGCAGGGTGTGGAATGGGTCAGGTCTTCCTTGTTTGGAGGGATCATACACAGCTGCTATCGAAAAAAATCCAAGAGCGATCATTAACTTTGATCTGTTTGAAGAAACAACGAAATGTATTAACAATTCAGTATAATCAAATTATATATATATATATATCAAATGTTGCCACCCCAACATTTATCAACATGACCTGAATAGATCCATGTAATGAGTATCTTGGAGATACCGAGATTCATGGTCGACCGGTCCATGGCAGATTTGTCACATCCAAGCATTGGAAAGCTACAAGCCACGGCTGCTTCTGAGCGCATGGCATTCAGAGTCACAGCCATCCCCAACTGCTGCATTTGCGTGCCCTCAACCTGATCTGAGTGACTCTGGAGACGGCACCCCGCAGTCGCAGATAAAACTGTGAATAGTATGAATAGTATAGGCATTGAACGGCCATGTAAGTTCTGAATGGTTCTGAATAGTTTTCTTTCAAATGTTCCAGGTTTGATCAGTTGATCACGTTTGAAAGGAAATCTCTGAGTCCCAAGAACACATGCAACGAGGGTCAGCATGTGGAGCTCTGCACCGTTGACACCTAGAGCTGCTGAGTGAACGAGGACCAACTAGGACCAGTGACTCATGGCAACTGCGTTGAACTTTGCATCTGAGGCTCAAGCGTATGAACTCATCAGGTCCCATGTTCCCGCGTCTCTCTTTCACCTCGAACCGTTCTTTCAAGGACCAAGTCCGCACCAAAGTGCGTGCATACCCAAGTTTTCAGCGATGCTCATCGTGAGTATTGAGACAAAAACAGACTGTCTCATGCAAATACCCCTAAGCACCGATTTAATGATCATAGTTTAGAGGTTAGAAAATGCTAGAACACATAAACTTGATTAAAAACCTAAGTATTGACCATGAAAAGAATCCAAAATTATCAACCCATCAACCCATCAAGCCGTCAACCCATCAACCCTTCAACCTACGTTACGTGGACTCCGGTGGGAATGGGCGAGGACTAGGGCTCTAAGGAGCGGGCCCCTTCTTGCAGCATTCGGATCGTCACTGGAGTCAGGGTGTGAGCCTCAAGGCATCCGTGATACCCAAGCAACAAACAGCTGAAACCCCAGCATGATTCACACCTCTGTTCCCAACATAATGAATCTACTTGGGTCAGAATCTCCCATCACCAGCCCGCAATTACCAAGATGATCATCGACATCATTTTGTACGTACGCATCATGGTGCATCCCCATGTTTTGTCAGTCCCCATCCACCCTGAGACTCGAGCCACTGCCTTGGCACCACCTGATCATCAGGTGAAGCAACTGCGCAAATGCAGTTGAGATTGGTGCCCTAAGGCGCCCTCGTGCCTAGTGTGGATGCAGCTGACTTATTTTTGTACGCTTGTTGCATGATGTTGCATGACAATGGTATGGTAAATAATGACTGTGTTTTGGAGTCAATAAATTATGCGATTTTTGATCAGCAACGCAAAACTGATGATAATGTAGCAAAGCCTCTGCTTGTGCGATCATAAATGATATTTGTCGAAACAGAGATTGGTCGATAGAACACACACACACACACAAACAAACACAAATAAACGCATGATGCATGAAACCTGGGGTGAAGCTGAAATGCCGTACCTTCAAAACTCTTATTCAATTATTTCCACTTCACAGTCAGTCGATGTGAGTCGGCTATTAGACAGCACCACCTGCATCCCCATCTTGTTTGGCTGTGAACCAGAGGAACCCAAATCTCATCGTTTCGAGACTTCCGGACATTGCCTGACTCCTTGAGATCCTTCAAAACTGGAAAAATCCAAAATCGAAATAGTAATTCAAAACCAAAATCGAATAAAATGGAAAATAACCTGAAAATAAATGAAACGATCCGCTGCTTGGCAAAGTTCTACCGCAACCATCTCCCGCTTCGATCTTCGGGGCACCTGGTGTTTCCTGGGGCTTACCATCCTCAGTGCCGCAAATGGGTGCTGGTCTGTCCAGAAATGGTCCCAAGACAAACTGGATTTACAGGGTCCACAGTGGAGAACTGAACTGAACTGTGAAACAAACAACATATCATAAAATATCGTTAATATGTATCCGTCTAAAGGTCTGTAGATGTATAATAATCATATAATTACTACTATGAATATCCATCTCCTCAGCATCTTTACATGATATCCCCTACCTTTGCCGAAAGGCTGGTCAAAGGATTGTAGCTTTTGCAAGTTTTTGCATTCAGTTCTGCTTTCGTCAGGTGCTGCAGATTCGCGAACACATTATGAAATGGAGGTTGATGGAGTTTTTCCTCCTCAAGTGAAACTCCGCGACTGGTCAAATCCTGGTAGAATGTTCAGCCTATTCTTGAAATCGTTCAACTCAATTCAACTTCAAACAGAAAATTGTTGAGTGTAGAATGTTGATATTTCTGTTCAATTTCAATAAATTATATATAGTTACTTAGTGATGCTTACTAGTCACTTACAGTTCTGCTTGTAGCTTGTACCGTTCGTTGTTCAATCTTCTACAGCAACGAGAGGACGACATGCATCCAAGGCACTTCCTGCATAAACCCAGCCAGGCCCTGGCACAGTGAGGTGGTTGTGTCAGAGTTGGTTGTGTATCGTGGCTAATGCCTAAAGCTTAATTTCACGACTGCTGATGGAGTTGGGATGACTCAAACGATTGAAACTTTGGGCTGAGGGAGTTGGGGGTGTTCGATTCATGGGGCTGAATGGAGTGGTTGGGCTCAGATCTCAAGTCCACGCCTGCGATGGTGCAATCGTGCCGGCCTGGCAAGACGAACTCCCAAGACACATATCGGTGCTGATTTGTTGTGCATCCATGATCTTGAGACATCCCGAGGTTCTTTCATAGGAGTTCAGAAGTTCTTCCAATCTTCATAAACAAAAAAGTTCTTCTAATATCAAGTTTGCCTTTCAAACCCTCAGGCCCTTGCCTCAGGCTGAGGCTGTTCGAAGCCTCCATAGTTGTTTCCACCAGCACCAAAGCCTTCGAAGACTTTCAAGCCATCGCTG
Source organism: Symbiodinium kawagutii (assembly GCA_009767595.1). Classification (NCBI taxonomy): domain Eukaryota; class Dinophyceae; order Suessiales; family Symbiodiniaceae; genus Symbiodinium; species Symbiodinium kawagutii. Next base: position 475,077 of record VSDK01021075.1, read on the forward strand.
TCGTCATCATCACTGTTGTCGTCATCGTCATCGTCATCGTCATCGTCATCGTCATCATCATCATCATCATCGTCATCATCATCATCATCGTCGTCATCATCATCATCATCGTCGTCGTCGTCGTCATCATCATCATCATCGTTGTCGACATCGTCATCATCATCATCATCAGAATAATCATCATCTTCATCTTCATCAAACATCAATCATCCATCATCCATCATCATCAAACATCATCGAACATCATCTAACATCTATCGGGTTATTAATTGAGCACGAGTGATCAGAAAATCGACTATTGTCAACCAGGAGTCAACCACTACAAGTTCCAATTTGCACGTGCACAGCATGATTTTGGAACCTTTACCTCATGAGTCCAATGAATAGCACTAGCAAATATACTCAAAACACCATGGGCACATGAACACGGCACGACTTAGAACAAGGCGGCACGACTTACAGCAGCTACTTGTATTTGCCAACTTCTGAATGACCATGATTGGCTCCCAAGTGTTTCCTGTTCATCAACCAACAGTGACTGAGCTGCCGAGACCTGATCTCTACACCACGTTGAGCGCTGAAGTTATTGCAATGTTGCCTGGTTGGTGGTTTCAACCCCTATGAAAAATATTAGTCATCCAACAAACCATTCGGTAATACTAGGGAAAAAATGTTTGAAACCACCAACCAGTGAATGATCCTTCCCCACAGCAAGAACCCAAGAGAGGCAGGGATTGCAGAAACCGATCGGATTGCGTTGCCTTGTGAAATTCCGAAGCTGCCACCAAACATAGCCAGAACCAGTCAGTGAACCTCCAGGCAAGTCATGCAGGACTCGCAACTCATGCCTCTCCGTGTCGGTAACAATTCGGGCAGCGACACAGTCAGTCTTACATGAACCAATTGCAATGAGCTGGGCAAGTTTTGTCAGCAAGACCTCAGGCACACCCCCCAAGGACTTACCAGCAACTCAGGGTGCTTCATCGCTCATTTTCTGTGCAAGTGCAACCTTTTACATCTAAAGATCGAATGCAATATTCCAAATGACTCAATTACTCGATTCAACAAATTCAATACCAACTTTGCATCAAAAATAACTAGGTTTGAACAAATGTACCTTTGCAGGTCAAAAGTCATGACTGGGGAAACACAATAGCAAAAATCCAAGTAGAACAAAGATCCCGGAACCCAACCCCGGAACCCAACCCCGCAAAACAAACAAGCCCATTGAGTTGGAGCATTAGTCAAACCAAAAGCAAACAAATGCAAACTAAGAGATGCCAAAAGCACAAAATACTGCTGGGTGTCAAACACTACTGCCGTTGGCTTCCACTTTCGCGTGCTTGCCAATACTCTCTTTCTGGGCAGTACTTCTATTTCCGGCACGGGATCTCTCTGTGTGGGCAAGGGTCCTACCTAGGTCTAGGTTGAAATCTTGTCTTTCCTGCTTGAATTGTGAAGGCAAGCATTCCAATGTACAAAACTTTTGATGTGATTTTGTTTGTAAACCATGTTTGACATGTTCGGAAATCTGGTGGAAGTTCTCATCTTGAGCGGATAGGCGATAGGTGCAATGTTCGCTTGCCTCACTCATGTGGGTGTTTCTCAAAATACGGGTACCCCAAAATTATTCCGCTTCATTACCATTTACAGGAATAAACCAACCAGTTTTGGGTAACCTTATGGTTTGAGAACCCCCATGTCAATGTGTCCCTTGAGCTACTTAGAATTTCGGAAAGCACAATAGTTGCATCTCTGCAGCGGTCCAGGCACTCTGTGGGGAAAGACATTCGAACTTGCATGTTGCTGCATGCTAACCTGGCACCTAACAAGATCCAAAGAAGTACATTGCACTTGAAGCAAAATAACTACATCATATCTCCACGGGCAAGCAGAAATAAAACAGAACACTGTTAAGACTTGTCTATTTCACAGAGGTTGAGGTTCAATGACCAAACTGTTCCGAATTTGCAGTTGAAATGGGGAAATACACCAGCTAATAAGCGAGCCCACATCTCTGCATGCCCAGCCTCCAGAGCTCTACGCTATCTCTTCTCCTGGAACCTGATGTCTTGCCAGCTAGATGTTTCTGTTTGATGTGATCTCATGTGTGTCTTATGCTCCTTCGTTTTTTCAAGGTGTCTCAAATGGAAAATATTATCACATATGTTATTAACCATGATCATTTTATCAACCATTATCATTCTCACCCATTCTTACCATACCGTCTTCATGTCTTTGCACTGCTACTGTTTACGCTGTAGCGGTTGAGCCAAAGCAGCAGGTCCGGCGACCAGCATGGGCGGACGGGATCTTAGTGACCGTCTGGGAGCCCCTTGACATCCTATATAATCTGATACATCCCTGAATGGTGCACGTTCAAATTTGGTGGCTTTCTCCTGACAAAATAATTTCAAGTAAATCAATATTAGTGATTCTCGCGAGGCGGGCAGGGATGAAAAGTGCAGGAATACCATCCAATGCCCTAATTTAAGGGCAAATACTACTATATATTACTTCTGCCACTAATTTGTGGGGAGGTCGCTATTCCAAGTCCCAACGAACAAAGCGACGCTTACGCTTTGTCCTCCATCTCTCCTTCAGAGCAGACCTGGCACCGATCCAAGATTCGAAACGGGTGATTTGCAGTGACCCGAAACGGCAAAGATCGACTGAAACGGCAAGCATCGGCAAACTCAGCTGTGAAATGCTGTGAGTTGGATTACTTTTCACCACAAATCCCTACGCCAGAGCCCTGATCTTGGACTTCGTCACTGGATGTCAAGTGACCAGGGTCTGGAGAACGAGTTCAGACCGCCAGGTCTGACATAAAAGCATCATTAGCCGCCCTGCAGGCGCCATGCTTCGACCCCGATTTCGTGGAACATGGCATCCTCTAAGCAGGGTGTTGCTGTTAAATCTGTTAAATTGCAAACTGATACTCAGCACCATTCTGTGCCGTCCCTACATCTTCATTGTGATGCAATCTAAGCATCAACAAGCACATACAAGCACACATGTTCAAGTCTTGCAATGATCAAAAGTTTGCATCTCTGCATATGAAGACAACATAAAGAAGTTCTCAGTTGCCCAATTTGGGCACTGAGCGAAACGGATCCCATGGTGAAACACCCGAAACTCGATCATTTGCCGAAGACTGAAAGGCACCTTGCAGTCGGGTCGCTGAGATGCTGATGGGTCAGCCGCTCCGTTGCAAAGAATCTACACCGGCCATATCCACTCCGTTGCTTCTATCCATATCCACCTATATATCCACCTATCCCCAAAAGACTTCAACATGGCAATGGAAAATTGACCATTTTGTTGGGAAAACCCTGGGGAATCATCCATTTATGGTGGATTTTCCATTGCCATGTTAGTCTACCAAAGGGTATCCCCAAAAGACTTCTTCCCTACCTTTGATCAACAGCGACCGTGGGATGAAGTGGCGAGCCCCACTAGTCATCACCAGCGAAACTGCCCCGGCCTGGGCCTTCAGTCACTGGCCGCACGGGCTTCACGCCTCAACAGGTCCCCCTCACAACGGCTCCAATGACAAATGGGTACCGGTTGAATCTCAATGAAATAGCTCCACCGGTCCATCCACATCCCAAGTCACAAACCATCAGCATTTCGACACTGGAAATATCATTGAAACATGTTGAAACCAGTGATGCTGGTATCAACCAGTATCAACCAGTGTCAACCAGTATCATTGTATCAACCAATATCAACCATCAACTAGTCTTAAAACATATTAAAACATGTTAAAACATATTAAAACATATTAAAACATATTAAAACCATCCCCAAACTTGGCAGTTGATACGGCAGTTGATACTCGTTGACAGCCGTGACAAACCCTTGGATTTGATGACCGCCTTTCCACAGCGCCAGGCTCCGTGCTTAATCCCTCGCTTGGACTCGGCACACCACTCCTGATATGTGGAGACACACGGAGCCAAATTGGGAGCTGTGAACTTTAAGACACTAGGACTAGGATGGACTAGGATGGACTAGGATGGACTAGGACTATGATCTGATCACTAGGATTATGATATTTCTCTGGGAACATTTGGGAACTATAAACTTTGAGGCACGATCTCTGAGCATTGACCATACTGATCCATACTGCATCACACTGCCATTGTGATTCTGCTGCAAGCTGCAAGAATTGTTGAAAGGATTCTTCGAATCTGGGGGAGTTCTTGGAAGCAACACAAACGGCCTGCCATACATCTCCCCTCGCTATGGAGATGTCACCATACGGCTTTCCCTGGCAAAGCGAGACCGGGCATAGAGTTATTCAGCAGATTTCTTGAGATTGATTGCCAACATCTGTCCTGGAGGCAAGGCCTTCCTTCTACTTTGACATACGTGTACATCTCGTTTCTGCATTGTTCACGTCCCTGCAGCTTAAAGATTGAAGCGTAAGCATGCGACCACATTATGTACGCAAAAACATTATTGTCCAATGATGTTGATATTGATATTGATATTGATATTGATATTATTGATGATGATGATGATGATGATGATGATGATGATGATGATGATGATGATGATGACCTGTCCTACCGTGTAACAACCCTAGCAAGCCTAGCAAGCCTGTGCAGGACAGCATGCAGCAAGTGGCATCAGCCGTGCGCCTGCTCTAAAGATACGACTCCGTTCATGTGGAGCGAAAGAAGATCGACAAAGCGGCACGCTGCTGCCTCCGAGAAGTTTGGCTCCCAAACATTGCACGGCATAATGGTTTAATCAAAATTAATCGATATTAATTGATGGTATCTGTCTTGCTTGAGACTTCCTGCAGTTGAAAGTTGAAAGGTCAAACTACTTTACGTCCCAATGGCCAGTCCCAACTCTCCAGGCGGCCCAAGGGCGCTGTGGTGCTGCCTCTGGGGTGCATGATGCACACAGATCCAAGAATGATAGCGTATTGTCCTGCACGACCACAAACAAGGTGCCATAAGGGGCCTCAATCTCCAATTAAGTTTTCTCAAACTTTCAACATGGCATGGCACTCCTACTACCAATGTCCCTCAGCCTCAATGAATTCTTCCATCCCTCCAGATCTGTCCTATATCTTGGCTGTTCATCCACTGCGCAAAGTAGACACAGGAATACACAGGACAACTATATCATTGTCTTTCTCACAGAAGCGCACCCTGCTCCTTGTGAAGAGATTCACGGAGGTCTCTGCCCTGCAGACTGCGAATGGTTGCTCTGGTTGGCCATAGTGGCCCTATGTTGCCCTGCAACCCCAACCAAGTCAACAAGTCAAGAGGAAGACTCATCTTTGCACTGAACTTTTGTGGGGTGCCCAACCTGCAAGTCCACAGCTCGCAACATGTCAAAACCCGGTACTTCTGCTAAATTCCAAGGAATGAACAGGATCTTCACATGCGCTGTTGGTTTCGTGGATCATGATGATCATGATTTTTGAAAGATTCAGTCAGCCTAAAAAGGATCGTGGTAGCCACAACTTGCGATGCTCACTTCTGCACTCGGAAAAACATGAAAAACCACAACCTGAAAAAAGAAGTGCTCGAGTTTAAGCTTGTCCCAAAAAACACTCGATTTACAAAAAAGTGTATCAAATCAACACTTGAGCATTTTTTGTACCACCTGAAGGTGCAGGTCCCTGAAGGGTGTCCCCGGTTGCCTGCTTTGCAGAGACTCTTCGAAGATCAACTTCAATGTATTCCTCTTGTTTCACTTCAACCTGCAGGGCTGGAGCGAATTAGGAGAGAAAATGAGAGAAACAACTTGAAGCCGTGAGCATTTTGTTAAATTCACAAACCTGAGTCGCTAGACATGAGGCAATTAATGCGAAATGGTGTCTGCTCAACTTCGTCACACAACATATTCCTCACAGCAGAAACCTTCTTTGGAATCTTTGGAGTTCATATTTCCTCTGAATTCCTGAATAAGTTGTCTGAAAGACTTTGCGCACTTTGCATCCCAATCCGCCTGAACCTGTGGAGGAGCTACTCTCACCGGTACCAGGCTGCCACCTGTCAGAGCTCTACAACTCGAACTGGTATAGTACAATATATATGGATGCCATTGGATGCCATTGGATGCCTGGATCTTGCGAATCCAACGTTGAGGTCAGCACTACAGCCACGGGTCATCACAGTCACAAGGACAAAGTGTTTCTCCCAGATACATTTGGGTATTTCTCAAAATAGAGTTGCCTCTAAATCATCCACTTTCAGACTATTCATAGTAATATAATATCCATTTTGGGGGTTCCCTATTTTGAGAAACACCCATTTTAGATTATTTCAAAGGCCTTCTGTCTCTTGGGCTTGTCTCTTTGGAGCTGGCAAGAAAACTTGCACCTTGTCAGGGCCCTACATCGCAGTGGCCATCCAGCAGGTTTGCACATCCATAGTTGAACACTTCATCTTGGTGTTCGTTTGAAATGAAGTTGGGTCAAGTCGAACCAAGAAACAAACAATTTACATCAATTAAAGTTAAATACCATAGGTTTTGAACAAAGCTCAATTGAACAGTTCTCTCTGTCTCTCTGAGTATCAAAGGAGTTGTCCTTGCAGCTATTCATTCATTTACAATCTGAGCAAAAGATATCTTTTTGAAAACTTCTGAGACTGGAACTATTGAGCTCTCTTCTGGAGGAGTTTCTGCTGGCACAGGTGGAAGATCCACCTGCTCAAAAGTGCCTTGCTGACCTTTCTGCACAATGAAATAAACCCCAACACAGCAAATGAAAGAAATCCTTCAGTCATCTTCGGAAGGTCTCCGAATCGAACCTGTGATCTCTGCTCCCCAGGAATTTCTCCCTCTTGAGCAGGAGTCGATTCAACCTCGTCCAGAACAGTGACCTCAGTTTGACAATTCCGTGGCCATACATGAGCGGCGACTTGTACTTGTATTTTCAACGGGAGGACGGGAGACCCCCTACGTCGTCTTTACGTCTTGCAATTGAAAGGATTTGAAAGGATTGTTATGAAAATGGGGGGTGACGTCGTTTCCAAGTATTCCCTATGTTTTTCACTCACCCCTGTCATTGCTGGTGCTTCAGGTGCTGCCGCTGGACCCCCGATAACGTTGCAACAAAGCGAAAGAAACCAAAAAGGGATAAGCATAAATACATTGAAGGCAACGGTGGCTAGTGGCTGGCATTGGGCAAAATTTGGTGGACTTTGGACGTTGTTTTGGACGCCGTTTTTTGTCGGCTTTTAAGAAAAGAGACAGTAGGTAGGCAACCATGATCAAGAAAAACAGATGTTGTTTTTGGAGTGCCCACTATGTTGTTCTGCGGCTAACTTTACATCCACCTGGAAACCTTCTTCCCGCCCCAATATCAGTCTCAATTGACCTAAATAGATGCAGCTGATCATGCTGATCATGCTGATCATATGACCATCAATCATGCTCTGAGATTCGTGCCATTGAGCTTTCCTCTGGATGGATTTCTGCATCTTGGGCGGGTGTCACTTCAACCTCATCAGGGAAATAGCTAAGAAGAAATTGATCGTAAAACGAAAACGAAACGAAAAATAGTGCTCCTGTGTCCTTAGTCACTCGCAGAATCTTCACACTACTCTGAGATTTGTGCCATTGAGCTTTCCTCTGGGAGAATTTCTGGATCTTGGGCGGGGGTTAATCGAACCTCGTCTGGGGACAATTTGATCAGAAACAATTGTCCTTCGATTACATCCTACATGCAAAACCTTCACAGCCTGAAATGCTCTGAGACTTCCACTGAGCTCTCTTCTGGGAGAAATTCTGCATCTTGAGCAGCTGGCAACTCAACCTTGTCGCAAACAATCTGAGACGTGTACTCACCGAACAAGAATCCTGGGCCATCTTCGCCCACGGAAAAACTTACTCAAAAACTTCAACTGAGCAAGAAATCCCAATGATGCTAAAAACACCTGCAAACCATGTGCAAAACGGGAGGTTTTATAGGTGAACTGACTTCTTATATCTTGATAATTCTTGATAATTTGTAAATAAATGTGCAATTTGAATGCCTTCATAACTTCGAAGGCACCAGCGACCCAAGCAGCGGCAACTGATCAAAGCGTGCCGGCAACACCAAGGGCTGACCACACTTGGGGCAGAAGTGCCCGAAGTCCCGTTGCTGGCACTGCTGACACCAGGCCCAGGCTGTGGATGTAGCTGCCTAAGTCGGTGCCCAAGAACAGTATGCACAGGTGGATAAGGATCGATCATGAATTGATAATGATGGCCATGATGGCTGAGAAGGATGGCTAATCTATGCCAATCCGCTAATGAAATTGTCAATCATGGTCAATCTTAATCATGGTTAATCGATAGTGATGATAAGATTCTGCTAATCTGGTAATGATTGTGAATCATGGTCAATCCAGGCATCAATCTAGTGGTCCTCATCACACTTTATACACTAGCAAGATTCATTTTGTATGTTCATTCTCATCACACGTTCCGTCCATTGACGGTGCTTGGGTTCATCACAAAGCATTGTTCCTGCATCTTCCTCCTGTCCATACTGTCAGTGCTGCCATTGTGAATGCCATTCAAAACACGTAGAGAATTGTAGCTTATTCAAAGGCATTTGTGTGACACTCATGACATGAAAATGTTTTCAATGGTGCCGCATTGGAAGCACCCCGTGGAATCGTCCTCAGTGCAGCTCCTAAGATGGGACTAGTTAAGGTCTTGGCAGACTCGGGGTCAGCCAGGCTCTGCTGCTCCTCCGCCTTTGAAAGATACGATGTCTTCCAAGATTTAATCTCAACATCTACAAGTGCGAGAGAAGTGCAACTACAATGCGATGTATCGACCTTTCGACGGTTACTTGTCTTGAACACAACATGCTGCCAGTATATTTCTGTGGCCGCAAAATTGACCTTTCTCTCTCAAAGGAAAAACAACATGCTGCCTCATCAAGTGGCTCAGTCAACTGTTGCAACCAAAGCATGTCCAACAGTGCAAATCTCCTCCTGTATCTCCCAAACAAATAACATGTCAGGTTGCATGGTGAGAAATCACATGAAATACAATGAAAACATTGACGAAATATCAAATCATATGAAGCATAACCGGCCTCAGAAGCATATGGCCCCTCCAACGGAACTGCCTCAAGTTTTGGAAGATGGTGGAAGATGGTCAAAGGAGAAGCAAATTCTCCAGGCTTTGCCGTTCAGAATTGATTACTCTGGCGTCGCCACCACCAAACAAGGTGAGAACAAATTTTAGCTTAATTGTCTGCCCTCGATAAAGCAGATCAGCAACAGACTTATCCAACATAAAACCGGCTATCCCAACATGAAAGCGGGACACACGCAAAAAAAGAGGGTTCATTAGCAAACCATTTGCAGGATCTTGAAGGCATTGTACCGAATACCGATACATTTTCGATGATTTCGATGTGTCTTGCGTTTTCAGTGCAGCTCCTACAATGGGACTAATTAAGGTCTTGGCAGACTCAGGGTCAGCCAAGATCTGCTGCTCTTCTGCCTTTGAAAAATACGACGTCTTCCCAAGGTCCCCCAAGATCTGCAAAAACAACATGCGAATTGAATGCCTATATCAAACACTTCAAACGTTACTTGGCTTGAACACACATGTTGTCCGTATATTCCTGTGGCAGCACAAAGTGCAAAGTTGCTCTCTCTTTCCGCTCTCTCTCTTGCTCACTCTCTCTCGCTCTCTCTCTCTCTCTCTGCTCTGGAACGAGTGATCGAGAATGTCAAGAGCATTAAAGTCTCGGGCTGCATGGTGAGAAAGCACATGAAATACAATGAAGCATTGAAAACATATCAAATAATACAAAGCATAACCGGCCTCAGAAGCATGTGGTCCCTCCAAAGGCACGGCCTCAAGTGGTGGAAGATCATCAAAAGAAGCATGTTTTTCAGGTTTTGCCTTTCAGAATTGATTACTCTGGCGGGGCCACCGCCAAATAAGTTGAGAACAATTGTTCAATCATTTTCAGCCCTCGATTTGCTCACAGTGGCGCTCAAATCTATCCAGATTTCCATTAGTAACCGACTATCCCAACATGAAAGCGGGACACACACACAAAGAAAAGGATTTATCAGCAAACCATTTGCAGGATCTTGAAGGCATTGTACCGAATACCGATACATTTTCGATGATTTCGATGTGTCTTGCGTTTTCAGTGCAGCTCCTACGATGGGACTAATTAAGGTCTTGGCAGACTCAGGGTCAGCCAAGCTCTGCTGCTCTTCTGCCTTTGAAAAATACGACTTCTTCCCAAGGTCCCCCAAGATCTGCAAAAACAACATGCGAATTGAATGCCTATATCAAACACTTCAAACGTTACTTGGCTTGAACACACATGTTGTCCGTATATTCCTGTGACAGCACAAAGTGCAAAGTTGCTCTCTCTTTCCCCTCTCTCTCTTGTTCCCTCCCTCTCTCTCTGCTCTGGAACGAGTGATCGAGAATGTCAAGAGCATTAAAGTCTCGGGCTGCATGGTGAGAAAGCACATGAAATACAATGAAAGCATTGAAAACATATCAAATAATACAAAGCATAACCGGCCTCAGAAGCATGTGGTCCCTCCAAAGGCACGGCCTCAAGTGGTGGAAGATCATCAAAAGAAGCATGTTTTTCAGGTTTTGCCTTTCAGAATTGATTACTCTGGCGGGGCCACCGCCAAATAAGTTGAGAACAATTGTTCAATAATTTTCAGCCTTCGATTTTGCTCACAGTGGCGCTCAATCTATGTTTATCCAGATTTGCATGAGTAACCGACTACCCCAACATGAAAGCGAGACACGCACAAAGAAAAGGATTTGTTAGCAAACCATTTGCAGAATCTCGAAGGCATTGTATCCAATACCGATGCATTTTCGATGATTTCGATGTGTCTTGCGTTTTCAGTGCAGCTCCTACGATGGGACCAATAAGGTCTTGGCAGACTCAGGGTCAGCCAAGTTCTGCTGCTCTTCTGCCTTTGAAAAGTACGACATCTTCCCAAGGTCCGCCAAGATCTGCCAAATCAACATGCGAATTGAATGTCTATATCAGAATTTCAAACGTTACTTGGCTTGAACACACATGTTGTCCGTATATTCCTGTGGCAGCACAAAGTGCAAAGTTGCTCTCTCTTTCCCCTCTCTCTCTTGTTCCCTCCCTCTCTCTCTGCTCTGGAACGAGTGATCGAGAATGTCAAGAGCATTAAAGTCTCGGGCTGCATGGTGAGAAAGCACATGAAATACAATGAAAGCATTGAAAACATATCAAATAATACAAAGCATAACCGGCCTCAGAAGCATGTGGTCCCTCCAAAGGCACGGCCTCAAGTGGTGGAAGATCATCAAAAGAAGCATGTTTTTCAGGTTTTGCCTTTCAGAATTGATTACTCTGGCGGGGCCACCGCCAAATAAGTTGAGAACAATTTTTCAATCATTTTCAGCCCTCGATTTTGTTCACAGTGGCGCTCAATCTATATTTATCCAGATTTGCATGAGTAACCGACTACCCCAACATGAAAGCGAGACACGCACAAAGAAAAGGATTTATTTCGGAAAAAAAGCTTCAATGCAGCAGACCATTTGCAGAATCTCGAAGGCATTGCATCGAATACCGATACCTTTTCGATGATTTCGATGTGTCTTGGGTCTTCAGTGCAGCTCCTACGATGGGACTAATTAAGGTCTCGGCAGACCCGGCATCAGCCAGGTTCTGCTGCTCTTCTGCCTCTGAAAGATAAGCATGCAAATTGAATGCCTACATCAAACACTTCAAACGTTACTTGGCTTGAACGCATGTTGTCCTTATACTCCTGTGGCAGCACAAAGTGCAAAGTTGCTCTCTCTTTCCCCTCTCTCTCTTGCTCACTCACTCTCTCTCTCTCTCTCTCTCTCTGCTCTGGAACGAGTGATCAAGAAATGTCAAGAGCATTAAAGTCTCGGGCTGCATGGTGAGAAAGCACATGAAATACAATGAAAGCATTGAAAACATATCAAATAATACAAAGCATAACCGGCCTCAGAAGCATGTGGTCCCTCCAAAGGCACGGCCTCAAGTGGTGGAAGATCATCAAAAGAAGCATGTTTTTCAGGTTTTGCCTTTCAGAATTGATTACTCTGGCGCGGCCACCACCAAATAAGTTGAGAACATTTTTTCAATCATTTTCAGCCCTCGATTTGCTCACAGTGGCGCTCAATCTATGTTTATCCAGATTTGCATGAGTAACCGACAACCCCAACATGAAAGCGACCACACACACACACACAAAGAAAAGGATTTATTTCGGAAAAAAAGCTTCAATGCAGCAGACCATTTGCAGAATCTCGAAGGCATTGCATCGAATACCGATACCTTTTCGATGATTTCGATGTGTCTTGCGTCTTCAGTGCAGCTCCTACGATGGGACTAATTAAGGTCTCGGCAGACCCGGGATCAGCCAGGTTCTGCTGCTCTTCTGCCTCTGAAAGATAAGCATGCAAATTGAATGCCTACATCAAACACCTCAAACGTTACTTGGCTTGAACGCATGTTGTCCGTATACTCCTGTGGCAGCACAAAGTGCAAAGTTGCTCTCTCTTTCCCCTCTCTCTCTTGCTCACTCACTCTCTCTCTCTCTCTCTCTCTCTCTGCTCTGGAACGAGTGATCAAGAAATGTCAAGAGCATTAAAGTCTCGGGCTGCATGGTGAGAAAGCACATGAAATACAATGAAAGCATTGAAAACATATCAAATAATACAAAGCATAACCGGCCTCAGAAGCATGTGGTCCCTCCAAAGGCACTGCCTCAAGTGGTGGAAGATCATCAAATGAGAAGCAAAGTCTCCAGTTTTTTCGATTCAGAATTGATTCCTCTCGGGTGGCCATCACAAAGCAAGTTGAGAACAAAGTTTCTCATAGTTTCTCTCGTTTGGAGCCACCTGAAGAGTTGCCGTTGCAGACTGCAAATCTGTGTTTGAAGGTCATTGCAGGGTTTTGGAGACCACATTTCTTTGGATGATTGAAAATATTTCATGTGTATGAAACAAACATGTATAAATCAATATGAATTCATAGCAAGTTAAATATGAACTAATTCAATTCAATTTAACCTAATTCAATCTAATTCAACCCAATTTGACCTAATTCAACCTAATTCAACCGAATTCAACCTAGTTCAACCTAATTCAACCGAATTCAATCTAATTCAACCTAATTCAATCTAATTCAATCTAGTTCACATATTCAAAATATTTCTTTGGATTTCTCACATCCCCGTTTCTATCATGGCTCGAGCCTCGCTGTGGCGCTCTGCCTTGGTAAAGAACATGTGTCAACAGGGGGTTCATGATGCATGGTTTAACCATCTCAACCATGATGAATGGCTTACAATGAATGGATAAGGCTTAAGATGGTTAATTAGGAATGGCTATCCCTTTGGTCTGTCCAAAAATGGCGTACCCAAAAAATCAGTGGCTTCCCGATTGATGAAGGTTGTGTGTAATTGGATGGTTTGTAGTTACCACTTATCACCATTTGTGGACAAGCCCGTTGATGGTTAATGATAGATGGTTAAATAATGGTTCGTGCTTGATAATCGGGGATCGTCAGTAATGGCTAATAACCAGTGGCTGTAGATTGTACCAACAGAAGCTATCCTTGTTTATGTGTTCATGTCTCTGTAGCTGCAGCCCTGTATGTAAGTCGTGCCAGAAAAGGTTCAAAAGGAACAAGATGCTCTTGTTGTAATATGCATTCTTCTGATGATGCGGGGACATGAAATTGAGTTTCAATGAGTTAGATAGAGTATGACTGAAATCTCAATCCGTGATTCAGGCATCGGCCAACAATCACTGAGAATGCAAAAGCAAACTCTGGAACACGGTAAGTTGCCTGCGGGTCAAGCAGGCTTTAGAAATAGTCGGAGTGTAAAAAGATTCCAACCAAAATCCTCTAGCAATTGAGCCGGAACATATGTTTGCTATATGTATACAATTCATAATTGCTTATATATAAGTATAAGTGATGTTTTCCCATTTTTGTCACTACAATAGTGCTTTATTATAGTCTCACTTATAAGCCTTAAAGCCTCATAGTGACTCATAGTCTACTATTTCCAGCCCATCGAAGCCTTTATCTCACTGTTGGTCGCCCCTGGTGGCGCTGAGTCCACGCACCAGCGCTGGGGATGGCAGCTCTCCCTGCGTCCCACCACAGGTGCAACAACAAAGGGCACAACAAATCACCGGCAGTTGCGCGAGATAGCACGTTAAGATGCATTGATTCACAATAGTCTAGTAAAGAAACATATTATAAGGAATCAGATTAACAATAGTAATAAATAAATATATTAAAAGTAGTCACAGTAATACTGAGAAGAATAATGATAACAATGATAATAACAATATAGAATGGTATTAAGTACTATATAATGATTATATTCGGAGATAATTGTGATTCATTTATACTGATAATCAATGGTAAATGGCACAAGGGAATTTGAGTGAATCGGAGTGAAACATTTCGAACTCTATGTCTGTGGCACAGGGGTATCAGAGCTATATGGCAGTGGAAAAAAACCCTGTCCCCTGGTTCCCTCCTGTCAACCATTGTTTTCCCTATTATTGTTGGTGGAAATCCTCCATTAGTTGGTTGGTTAATATTGACCCATATCCATCTATCCCTGCGGTGGGATTCCGTGGGTGATCACATGGCCGTGCTTAGCACTGCTAGTCCAAGCCGTCCAAGGCCTCCAGCGCTCCCTGCGAAGGCGCACCCTGCGAGCCACCGGCTGGCTTAGCGCTTGGCGAATGATTGGCGAATGATTGGCGAATTGATGTAATTTGTATTGAACATATGGCGAATGATTGGTGCTAGTATGGTGACTGATTGGTTTGGGATGATACCAGTAGCATTTAGCAGCTCACTGGCGAATATTTGCTTAATTTCCTGAGATAAATGGCCCATTTAACAGCTAACATCAGCGAAGAATTCCCCACAATAGTATGGGCGGACGAAGAGCAACATCGATTGCACACAAATGTATCACAGAATCTACACTGAAAACTCTTGGCAGACTCTTTCTCCCTTCAAAGCAATGGTCTTGGTGAGTCTCATGGATGTGCAGCATTCCATTCCTTCACCTTGGGATGATTGCTGACACGTTCAACCAAGGCTTTCAATCGAGGGCATTCATCCATCACAGTCGTTTTGACGCCATAGGCATAGGCATCCGTCATGAATCCCAGGCCCATGACCTTAGATGCACACTGAGTGCGCATCATGCAGCAGCAGTTCCGACATGACCTTACTTACAAAATCGCATCAAATTGCTGAATTCTCTCGATTTCAGGACGCTGATAGATCACATACACCAAACATTGGTAAACTATGGAGGACTTATCGGAGCTTGGAAATGAAGCATTGGGACATCTCTTAGTCGGTATCAAAGTTGGAGAAACGAAGATGCCAAACTGGTCAGTGCTGACTCATGCTGCAACATGTCTTCCTGCAAGTGCCCCAAACCATTAGTAAGGTCCACCCAAAAAGGTTGCGGGATGTTGCAGGCAAACACATCTGTTCCATTTTTGGACCCACCACTTCTACATACTTCTATGGTGCATGATTATGCATGTTTTCTCCACAAGAATTGGAACAAACACCGCAACAACAACTCATGCGATTTCTCAAAGGAACGTAAAAGCTGAGATCGCAGGTAGTCATGGTCTCGCCACAGAAGTAGGGGCCACCAGATTTTTCCACGGCACGTTCAAGTTGACCAAAGCGATAGGGAAGTGCAATTTCATTCAAAGCCTGGAGCACTTCTTCCTTCTGCGCATCAGAGATGGGTACCAAGGGCTCTTTAGTCGCAGGATTTCGACCCAAGATTGAACCATACCAAACTGCAGGAAGGAGCTTCTTGATGTCTGTCAGAGCTTCCTCAATCGCATCACATTGCAACGCAAGCGTCGGATCCTCGGGATACAAACCGCTTTGTCGCCCGGCCCATCGCAAAATAGCGCCACTTTGTGCGTATGTCACGCCTCCCAGCTCCAAAATTGGTACTTGGCCGTAGGGAAGTTTACCCTCTTTAGCCATTTCTCTGATTTCTGCATAACTGACCCTGCGATCTTCAAAGTCAATCTTCCCGATGTAAAGGGCAAGCCGAATCGCTTCTCCGAAACCTTTGATATCCAAATAGGTCAACTTCGGGATTGCCATGGCAGTTGCAAAACGGTTGAAAGATCTAAACATAAAACAGGCCAGGATGCAGCAGGGGATGAAAGCCTTCCTGTACCATCGGCCACGAAGCATTGAATCTGCCAGGCCTTTTGAACTGGAGAATTTCAGGCTTAAACATTGACCCAGCCCAGTTGATAGTGGTTCATAGCTGTCAATGATAATTAGCATTAGACCCAATTATAGCATAATTTGCCTTTTAGACTATTTCTAGTTCTTCGGCAATTTAACATCGCGCATCATGGCAGCCAAACATCTGCATAATCGGGATGGTAATTTGTCACAGCCAACTGACTTGTCAAGATGAAATTGGCTATCTGCAAAAACAAAGTGATACCATAAAAGGCCTGCTCTCAACGTGGGCGTTCCGCTCTCTGCTGATGTTTGACTACTAAGCAAAAAGCTGAGATTGGGTACCAAGCAACAAATCAAAAGGCAACTTTGCAGCAAGGACTTGGAAAGAGTCCAGTCTTGACACTCAGACTGGGATGGGTAATTATGCTCTCGCAATTTCTTCGAAATGTATTTGCGTGACGTGCACATGGAAACCGTGAAATGCTTGAAGATGCACATGGTAAAATGCTTGAAGCCATTGGCTTTCCATTGTGGATTGGTGGAGAACTCCTGACTGATAGTCACATCCACGGCTACCGACAGCGCCTCTGACAGCGGCATCGGCAAGGGGGGCGAAGCTGCCTGTCACAGCATTCCGATCCATGGAGAAGTGATATTTCGATAAACCACACGTGATTGACTACGACATATCATCACATTATATATTATAACATATTAGAACCCTCTCAAATGGCCCTGGCTCTTCGCTAGTTGCACCATGTTGCACCCAAATGTACCCAATGTTTTGTGGAACCAGTGAGCTGTGCTGCACAAGACACGTATGACACACGACG
>VSDK01021075.1:492234-520925 GCA_009767595.1 Symbiodinium kawagutii
ACGACGCTGGTGACCACCTTTCGGGCGCGCAGCAGCTGACCATCGGACAGCTGTCTGGGTTGGCCCTCCGTTGCGGAAGGCACCGGACAGGTGAAACCTCTGGGTGAAACAAACATCACAACCAGCTGTTCCTTTCTGACATGCGCTGTGTCACTCCAAGGTTTGCGTAGAACAAACCAGGTGGAACGAGTTGTGCCAACACTTGCCATGTGTATGTGTCAAAAATGATCGGAACTTAGACAGTTCCAGTGATTGCGGGTTCTCAGTGTTGCTTGGAGTTTTTTGAGGAACAGTTGTGGTTCTGATGCCTTCTATCTACAAGATTTTCTACAAACTCCTTCGCCGGAAGCAACGACACCCCCGCTTCGGGCTCTGTGGCGACAAAGGCGCATCTACTTGACCTTTGCTGGAGACAGCTGATCGACCTTCCATCTTTGCAGCCTTCTGTGATCGCCAGCTTTGCTGAGACATCGCCGCAGCTCCGTTCACACTGGCAGTACCAACTTGTAGCCCTCCAGGGGTACGACTCGATCTGCCTTTGTTTGGACTTGCTGGCACTGGAGGTTCTTCCTCCTTTGTGATCTCGCTCATTTGATCCAATTCGATCCCTCCACAAAAGGACTGAACAAAGTTCCGCCAAAGTACTCTGCCTTCAGCATCCTTTTCCGCAAGCAAAACTACTCGATCCTCATCATCTTCAGGAAGGGATCCAGGCATCGCCCAAGCCTCGGCCATGGCCGCTTTCAGAGCACGCCGAAAGTCTGGCTCTGAAAGCAACTCAGCTGAACCCGCCACCGAACTGAAGCACGAGGCCTTGCTCCAAAGCCGCTGCCGCACTGCATCCCGCAGCTCCAACACCACGGTTTCCATCTCCGGTTGACCCGCTCGGTCAACCATGTCATAGAGCAAGGCTATTTGAATGCACCCAGAGTCACCCGAGCGTTTCCCAGCAGTTGCAGCAATGGCCGTAAGGAGTTCATCAGCTTCTGCCACAGAGATGGAAAGTCTCAAGTGCCCCAGCAGACTGCCCAACAGATCCCGGCTGATAACAGCTGACTGAGCCAACTCACGATTGGAACCATCAGCGATATCGAACAAGCCCAAAAGGGAACCCAGGGTCAGTTGGCTTCCAATAAAAAGCCTCTGCCTGATTCGATACAGCAAGGTGGCCAGCACTAACAGCTGCGGCAAGCTATGTGCCACAGAGCGCGTGCCCTTAGCTGGTGGTCTTGGTGGCACCGTGTTCCACGACAATGGCTCCGCCCTACTGGCGCCAATGCCCAGTCGTGGAAGGAGCGAAGGAGGCAAGAGCCGACCTTCGCAATCTTTGTCGGTGAGCTCAGACAGCCATTCCATCTGGTTGTGAGTCATGTAGGGTTCAGCCTGCATCAAAGCCACACGAAACTCCTGAGGTGACGCCCTGGTACCTAAACGCTGCAAGGCAGGGCCTAAGCGCTTTGCATCGATCTGCCCCGCTTCGAAAGGCACACCAGCACTGCATGATGCTTCAGCAGCAGTGGTCAACTGCGACAAAGGTAAGGTACCTGTGCCGCAGCCCCTGACTTGAGCAAAAACTGCTTGCACCTCTGCACGCGAAATGCCCAGTGGAAGTACACTCACTGCTTCCATCACTTCTTCCAGTGTTACCACATCTGGATTCCGTGCAAATAGTCTTAAAACATCAACTCCAGGACCAGGAGCTCGTGGCTTTCCGAGCAAATGCTGAGAAAACCTCAACAGCACTGCTTCACCCTTGGCATGAGCTCCTGGTGCCGGGCCCTGCCGTTGATGTGATGCCACCGGTGATGGAATTGGTGCACCGGGATGTGGCCTCTGTCTTCCTGCCATCGGTGGACCAGGGCTTAGGGTTGGCATCAACTTCGGCACAGCAGGGGTTTTGGTGACCCCGCCCACGGGGACATTTCCAGCTTGTAGAGTTTGGTCAAAGCCCCTCTCCAGTTGAGCCAATGCCTCGGGCACATCCACCTTGCCATCTGGGCACTTGGGCAACAACCACCTGGTTGGATGAGCTGAACAAAACCAAGGTGCAAAAATGCTTAAAGTACTGCAGTACTTCACAAGTTCGGGGGAAAAAATGAAAGAAAACGTACTGTGCTCAACTTGGCTCAAAGGTACAAAAACTTCTTGATTTGCTCCTGGCTTTGAGGAAGCAGACGTTGCACAACTCCTTGAAAGTCCGTCTCATGCACTGCAGTCACACCATCGTGGCAAAGGAGTCGGTAGATGGAGATGGTGTCAGAGCTACGGGTCTCCCGAGCCTCAGGACCTTTCGTCCCTGGATGCAGGGGCTCAAGGTTCTCATCTCGGATGGCCTTCAATCCTACAGCACTGATGCGCACCTGCCAGCGGCAAGTAGCAGCATTCCAGCTCTCCACTACGCCTTCACAGCCATTCAGCTTGGCTCCCAGAGCACTCTCCAGACTATGAATTCGCACAGAAGCACCAGGGAAAACCTCGCGACTCGTCGCATCTTCCACCTATAGGCGAGGCATGCGAGGCGATCGGTTGGCAAAGAATCTTACCCCACTTAGGACTTGGATGCAATGAGGGTATTTCTTTGCGGCTTTTGATATGCCATTTACAAGAGCAACTCAACAGTTTCCCCTGAATCATTTTGAATCAAGTTCTCTTGAACACTGGCTTCCTCCATTCACTTAAAGAAGAACAATACATCGTGAAAAGTCTGGGAAAAGGATCAACATGGATCAACCACCCAAGGGTGCTAAAGATGCTTCAGGAAACATGAATCAAGCATCCAAAGAAATCCAAAGAATGGGGTCAACCACTTTGGCTTGTGGCTGAAAATCATCAGTCAACAACCATCATCATTAATGTTTCACAATCATGTTCATCTAATGATCAATCAACTTACTTGATCAACAATCATATAACGAAATATTCACATATTTGATAATTTGATCAATGATCTATTTCCACGATTTCCAATCAACCAACCGGTCGCAGCCGTAGGGAAACCCTGCACCTGCGAAGCCTTCTGAGCCAACTCTCCCAGCAAATTCTTGGCCCAATCCTCCAGCTGTTGGACCTCTGGGAACACGCGATGCAGCGCATCTCCAAACCTCACCGGGCACGGCATGGCGGTGACCTGACCTGACCTTAAGCCTTGGTGCTGCCTGTTGTTACTGTTTGGTTGTTGATGATTTGCATGCACCAATGTTGACCACTGGCACTTACTACAGTGGGCGTTATTCATCACTGTTCATCATTATGTAATTCGTTGCTAATCATAGTTGAGCATGATTCATAAATATCCCTATCAAAAAAACATGGCTATAGGCCTTATCATTCATACCCAATGCACATACAGTAAATGATCTCATAATTCAGCATTGTTCAGAATCAATCCATATTAATCCATACTAGCTACTGTCAACCATGATGAAGCAAAGAAGGAACTATGGATGACAAATGGCCCTGAAAAAAAATGATCCAGTGATGTTCTTCAAGAGAGGCCTCATCTGAACCACCTAACATCACACTGTGTGGCCCGATTCAGCCCACCTTCGATTGGGCCGTACCAAAAACTCGCATGACTCTAATTATCCCAATGTAAAAAAAAAACATCAAGAAAACTACGTGGTAGTTCCAAATCACATGCAGCCGTTACAAAACAATTGACTGGCTTACGAAAACAAATAAGATATGTGTCACACTCAGTCTCTCTGACTGTACTGCCACCAAGTCACATGTCAACTGGCACATGACTTTGGGTGCCCTGCAGAAAGAGGCGAACCTCACGGACCTCTTGATCACTCAAGCCCAAAGCCATGGAAGTCAGCGCCCGCTCGAACTGGGCTTCGCTGAGCTGCCCATCACCTTTGTGATCGAAGCTCGCCTTGGTTGTCAAGTGAAGCTTAGGTCAAGCAGAGTCAAGCACCAAGATTTGTGAGGTTGGCTATGCATGACTAGGCCACGAATGGACGTGGCCAATCGAATGGACGTGGCCAATCTTAAGGATGCATCATGATGATCCATGATGCAATGCTCAAATGATGGCCGATGATGTCACTGAGAACTCTGAGGCACTGTTGGCGTGTCACAACAGCACACCGCTTAGTCGAACCCCTTCAAACGCGTTACCCCCACCAACCTGAATCGATATGTTCATCAAACAAAATTTCACTCATCAAACGAACCTGCATTCACAACATCCACAAATGCTCAATATACTCAAAGAAGCAAGAACATTGGAGAAAATGTATCAATCTGTTGTTTTATCGGTTCCGATTTCTGAAGCAAAGCATAGCTGACAAAGACTTGAAGCCAGTTCTGCCGCCTGGCTTGCAAACCACGGCGAACGCGGCTCAGCAATACACGTGCACACAGCTCGTGTTCTGGCAGGGAATGCTGGGGAACCGGCTTTGAAACAAATGGCGGAGCACGCCACTCCCGGCGCACAGGAGGCTCCTCTGCTGGGGTTGACTCGACCACCTTTTCGATCTTGGGCCCAGGAGTGGATTTGGGCTGTGCTCGAGGCGGCGTGGCCACAGGTTCTGTCTTTTCTATTTTGGAATCCAAGCGTTCAATCCCCTTGACATGCTTCAGTTCCTTCGCGTCTTTTTCCGCTTGACCAAGGACATCAAAGCGTTTCACGTAGGCTCGCGAGATCAACTCTTGACCACTGGGCCTTTTGGAAGAAGATTTCTCGAGAATGTCGTCGATCAAGGTCCGCAAGTCTGCGCTGTACTGTGGGGGGATCGGTTCATAGGTCTCGCTGACAATTTTGTAGACAAGGCCCAGCAATGATTGTCCCTCGAAGGCATGCTTCAACATGCACATCTCATAGAGAACACATCCGAGCGCCCAAATGTCACTCTTGTATCCATATGGTTCTGCTTTGCAAACCTCAGGAGACATGTAATATGGAGTGCCCACAACTGTTGCAGCCACATCGATGGTGCCCTCCAAAACCCGCGAGATACCAAAATCTCCGATGCGGACATCAAACTCATCTTCACCTCTAGGGCTTGTGGTTAAAAACACGTTGGAGCTCTTCAAATCCCGGTGCAAAATATGCCTCTGATGCATGTAATTCAAGGCCAAAGTCATCTGCACAAACCAAGTCATGATCTGCGGCTCTGGAATGAGCTCTGCTGCTTGAGTGCGACGTTTGACCTCGCCCCTGAGATCACCACTGTTGCAGTATTCCATGACGATGATCAGTTCAAGGCTGGCTTCAGTCAGGAAATGATCTCGAAGGGCCACGATGTGTGGATGTCGCAGGGCTCGCATGAGTTCAACCTCTTGGAATGCCAAGTTATGTTCATTCTCCGGGAGATATTCCAAACCCACCACTTTGGCAACAGCCTGATCTCCATGTTTGTATTGGCCTTTCCGTTCTTCACCGCATCTGTCTTCATTCCAAGAGACCAAATATGCCGTGCCATACTGCCCTCTGCCAAGCTGCTTGGTCACTTGCCAGCCACTGGATGCAACAATGCGGTCACACAGGGCGGGCTCACCCATCCACAGCCCGCCGGGCGCCCCGCCCCTTAGCCATGCCTCAACCCATGCATTGGCGGCCAGGTGCCGCGAAAACGAAACTCTGAGAAGCCGAAATGGCCGAGGAAAATCACCGAAGATCACGGAAGAGCATCAAATAATCTAATCTTCATCATTTAGATCCATTTAGGCATGAAGAATCAAGTGTTCACAATTTGGTCACATGTGTTGCAAGACTTAACTGGCAGAATTCTGCAATAGGTGCAGGAACTCACCGTCAAAGAATTGAGCCGGATCAAAGCTCTCACCGAAATCAATTGGGTGAGTTCCAGCATGGCAATGCATTGCACATGTAAAATGCTTCTGAGCTGAAACAAGCTGCCTCAGCAGCTGCATCTTGAGATTGCACTACTGCCTGTCGCGGTGGAAAAGCATGCGCACGGTTTCTCAAAAGTTCATGTTCGTGTTCACGTTCAGTTCATGCAACGATTCTAGGAAGAGGACTGTAAAGTCAATAATGACAACAACATTCCCTGTGATGTCATTGTACTGTTCTCAGCATGCGATGACGACACTGTGCATTGAAGACAATTACCTGTTCACCAATCTGGATGTCACGGACAACACAAGTAGCTAAAGCGCAAACAGAATCTTAAGCACTTGCTGACCCCCACGTTAAGCACTCACCTACCCAGGTTACAAACATGTACTCACCAATATATAGACAAACTTTAGCAACAAAATAGCAACAGTACTGACTGGTATAAATGGAAACACCAGTGGCCTTCCTCTCTGGATCCTCTGCAACCTGTCAGGTCGGTTTGGATCAGCTGTGGCATGCGGTTCCTAAATCAGGGTCCGCCCAACCACATAAATTCTCATGTTTCACGGGTCAAAAAATGAAAACCAGAACATCTGGAAGTATCACATTGTTATAAACAACTGGATATGGTATACGAACGTGCGCTCTCAGGGCCAACATGGCTCCGTAGGCGCTGAGGATCGACATTGGCATGTAAGCACATGGGGCTGACAGAGACCCTCTGGGGTATAGATACGTACACATTCTTTTGTTACGCCGAACGCCTTACACAGCTGCCATGATATAACAAAAATCTGCTGGCGGCAAGCAACGCTCCACTTCTTATCATGGGTGTTCCTTCTGATGAGACCGGGAAATCAAAGGACTTTTTTCGCGTTGGGCAAATTTGTTCCCAATTTAGATACCTTTGCCTGCGTGTGAACCAGTACAAGGGTGCACTCGGTGCACTCCATAGACATGACACATACCAAGTGTTTTATCACAACCCAAATCAACAAACTACATACCAAGTATAATGTATACTTATCGGGTTAATCCTTCAACCATGACTAAAATACCTTTAAAAAACATGGCTAACAGTCATACCAACAGTCCTCTTACTGTAACTCTTAACCATCGCTTAGAACGTGCCGTTGCCATGGATAACAAGCTGCACCTCAGCTGCAAGTGCTGCCGGCGAGCCGGCAGCTCCACCGGCCAACCTAGCGGGGATTAGGGGCGACCGTCTTGAGTTGAAAATGGAGATGGATGGAGTTCTCATGTTGATGCTTGTCATCATGTTTCATCTGTATCCGTCATCAAGGGATGGTGATGGTTAAAATTGAATGTGCAGGAGTGCCCATTTGATGTTTTCTTTTCGTCAGTTCAAATAATTACTGTAGAAGTCGAGCTGCAAAGTACAGCCAGCTATCCCACCACTTTCGAACTCCTGTATATAAACAAACTTGGCAGCCTGGATGAGAACTTACCAGTGCAATCAAGATCAAACTGTTTTAGCCAGCCCGGATCATCGTCATCACGCGTAATTTGCAAACCCAAGAATCACCAGCAAAATGACCATAGTGAACTTCACAGGTGGGATTGCCATTGATTCGCCATTGATGACCACAGTTCCCACATTGGTCGGCTTCACCGCTGACTGGGAGATCCAAACGGAACACGTGGAGGCGATGGCACGTCAGCCTGGCTCAGTGAAGTTTTTCGACATGGACGGGCATGGCAGCGGGGCTCGCAACTGGCAGCGCCTCCAGTCCAGCCTCCGCTCTGGCTTTCCTCATCCTGTGGCAACAGCGAAACTGGTGATCTTCCCCCGGACTGTTTGCAACAAAATCTGAGCTTCTCCCATTGGCCTGGCTCCAATCTCAGTAGCTCGCTGCAACCTGCAGTTGCCAACTGATGTTTGCTGCCAGGGGGGATATCAAATTCATGATTTTTCCAGGCCAAATAATGGGCGATGGCAACAAGGCCTCAATGATGCATCATCCCAATCTGTGTAGTGAACTTCATAGTGCGACATGGGACAACAAAATCAGATAAGAGTATATAAGAGTTGGACACCATCTGCAGTGTGGACTCTTTGACTCTATCATCTCTTCATGAATATGATGTACAGTAGTTGTAGAATGCAATTGCTAATTGTTCGCTTTCCCTGTGCAAATCAACTACAACGAGATAAGTTGCATCAGTATTCGTGATCATTGCCGACGCTTGGTTTTTCTGTCATTATTTGTGTAGAGGAGTCTCAGCCAAATTGGGGACCCGAACGGATCGCGAAGCAAAGGGCAAATATCGCCAAAGGCGGTCGTCAAGCCAACGTGATAACTCCTCGGAACCAGAATCCGAACAACTTCCAAGGGCCATCCCAGTGCACCATGAAAACTTGATGGAAAAAACGATTCATTGATTGTCCTTCTATTCTATGTCCATGTCCACACAGATTTCTGTCCCTTTGGAGGACTGCAAGCCAGAGATTTGAGTGAGTGCTTCAACTGAGGGGAACTCCAAAAACCTGGGGCTGACACTGGTGCGGCAGGAAGATGCCATACTCAAAAGGGTTGGCACGAGTGATCTTGCTTGTGTTCTCGTACCTGCAAACATCGCCATGGTGGCACCGCACCTCCTTTGGCATGAATCCGCAAGCACTATACTTGACAATTACAGTAGCACATCTCACCACTACTTACCTCATTGCGTGTGCTGAATGCAATAGGTCCTGGGTTCACAAGGTTTTTGAGGAACGCACCCTGCTTTATTTATGTCTAGCCGCCCGTCTGGCCGGAATGTTGGAACCACCCTTCAACACTGTTCACTTGTTCATACGTCGCGAGGCTGATCAACGTGTTTCAAACCAGTTGAAATGGCCTTGTTGTCTCGTGTTCCGTAACATTGGCTGTCCCAATTTGCAAAAATTCAGCCCCTTCGAATGCTTCGCTTTGCCAGCAGTTGGGCATTAAATGTACAAAGCAACAATTAATCTGGGTTGATCAA
Organism: Symbiodinium kawagutii; assembly: GCA_009767595.1. NCBI lineage: Eukaryota > Dinophyceae > Suessiales > Symbiodiniaceae > Symbiodinium > Symbiodinium kawagutii. The sequence goes on from VSDK01021075.1 coordinate 501,029, forward strand.
AAAAATCTACGGGAAAGTCTTGTCTTAACCACCAATGAGAGCAGGTTTTCCTGCAGAAAAAGAAGCGCCAACCCGAAGTGGGCACGCCCTGTCTGGAATCTGCGTCTTCTCATCAAACCACTTCCGACGGCGCTTTCGGCGTGGCACCATCTGCATCTCCTGAACAAGTGTCTGAGGTTGGAGGTGGGACGCAAAAAAATAGTGAAGAGACTTCTTGTCCAAAATATGTTCTCCGAACAAAAAATCATCACAGCCACCAGAACTTTCCTGCAGTGTTCAAAGTGCCCGGCCCTCTTTGCCTGTTTTTGCTGGCCAATCGTTCACTGACACGTGAATAGTTTCATTTTCAACACTTCAATATCTATCATGGTTTCGTCATAATTATGTTCAAGTTTAATGGTTTTCTGTCCCGCTTGGATGATCAATTGTTATCACGTGTTCTTCTCACGTGTTCATCTGAATGTGTTTGATTGTTGTGTTCTTCTAGCTAACTATTCAATACATTTCAATACTCATGTCCATGCTCACATGCTGTGCTCTACAAGCATCCATGCCTCCCTCATGATGAGACTCCTCCTGCTGCATCAGTTCCCTTCCTTCAGCTGGCTCTTCAAGCGGTTGGGGAGGTGCTTCTGCTGCAGGCTCTACCAGGACATCCGCCTCCGGCTCCATGGAGACGTCCGCTTCCGGCTCCACAGGCACATCCGCCCCCGGCTCCACAACCACATCCGCCTCCGGCTCCACAGGCACATCCGCCTCCTGCTCCATGGGAACATCAGCGTCCAACCCATCACGCAGGACGAGGTCTGGCAAGATCTCTTCCGTGACCTTCAGGGGGACTGAAGACGGGAACTGTCATCTGACCGAGTATATAGACAAGATGTGTGCATACACACACACATGTGTGTATGTATATAATATAAATATATATTAATTTATATATATACATACAATGTAAATACATCATATTATTTATGAAAGTAACATCTGAAAAAGGTTATCAAATCCAGTCATGTCAAGATGTCCAACCGCACCTCTTCCAGGCCCTTCTGAGGCTCCAGTAGCATTTTCATTTGCAGGGCAGCCTCCCGCTGGGTGGACACCTGACCGCTCTCAGGCAAGGCACGAAAGATGCTGCGCACCCAAGCCGTGAGTGGCGCTTCATTGCTTAGGGAAGCCATGAATGTAGAACTTGAGAATATCGATGAAACTATGTAGTAACTTGAGAATGTACATCTATATTGTATCAATGAAATTTAGGGCTAATATTGAAGATAAATACAGTATAATACAGCAACCAATAGGTAGCAACCGGAATATCACCAACAGGGTATATCATCAACCATATGTATCAAATCTACAAGGCCACTTTCTTACCCAGCGCTTGAAATCTTTGATTGATCAATTCGAATCAATTTGTCATTTCAGGCTAATTCAATGCTGCTGAAAAGATTTGATCCACCTCCGGAGCTGCTCTCAGAAGGAAGTCCACTGGAGGCAGCTCAGTGGAGTCCTGGTACAGCCAACAACAGCTCCCAATTCCTCCCAGGGTCCACGAATCACAACATATGTTGGCCAAACATATCGACGAGTGGGCGGCTAGGCACAGCGCCGAAAGTTTGCAACGAGCACTGCAGATCTCAAATAGCTTCTGGGAGTTTGAACTTCCGCCACAGGCAAGAAGCAAAATTGGGACAACAAATGATTCTTATCAAAAAAACAAGAAAGCCCACACTGAGCTTGAACCCGCCGACGGCTGGGCAGAGCTATGAAAGCCAGAAACGTAACAGAGGTGCATTTAGGAAATGTCAGCCAGAGAGGAAATCTTTGGCAATCTGAAAGGAATGTGAAAGGACTTACCCAGATTAATTATCTAACATTCGGAACTTTGCGGAATTCTTGTTTGCCCATTCTTTGTCAACGCAAACGAATTAAGCGCCCAGAATAGTACATAATAGACGAATAATTTGTGATTTGAACATTCATTTGATTCATCTACTGTACATAGTTACTACTGGCAGATGTCATGTGACCGAGTCAGACTTTGTTGGTCTTGATGCCGGCACAAGACATCTATTCCAAAATATTCCAAACAACCCATCGCAATTGTGGATACATACATGATCTGAACCAAGGTGCGCCAATTTGACCCAAGCTGGCCTGTAGGCCAACAGACTCTGAGATTCTGTTCAAGTGTGGAGTTCCGCAACAACAACTGAGGCGCCTGGGGATGCTGTTCAAGTGTCTGCAAGGCAGCTGATATAGGACCTTCCGGTACGAATCGCGCTGTGAAGGATTGTTCTCCAAACGCGATCAACGCCCAACACTTCGAGGCACAAGTTTACCAGAGTTGTCCAGCTGGCTGCACATGCGGTGTAAGCGACGGCAAGAGACGTTTACAACGGCTCCTGCAAACATGCAAGCAGCAGCGCGGTCCAGAGTTCGGCAACAGCAACGCTTTACCGACAAAGCCTCGCTTTTCTGTCAAGGCAACGGGCGTCTTTGATCCATACACTCATGACTTGACATGAAAATTAAGGCAGATCTTACCTGGAGGTGCGCAGGTCGTTTCCCCTCTCGCGGCTGGTCTTCGTCGCGCTTTGGAAAGTGAGGTTGACCAATGGTTTCAGCTCAAGCTGCGCCCACGATAGCTGCAAAACATAGCACGCTATGGCTCCAGGACATGACCAGGACAGTTTCCAATGATGAAATTTGTGGACATAAGTATGGTTAAGGTGTTAGTTTCAATCAATGTTGGATAAAGCATCATGTATATACATATAAATATATGCATAACTATTACATACTATTATATTATATACAAATATGTACAAACTGTGATAACCTGTGGGTCGTTCTCCATGAATGGTGGCCGCCACTGCCAGACCGGCCCTCCCGTTCAAGAATGGCTCCTCCATGGACTGCGGTGGCGACACCTGGCGCTCCTCAGTTGCCTTGGGGATTGGCGACACCTCACTGGCCACGATGGCAGAAGGAGTACCTCAGCTGCAAAACTCGGCTGATGTGCTGGGGGTGCCCAACCATGGCTGAGCTTGCAAGAATAGAAATAGTTAATTCAGTTGAACAGTGTTGAACACTGTTGAACATCTTGAGACTATGGCGACTATGGCCGAGAACATGCCAGTAGGGATGGACAAAAGGCATGGCAAAACCTGAGCTACGCAAGCTCAGGGTCAAGCGTTCCGCTTCCTCCAGATTGGATTGTGGCAATCTTGGTGGCGACAATCCGGGAGAGGAGGCCTTGGACAAAGCAGGAAAACGCATCAGAGAAATGCCAAGTGCAACAGCATGATATGACATGTTGACTGGATGGCAGTGGGTCTTCTACAGTGATCACAAATTATGTGGGTGAATGTGCACATTGTATTGTTATACGAGTGCATATTATGGGTGTGTCCATAGCATTTGCAACCCAAAATCAGTACGGACCATTGATCATTGCTAACTTTCAATGATATAGACCCACAATGATAGCTCATTGTGTACATAGACCCACAAAGATAGCTCACTATGTATATAGACCCAACCATTAGTAATGCACACCAGCATATACCAATCTGTAGGAAATCTATATCTCATCATATCTCATCTACATATTATGATCTATTCCTTGTCATATCCAGGATTGAATCCATGGACCATCGTTGCTTTGGCTTTGCATGCTTGGCCGTGCCATCTGTGCCCCTGACACCCCTGGGACCCCCTGGGACCCCGGCTCCCAGCAAAAAGTCCAAGGGAGGAACTTCTGCTGGCGCCTCACCACGTTGGAACGTGAGCATCGGATTTCGATTCGTCGGGTGGGATGATTCTCATTCGAAACAAGACTTGGGAAAATTGATGGAGAGTAATTCTCGAGTCGTCATCTTCATCATCATCATCATCATCATCATCATCATCAAAAGACTGGTGATAGCTGTTGGAACATATTGGAACTGGTATGAACTGAGCCCTTGGTCTTTCCTGCTGTGATATTCACTTCAAATGAGGTCATCACGCCATGGAACCCTATGTTTGCATCCAAAGTACAGTAAATGGTGATCACCATCTATGAACCGAGCAGCTTTGATTTCGGATGGTTTCAGGATATACCAGTTATAATAGACAGACTCAATTGCGTACAAAAAATCAATGAATATCAATTAATATTATCGTATCTTCTTGATTCTTCTTTGAGGGGCTGATGTTGGGGGATGCGTCCCTGGATGTATTCTAGCTGACCTTCTGCGAAGCCAACTTTACAAACAAGGGTTCTTAGAACCTCTTAGATGTAGGGGGGTTCTAAGAACCCTTACCTGTAATCTACTTTGTAATTAAAACTTACCTTCTAAGAAGGCCTCTGCCTCTAAGAAGGGCCTTCTATCAAGGGAATGCCTTCTAAGAACCGAAAACACCTTCTAAGTAAGAGCTTCTGGGAAGCCTGGGGGCCATCCATTTTGCATACGCCCAACAAATCATACCCCAATATTGGCCCCTGATTCTTGTCTCTTCTCTACCAACTAGGGTTCCGAGCAATCTCCATCTCAATCTTCGGTTCTGTCATGTCCATAGCCTGCGATGGGATGGAGGTGACCAACACTAAGGGACAATTGCCGCTACGAGTACCTGCAGGATTGCCAAACTGTGCAGATGTTTGGCCCCAACACTCGGACATTTGATTACATTTGGTACACTGCACACTCTTGCTGCCACGCATTGCACTTCTTTCCCAATCATTGTCAATTGCTATCGTGGGTGGAGCTGCTACTGCATCCCGAAAGTTGGTTAGCCTTTTCAGGAGCTGAAGGTGATGCTGACGGCGGAGGAGCATCCTCTGGAGACAGCAAAGAATTATGGGGAGACAATCGCAAAGAATAAGAAAAGAACCAGAACTCAGGCACCTCACTTTGCTTTGGTTCCGACTCAACATGCAGCCATGTTTGTCCTTTAGCCTTCGCAAGAAATACCTTAGAATTAGTTCAGAGTGCATCTCTTGCAATTTCGCAGTTGCAACTTGTACTGCTCCTGGGAAGCTTCCCGTTCCATTTGCAAGGCAGACTGCCCCACAGCGGCCATGGATGCCAGATCCTCCGCCACATGCGAAGGCACAAATCCTTGAGATTCATTGGAAAATCCTCCAAGTGTTGTCACATCTTTGAGAAATTCCTAGTACCTTGCGGATTTCACCAACCAGCTTCACTGAGAAACCTCCATGGATCATGGTCCACTGGGTGGTTTCTCAAAATAGGGATCCCCCAAATCATCCTTTATTCATCATTTACAGGTAATAAAATTCATACACCAACCATTGTTGGGGCTACTCCTTATTTTGAGAAACCACTTGGTTGCCATGGGGGCTCCATGGGGGCTCCTCTGGACTGGGTGCCCCAAAGTCATCATCAATCTCCACAATGGCAGGCTCAGCTGTGGGGCCCGAGCCTGAGTCGCTACTGGAAAGCATCCACGAGATCATCCACAGGTGCAAGTGGCCAAAGTTTGGATTGGCTATTCATATTGATCCAATATATCATTATCTGGATCCAGGTATTGTAGTCAATATGATATATAATCATGTTAGATATTTTGTCGAATCATATTCTAATCTATTAATATGCTAGCTAGGATCGCATAAGTCAGTAATAGATTATAATCTAGCATTTTAATAGATGAAGTCAGCATTCAAATGCATGAAATCCTGGAGCAGAAGTCAGCATGGCTTGATCTCTTGCTCGCCCAGTACCCCCCGGATCTCAGCTCGCAGCTGAGAGTGATGGTGGCCAAAGGGGCCACGTGCCGACGGCCTTCTTCCAGAGAAGCCTCCACCTGATCAAGCCCTGCGAACTCGTTTGGAGGTGAGGCCATGGGGATCTCCAACGATCTTAATGTGAGCTTATAGATTGACAGATTTTTATAGATTTTTGTGAAGATGTTTTGATTATGGTTGATTTGTTTTCAACCGGTTGGGTTAGGTTTATAGTTTACTCTTGCACTGTTTATACTATTTGATACTAAACTGTAGCTAAGATTCGACGTTGAGATTGAGATGCGATTCCTGCGAATTTCTGTCTTTTTACTATCCTCCTTCTCCTCCTCGTTATTCGTTATATTTCGTTGTACTATATTCTTTTCTTATCCTCCTTCTGCTTTTCCTCTTCTTTTCATCCTTCTGCCGCCTCGTCTTCTCTCAAACTCGTTCTGATTGCTTAAATAATTATGCTCGTCGTCGTCTTCCTCTCGCTTCTCCTCTTCTTCGGCGCAGCAACACTCGTAAACAAATCATGACAAATCCGTTTACACAGCTTCAATATGCTTAAATGATTTGAATAACAAGAGGTTTCCGCTACATTTGTTCTAGATAAGCAAGTGTTTACACAGCTAGACTGTAACACTCTCCAAAGCTTGCATGCAACTGATGTCTACAAATGATGACCCACGGTTCTTTGTTGTTCAGCAGTTCCTTTACACAGCATGTTTCCAAGTAACTTGTGGTTGCACAGCTATAGAATACTGCAAAAAGCAAAGCTTTCAATGAAACATGGGGCCGAGAGCTATAGATATGCCCGCAGAAAGGGAGCCGAGAGCAAAGGTAGGCCGGCGGGCTCGTGGACAACTCGCCGGATCTTGCTGGATACTGTGATGATAGTCAACTTTTTTTGCGCCCTCAAACTGAAGATGCCAGGCTTGTTCGAAGCTGTGACGCTCTGCTCAAAGTCATCCCACAACTGGTGTGGGTTTCCTCGTCCAAAACAAGTCTGTACAGATATGCAATATACTCTTCAAGATGTAAAATGTATTGGTGGGCTCAAGCCCGCAACATATAAATACAGGATACTACCCAATGATGATATATGGCTGTGGGTCAAAACCCTGTACCCCTGGTTCCCCTATCACTAACCATTGTTTTCCCTATAGTTTGTTGCTTGTTACCCACCATTATTGGTTGGTTAATATTGACCCATAGCCCATAGCCATATATAACTATATACTATATATAATTATATATAATTTGGGTTTTAATTTTAACCCTCCCTGTATGACACTGGACACCCGCACCTCTAAGTCTGGCAGCTCCGGTTCCATCACCATGTCAAGCCTCAGGTCACGTTGCGATATGGACCTCACTACTGGCCAGGAAATCAGTGCATCATTGATGATTGATGGCCAATCATGATAATTGACGATGGTTTTATAACTAATGTTCATCAAATATATGCTGGTTTCTCAAGCCATAGGGGACCCAAAAATGCTTGGTTTACTATTATAGAGGGTCAAGCTGGTGGATGATTTGGGGGTACCCCAAGCTGGCGGTTGATGGACAGCTGTTGCGGCCACCGCTGGCGTTCCGAGCGCTTCTCTCAGCTTTTGACCCTGGCACTTCACCGAAGTCCAAGACTTCGGTAAAACCCGCAGCATGGCGAAGCGTCACAGACTTGGCAATGCGAGAGGAGGTAAGAGGTCACAATGCGCCCGTAGATGCCCAGGTTGCCCATGGTAATCCGAGTCTTGCAACTCATAACTTTCTTGCATCTGAATCATCAGGGTAGATGTTCAAAGAGACTAAATTCCTTTGAAGACAACTGTTTGCATGAAATTTCAATGATGTTTGAAGTGATTTGAACGGAAACCAAGCGATCCGCTCGCTTTTGGGATCCAGACCGCAGCAGAGACAGCAGGCACAGTTGGTAGCCCTGGTCCTGAAAAGCTGGTTGAAAGCAGGAGATTCTGCGTCCAGATTTGCCAAGTTTCAAATTTGAAAGCGGTTTCCACTACCGTTTGCAAGGCTCAACTGATGTGACACAACTCTTGTTTTCAAGTAATTAATACTTGATGTCGAGCATTTCTTCTCTGTTGCATATGTGTGGGGAAAATACTAATAGAAATCAAGCATATCAACAACAGGCCATGTCAGCTTTCAAAAAATGCAATGGTTCAATGTGATACTCCGTGGGGCCTGTCGACAAGCTAAATTGAAGAGCCGTTCTGACCTGCTGCATTGAGTCAGTGAGACTTACACAGAGAAGACAAACATTTCAGATCTTAGCTTCAACGCTATCCAAATATTCTGCAATTGTCTATCGCTGATCCCACCAACAAGGACCCTGACACGCTGTGGCTCAGCAAGCACAACAGCAATATGACATTGCCATGACATTGCCACACACTTCTGCGAGCTGTTTCCTTTAGCCTTTGATCCTAGTGATCCTCGGATCCCTGTGCGTTTAAAAACCTCAGCCTCAGAGTCCGCGTGCCTCGTCTGCCTTGGTCTCTAAATCACTTGCCTCACAGATCCAGCGGTTGAGATGAAGATGTATCAATCAATCTTTGCTTATATCATCATCCTGATCATTCTCCTTATCATTATGCTTATCATCTTTTCTTCTGCTCTTAATGTGGTGTTCATACGTCGAACCTGCTTCGTACCCGCTTTTCATCGCCTTTCTATGTATCATGTGTACCCAATTCTCTTCAAGTTGCATCATCACTCGATGACAAATATTGAGATGTCTGGAGAATCATGTCAATCAGCAAGGAATGCTCAGGAATTCCCTCATCTGACCCTGTGACACAAGCTGCCTGTCTGAGCCATAGAAATACCTGCCTGTCGAAGCAAGATCCTCATGATGCCCAACATCAAATGACCTCTCACAGAAAATTGTCAGATTTATTTCCACTGGCTCCACTTCAAGGAAAAAGAGTGTCATGATCAGTGATCAAGTGGGAAGTGTCAGCAGCTTGAATGGTACATGCTACGCATGCTAGTCATTGTAGCACAGGATTGCTGCATCAGTTGAAAGGGCTTTGCGCGGTGATGTTGCCTAGGCATCTCAGTGGGATGCTGCCTCAGGAAGTCAGCAGCTACTTGGTCACAAAACATGAAGGATGAATAAAGGATGCCAAAGGGACGACAGATTCGAAACCTTTTGGGCATTGAGCGGGCTATGTCGAATTCCAGTCTGCCACTGAGATCGCGGCCCATATTTTCCATGATGTAGTTGCACGTTGCTTTAACATCTGCATTCCTTGGCCGGAGCTTTCTCACAATAAAGAGATGAGCAAAATCTCACTGTCTTGGGTCCGCACAGGTAGTCCTGACCTCACCAGCACAAAAACTCTTTGACAACACAGAGAGTATTATTTGTTCACTGAATCAAAGGGCCCAGTGTGACTAAACACAGCACAAAATGGCGAACACGGTGCCCATTTTTGGTGACAGTGCTCACTCTGGAGTCCAGACGCTTCAGCCTCCTCTCATAGTGGCAGGCAACCCAGGCCTTCGCACCAGTACAATTTGTCGATATCGCAACTTCTTTTGAGTTTTGCTATCTGCACCTTACAAATCTATGCAAAGACCTCTCCACATGTACTGGTACTGGTGTGCCAGAAGGATTTCTGCAGTTTCCAGAGTGAACAAATGAGTGAACTAGTTTCCAAACATTTCCAAATGAGTAAACTTGCACAAAAAAAACAAAAAAAAGTGTAAAATGAACTTTGTGACCAGGAGATCATTCGCCTTCCAAAGCAGGCCTCCCTGTGTGACCAGGGAAACCTGGGCAGTTTCAACGAGACAGGTGCACGAAAAAAGGGCTCGCAGAGTCACCAGTGACCCAGGCATAGTCGATTAGGTGGAAGAGAAAACCGGCTGTTGGATGTTGCAACTGATGCTTGGTTGCGAAGCTGGAGATTCAGAAAAGCTGGGCTTCGAGCAAAATCCATCAAAACCTGCGATCACTGGAAGAATCAAACTCACTGGAAGGATCCAACTCACTTTGAGACTCCCTTTATGCCGCAAAACTAAAGATAGGACACCATGTAATTTGATACTTTTTTGTGCACTGAGATGCTGTGAGACAAGCAGCATCTTGCGATGGATCTGCGGGGAATTGCCCTAGGGCTTAGAACCCTTCGCTGCCAGATTGCCACGGAAAACCACTGGCACCGGCACCTCTGAAGCAACCCCAATGACAGGGCAGGGTGTGGAAATGGTGTGCCACTTTCCCTTGTAGCCAAGAATCAGGTGACAGCTTCATGATTTCAGATTCAAGCGCTTCAGTTCAGATGGTTGTCTTTGTTGTTGCGTCTTTGTTGTTTGCCTTGCAATTGAGAGATGCCACTGCTTGAATTGTGATACAGGTCCCTGCTTTCAGCCAACAACCTGGGCTATTCTCTTGATGCCGGGCAAAAAACAAAACAAAAAACCAGTTGCAACTGGAGCCAGAATGGCTTCAGCGCCGCCAATCACATGGGCTTCTTTTTTTGCTTCGCGGCTTCACCCTTCGCCATTCTCAATCCCAAGGTATCCAACCAGAACATTCCATTGCACATCCTGTCACCCAACAAATGAACTGACGGATCCATCTACTGAACTCAATGCACCTTGACATTCCGTATATATTGCCCTAATGAATTTCATCCAGTGAGCTGTGCAAAGCTCGGCAAACAGGCCACGGTGCTTTCGGTCAAGCACGTCCAGAATGTCCTGCCCAACTGCGCTATTTTTGGTCGCAAACAGCAAGCCTTCCGTCAGAATCTCTATGGTCGTTTCTCAAAATAGTGGACCCAAAAAATGGATGGTTACTGATAATTCTTAGAACAGGATGACTTGGGGGGTTCCCTATTTTGAGAAACACCCACAGGTAAGTTATATATAGATACCATATATATATATACATATTCAAATTATTCTCTGCGAGGACCTGCAACAAAATCCACCAATAGAAACAATTCCCGAAACCACTCTCAAGAAAATCATCTGAGAACTGTTGCGTCGAAGCTTATGAATTGAAATTCCAACTTGACGTGTTCTGGAAGCACATTTGTCTTGACACCACAACAACCTGCAACAACCATATAACCAATATGATATCGCAAGTGGTTTTTGGGTTCAATCAAGTGGCTCTCCTGCAGATTGGCTGAGCCTCCCTGCAGCAAAAGCTGCGCCTGAAGACGCTGTTTTCTCGTCTACATTGCATGTTTTTGGCGTTATAGTATCATTAGCTCCAAGCCCTCAAATACGAGTAACGACCACATCAATGCTTGGGGCAAACGGAACAAGCAATGCGAAAGAATGCAAAATACATGCGCTGGATAGTTTGTTGCATCAGCTCACTTGTAAGACAGCTGTTCATTGCCAACAAACAACCTGCCTCTCTCAAAGTTCTGCTCTCAGGCGCAAAGTTCGCCGCCTACGCGTTGTGAGCACATCGCGGCGGAGAGGGTGAAACCAGGGACCATGGTCCTCCATGGTAATAGCGATCCTGCGGGTGGCCGACTTGGTTACTCTCGATTGGACCATGCTTCGAAAACTATTGAGGCTTCAGCGCTGGCACTATTTTTGTTGGATATGGATGGCCATAATATATAATAATGTCTAGGTTAAAGGTATCACCTGCTGGATATTTTGGTATCATGGTATCACCTTATGGGTAATTTTTATATTAAGTGTGCTGATTTTTCTTAAAGGCACTATTTAACTATTTGAGTGTTTCTCAAAATAGGGGACCCCCCAAATCATCCATGAATAGTCATTTCTCAGTAGCAAACCAACCATTTTCGGGGTACCCCGATTTTGAGATACCCCCATTTGTTGGCACCACCAGTTGTCACTCATGGTCATGGACCGCCGCTATAAATACCTATCGTTGGTGGCGCGTGGGGGGTCGTCGGTGGTCGTTGATCGGTGCAGTGAGGGTCCATGTTAGATATCTTCACTGGTGAGCAACAGATTTTTCTTTGTCTCTGCATCCTTGCCGTGATGAGGTCATTTTCAAAAGCCGCCCAAAGATTCGAATGCTACACCCAAACATGAGTTTGTCGGTGCAACGTCCTCAAAAGCATTTCAACCAAATGGGACGCTGCGCATGCAGTAAGGTTGAACAAGTCAGTGCAAAACCATGTAAATCCCATTCGGACGTGCATGTTCAAACCATTTTTCTACAACTTGTCCGCAGAAGTGCAAAAACCCAACGGGAAGTATGCATTGGGAACGTCAACAAACGTTGTTTTTAAAGCCAAATCCAAATGCGCACCTTCTGTATCCAACGGCTGGCTTCATTGAACTGCCTCCGCTGCAAGTAACCTGCAGCCAATGCAGTTGCCAATCTGCATGGCATGGTGCATGTGATGCCGATATTCCATGCACCACCCTGCGGGCCCAAGAGATCTGATGTTAGCCATGCACTGCATATCTGTATTATATAAACATCAGTATCATGAAATATCATGAACTATAATGAACTATATATTCTTCAGCAACTTCCATATGCAACTAGGATGGGCAGTCTCACCAAAGGCCAAGGTTCATCCCTTGTACATGTGGATTTGGTTTTCCAAGAACTGACCCGGACAAAAGACTAGGTCTCTGAAAGGTTGCAGCTTTACAGCTTTGAAGGCAGGTCTATAACCCCCCTTTGTTGTGTCGTGCTATCATTTTCCCCCACTCCACCTTTCGCAATAATTCGACAAATCTCTGCCGGAGCAACCTGTCGCGATGCCAAAGTGCATCTCAAGAGGATTGTGAAGCATTGCCAAACAGATTATGATGTACGTGATTGCAAATGCGTGTGTAGGGTAAAGATATGACATAAGCATACAAAAAGCATCTGCTGTGTCCCAAAGGATCCCGCCTGTCGGTTCAACATCCAACTGTCATCGCTGCCATTCTGAATGTGCTGCTCCTGGTTTTGTCCAACCGCGTTTCATTCGAAACAGTGGGGAAACGGTTCCTGCAATGGCCATGTTGCTTTACATCTAAGCAGTCTCGAAGGAGAGATCTCCATTGCATCCGCGGAATTGCATGCTTGGCTGCTCTCGCAAGTGTACCACGTAGTCCATATCATGTGCAGCATCAATTCCGCTGGTTGCCTAATGAAATGCAACAACTTCACGTATGAATCTATGCCTATCCATGTGAAGCAAATGTGAAATCGGCAGCAGCGATGGCTCTTGATAGTCTCCGGTCAAAAAGGGCATCATCCAATTTTGCAAAGAGCACTAGGGGTCTTGGAAAAATGCAACAGTGCTGCTCTATATCGGCCGGTCTTCCAACAATTCGCCTCAATGATCAGGTCTAAGTGGTACCCAATGGTACCCCCCCATGTCTTGGGTTGCCACTGCCCAACCCGAGTCACCGCAAGCAGGAGAAGGGCTTCAGTTTCTGACGGTGGAATCTCCACACCTTGGAACCAAAAGAGCTGATGGGTCTAGCAACTTAGTCTGTCAAATGCCCACGCATAGTGCATAATGTACTGTCATGTAATTTAGTGTAATGAACTGTAATGTAACGGAGTGCATTTGTACATCTATGTACTGTAACGTAGTGTAATGTACTGTAATGTAATGTACTGTGATGTAATGCAGTGTTATGCAATGACAAGATGTGTATAATGCATATATTTATGTATGTATGTATCTAATATGTACTAGATTCTATATATCATATGTGAGTGCATAATATATGTTCTATATAGTTTGTGTGTACATATGAATATGTGCAATTCACATATGTAGATCTATAGATGTTTGTGTAAATTGATTTTTGTCTAGTCCACATAAATAGCATGTGTGTGTACAAGCATTGGTGCGTGCGAATGTGTTAGAATGTACTATTGCATGATCGCCTGTAAACCGCATCTGTCAAGAACGATTTGTGGTCCTGTTGCTATATAGATTGAATCAATGCATGGATGGAAGGATGACAGGATGTATGCATGCAAGCATGCATGTATGCATGTAGGTGTGTATAAATATGTATATATCCAATATAGTGACTTCATATGCCTGCCTCGACATGTGTGTGTGTGTGAGCTTTGTTATGTAACACATATTTGTACATATATCTATTTATATATGTATATATGTATACATGATTGACCGACTGTATGTATCCATGAATGCGATATATTATAATATATTGATATACATTGTATATATTTAGTATGCATCCTCACAAATGTCAATCAAGAAGAACAAAAGATATGGGACGGGAACATCTACCGTGTTTGATTTGCATTGGTAATTCGACTGAAATGCACCCCCAAAAAAGACCCCAACCAATCGACTACGCAACCACTGACTGTGTATACAAGCCTGAAACGTCCTAGCTTTGTTTGTTTGGAGATGCCATCTTCCTGTTGATAGAGACTTGAAGTATGAACTAGAAAAGCTGCAGTAAACTCGCCACAACACATTGAGGACGAGGACATCAGCTGAAATCCCAACATGTGACATGACCTGACCTTGTTTCAAGGTGGAACAATGTGGCGTTGTCCTGGCCTCTGGCAGTCCAGCAAGCCTGGTTGTGGTCATAGGCTGTTCTTCAACTCTGTTGCCCCCCACTTGATCCTTCTCACTTGGCGTGGAAGGCCTGCCCCCCCAGCACCTGCTGGTTGGAGACTCGTTGGAGACACATCTGCTCTGAGAGTGCCACCATTTGGGACCCGACTCCGACTGCTGCAGCTAGGGCCTGAAGCACACCCAGCGCAGACAAGGGACCAGTGGTCAACCAACAATGGGGCAGCTCACAACACCGAATGGATATGAGCAAATATGAATTGATATAATAGATTGATATAGATTGCTATTGTGAAAGATGACCATGCTGTGTCTGTTTTTATTGGAGCTAGTCTCAGCTAATCGATGAATTTTGATCAACAACTTGCCAACTTCTTGTCCCCAGTCAACTGAATCTCTCATTCTCATGATTAACGCAACCATTGCAGGAAGTTCCGGGAACTCAACAGAAGTAAATAAAACCTAACCGAAAACGAGTTGAACTGGGTAGGAACCGAAACCACCTGGATCTGGGAACCGGAACGTGAACTTTCTGTGCGCAGGTCAGCCCACGCAGTTGTGGAAATCAGCAGCGGTTTAGGGGTCGTACGGTAGATTTCATCGATGAACCATTGCTTGTAGCATGCCTTGCCCACCGTCAACCATGATTTTCCATCAATAATGACCCTCATACCATCAAAATCCTTAAATTATCTCAAAAATATATGTACATGTAAATCAAATTAAATCAATGGAAAGGCTGGAAAGGTTGAGAAAGCTTGGAATCCTCGTAGCTTGCGTCCGCACCCGCTGGGTCGGCTGGGTGCTGGGCTCATTCCTTCCACTGACATCAGCTTCGGAGCTGTTGCTTTGGTCTGACAGCTGGGCGACCAGTCGGGTGTTACCATCCCCCATCAATGAACATCATCAACCATACTGGATGATGGTAGGTCACCACCCCGTCATGAAAAAATATGCGCAAGTCAATCATTTTATTAACCTCCAGGTGATGCAAGCTCGATCACCATCAAGATTAATTAGTCAATCAATCAATCAATCAATCAGTCAGTCAGTGGGTCAATCAATCAATCAATCATTCAATGATTTGTTAATAATGATAACAATGTTTAAAATTTAAAATGAAAATGCTTAAAACCACCAACCAGCATAATTGTGAACATGTATGAACCAATATCCATCAATACGCCATGAATCTACACTTCTAGGGTCGGCATTGTATTTCCATGGCGTTAACTTGATCCAACACTGCAACCGACGCAGGTGGATGTCCGCAATGATCCACCAAGAAGTCGGCTGTTTTCATTCCAGGCAGCTGAGGCTGTTCGATTAATCCTGCAATCCCTGTGATTCCTACGACTTTGTTGGTCACAGACTGATGGTTGAAAATTATACCATCAACATCCACCAACTTTCATGCGATTCTGATGCTTGTGACCTAATCTGTGTCAGCTTGATGATTCATGATGATTCACCGCAGAATCCGACAGCGACACCATCCCCATGTTGTGAGTTGCACCTGCGGGGCCTGCGGGAACGGGAGGTAGCCATGATCTCGGCGGACCTCGCTTTGACTTGGTCCTGCAGCGCAAGCTATGAGAGATCCAAGGGATTGTTGTTTTGAAGATTGGTGATATTACATAAGGCATTTTGGATAGCCAGTTACTACATATTTCAGGTGGAGTACTCAGTAACACTAGTTACTGAATGATCTTGAAATATGATATGCATGGAATGATTAGGAATGATACTGGTTACACAGTTTGTGAATGATATGGAATGTATTAGATTGTATTAGGCTTATTCAACATCATTGAATTGTAGTTATAGCTGATCCGATCCCCTTGAGAGATTTTTTTGTCATGCCCAAAACTATTACTGGATATTATCGGTGCCATCCAACAGGATGTTGGATTTCCCTAGAGCATGACCCCGGCAAAGTGCGCCTGCTATCGAACGTCTTTAAATTGGTTGCGTGAATGCTACTCTCCCTTCCTGCGGGTTCAAAATGTTCACTATTTCCCTGCAAGGACCTGCTCTTCTTGTCACACCTAACTTGAGATGTTGTGGTTCACCATGACTCAACCACCCATCTTTTGGCCTCTTGTGGTTGAGTCAACCACTGTGACCACTCTGTGCAAGGGGCCCAACAAGCGGCAGCCAACACGAGTCCTGTCACATCTTCAGCTGGAAGGTCTTCGACCTCACCGGGTGGGCGATGGGGAAACTGCTGGGGAAACCAACCGAAACCCATGGGGAAACCTCGGGGAAATCACTGGAAAGTACAGCATGGACCATGGAAGAGTTGATCGATGTTTATGCTTCCCATTATCTTCTACTACAAGTAATATCCAATATTCAGATAATATCAAGATCTATAAAGGCTTAAGAAGGCGTACTGGTGCTCGATATTGCAACCGGGAGCAAGCTTCATCTGAAGTCTCTACACGGTTCTTGTATCATAGTCATTAAGCTATCCATACGTGTAGTGTCAGCGGGCTTAGGACAGTGCTTATCCTACCAAAAATTCAAAACATCACGGGTGAGGCCCCAAGGATAATCAAATAGTGCAGCAAAAGAGCCACTGGTGACCGTGTGGTCATGGAAAGAGCTGGGATCCAAAAATATGCTGACTTCTGGATTCTAGAGTGAAGCTAGTATCGAGTAAAATTGTATCAGCGCTGGCCATGATACAGTAGTGCCTCAATGTACGGTTCACATTGCCTTCTCACAAGCAGAATGAAGTCAGCTGATAACTTGCGATAAGCAGTAAAGAAGCAAATACCACTAGCCTGACAATTCACTCATGAAATAATCCTTTGTCGTTGTATTGACCGCATTGCCTCGCTAATAGAGAATTATCAAATATTCAAATATATGCAGAATCTAATTCGATTCAGACTCTGGACATTATGGGGCTTTCGTTTTCTTTGTCACTACTAAGGGCCTTGGCCTATCTTGGCCTTTCAGTGCTGTCCTTGAAGGAATTGAATCTAGCGCTGATGCTGTTGGTTCATGCTGCTGATTCTTGGGACATTCTTCGACAAAATCTCCAGTTCAATTGTTCCCTGAACCAGAGTTGCCTGGCACACTTCTGATTTTGGAAGGATACAAATGTGAACGGGTTCTGAAACTTGCCACAGGGATCAACTCCAGAATTCATTCTCCCGTAGTGCTGCAGTCCTCAGAAATGAATTCTGGAGCTGATCCTCGTTTTCTGTGCATGTGAGGGAGCCATTTCAAACAGTCATCATTCATCTGAATACTCAAATTGAAAGGCTGCATGCACAGGATAGATGTGCAGGGTTTATCTTTCATGTCCAAAAGAAATATCATGGATTCCTCACACTAACATGGTGGGTCAATGCTAAAGGATTGATTTCATAGTTGGCCTTCATAGAACCATTATCTGGACGCGTATTGCAGATGGCCCTCTAAGTGAATCACCATCAAGTCCAGCGCTTTTCCAAACATATTGAAACTCAAAGAGTTGTTGCATGTTGTTGCTACCAGATTTTCCAGTGGCCGCATCCCCATCCGCCGTCCTCAGCTGAAGTTACTCCAACGGCTTGCCTCAGCTGTGAGAGAATCTGTCTGATTGCTATTGAAGCGTGATTCAAAGAGCATCACAGCGACCCAACAAGCATCGCAAGCCCATTGTTATGTCGCGGCTCCAACAAATTGCAACAAATCAAGCATCACAGCGTCCCAATGTGATCCAAATACCAGGCATAACATGGCATAGCCAAGGAAAAGGATGGAAAAGGTCACAAGGTGGTGGATGGTGGTGAAAGATCAGCCATGGACCAAAACTGCGACCCTTTGTCAAGCTGAGGCCGCTGACCCCATGGATTGCCAGGGACAGCGGGGGTGCACAGCAAGTCGTACCCTCAGGGATGTGGAATGACTCATGACATCTCATGACCCTGGTATGTGAGAGCTAGGGATATTTCGAGTTGTTCGCAACACAAGTCATGTACCAAGAGCATTAGGATGGTTCCAAGCACCGAAACACATGTCTGCTGTCAATTTCAATATGGTTCAATCCTCTCGGAGTAAGCTTCAGATGCCCACGACTACAGGGGTTCATTCAGTTTAATGGCAGAGATTGTCAGCATCCATCCCGTTGCTGCCCAATCTATGTCAAATGCTTGAGCCACAGCCTCACAGCATGGCCAGCATACCCAAGTTTGGTTCGACCAATTTTCTCTTCCAGCTGGACTCAAACCACACGGTTCGGTCGCGACAAGTCAACGAAGCCATGGCGATTTTCCACTTGTTTTCAAACCAATGCGGAACAAGAACCTTGGATTAACTCTGGATTCGAATGCAATCTGAGGTTCAACCCTCTGAATTCTTCGCTGCAATAGCCTTTTGGCTACAATTTCCTAAAATGCAAGTAGGATGCACGCAAGGAAACTGCATGCGAACCTGGAAGATTCTGCATTGAATAAATTTAAATGTAGCGTATCTCGCTGGGAACAAGCTGTACACTTCACCTCACTTGAAGATCCAACTCCATTGACTCTATTGGCTCTGCTGACTGCTGATGACAATGCACCAAAGATGAGAAATGAGACACTCGGCCATAGGAGGGGGAATGAAATTGGGCTGTCCAGAAGTTGACCAACAGTTCTGTATTATTGATAGCCGTGATCTGGTCGACATGGTGACCACACCTCCTTTTGAGGTTTGGGTTCAATGATTGGTTCAATCTCTCTGAAGAAGAAACAGCAAGTGTCTTCAGGTCGTTCATGTATGTTCATGTAGCTTTCGTAGCTACACCTGGAATATACAAACAGAATGAGAACTATATGGACATTGCAACGGCATGGGTACAAGTGCAGGGAAAAACATTTTAAATGAACAAGAATGACAAAATTGATATTCCAGTTAGTTGTTTCATCGTAAGACTGACAAGTGCCATCAGGTGTCTGCTCCATACGTTGCCTTCTCACCCCTGGTATCCCTTATGTGGGTACTTGAGTCAATGGAGTAGAGGCGGGCTAAGCCGGCCTCTTTCTCTTGGGAGCGACCAACCCCAAAGTTTTGCGGCCCATGCCGGATCCCCAAAGAAGCTGAGGGATAACTCAGTTCTGCAAACCATCCATGACTTGGGGATTACGAGGTCATCTCCCAAATGGCCAAATGGCGGCACGGTTGCAGGATCTAGAAGCAACTCAGAGGCTTGTAGAAAAGTTTCAAAGAAGTCTCAAAGGGCTTGTAGAAACTCTGCTCACCCATGAAGGGTACCACAAGGCCCCATGACTCATGCGTCTTCCATCTGTGATACTCAAAACTGAAACATCCTGAATAGATCATTGGAACAGTCGGATTGGGAGGTCACCATCTGAACATCTCTTGGGATGCGACGAAACTGCATGAGCAGCATGGGCTCTGCATGGGATCTGCAGGACATTAGCTCATGATGGTCGCTACCGCAGCTGCTTTGCGACCCTCAAACAACTGTCCCGCCTGGGTTGCAATGCTGTGCGGGCATTCTGAAATTGTGAGAAACGAAAGAAACAAACAATAAAGGATAAATCATGATAATGAAACAAGAAAATTAACAATATATAGTTGATTGGAAAGAATATGATAAAGAGTGTAGGGA
>VSDK01021075.1:520991-528491 GCA_009767595.1 Symbiodinium kawagutii
GAATGAGAAAGTGAAAAGGCTTACATAAGCCCAATTCAGAAGAAGCCGTTTCACGTTCTCATTCCCGGCTTTTGCTGGAAAGGTTCACTAATTCTAAACCGCAGAAGAGAGTGCAGAGCAATGGCAAGAAACTGGTGCCAAGCAGTAAGACGGCTTTGCAAATATCCAGAGAGAGTACTTGTAGGTAGTGAACTGGCAGTGAATATCAGCCGTGCCATGAAACCACTCTGATGCAAAATGATTGAGTTTATTTCAAGAATGTGGTCCTGCTTCTCGCAGACTACAAGCAGGTTCTGTCTGATGGTCCCCTGTGTCAGGTCTTGAGTCTCTTTCTCCTCTGAACTGCTTCAAAGCTATTTAAGGCATTAAGGCCTTGCTCCTTTGTGTTTAAGCCCGAAATCCAATATCAATGAACTAGGTCCAAAACATTTACTCACTTCAAAAATGCTCAAATTCTGGTTGTTTCTGTCCATGCCCCACTGCGGACAGCACTGGCTGCCAAGTATTCTGCAGAACATCGAAGCCTCAGAAGTGCTAGTCTTCGGATGAAGTCACCAACACAAAAAGAACCGTATCACTAACAGCTTCTGCTGGTGCTTTGTCTTTGCAGACATGTGCAAATTACATCAAATTACATCCACCATCATCATCCATCATCCACCTTACAGTCTTCTCTGCGAAGCAAAGCCGCGCTATGACCATGACATTCCACAGCTTGGTGACAAGTGTGGCCATCTGATCCACCTGCGCGAGCTGAACCAAAGCGATCAAGGCACCAGGGATCAGGTCTCGGCTGAAGCAGTAGCCGTGGCATCACCAGTATGAACTACGGATCAACCATTGTCATCAACCAACTACACTTATTGTTCAAACAAATTAATGGACATAATATCTAGGAATATATATTTATATACATATATGTACATTAAATATATAAATATGTACCCATGTGTGTATCAGATCTTTTCTGATACGATTTATCAAATGAATTGGGTGTGCTTGATTCATTGACAGTCGTGAATTGTTTATCGATCATGTTTATCAACCGATGGGCCGTAGAGCCATAGAAACAATCTCATCATTCTAGGTCAGACTCACACGTTGACAATGCACTACTGTTTGCTGACACAAATGCGGGTGGAGCTGTATGATGTTTTCTCAGGTTCCAATCATCTACATCATGCCAGGTGCATCCAGGTGGCTCATTTTTACTTTCAGTTCTGCTGGCTTCCTGCAACTTCCTCGTGATTTTCAGCACCAAACCCCCGAAGATCCCCAAGCTTCTCCTGGTTTTCCAGAAAAAGCCAAAGAAATGATCACAGATCCAAGATGATCCAAGGCATTCCAAGCCTATGATATAGATCTGTCCAGCAGTGACAGCCAAAGATCCACCAGTGCGTTTGCAGGACCTGAGCAACACACTGATAATGATCTATACTGAGAAAAATACTTTTCTGACAGTAGTAATATATTATGCGAATATTTCGTTAGTAATAATATTCTGTAGACAAGAGTTTTCTGAAGATAATAGCAGACTCTTTTTCTCAAAGATAGAAAGACTCACATGCGCTGCATCCAAGCGCAGGCATCTGAGCACAGCCGACATGTCTGGGAGCGACCGCCAGCAGCCACCTCAGTGGCTGGATATCTCATGGATTCCCATCTGCTTTGAAGCGGCTGCCATGCAATACACAAATCTTTGGCCGTGAGTTCATGTGTCAAGTCCTTAACATCTTATTGTATCTTATTGTGCATTATAACATGTGTCACTTAAAACTCCTTGCAGCTATCCCTCATCAATTCCAAAGTTGGAGGGTATCCTTAACACCAATCACCAAGCTCCAACCATGTCCAACAGCATTTCCCAAAGAAATCTCTGAGCATCGTCTCGCGGTCTCGCCCCAAACAATGCACTGAACTGCTCTGGCTCCACGTGGCGGTCGGATCAAAGTTCGAGCTTAACAAGGCCACGCGTAAGACTCGGCTGTTCCTCTCTCCAAGTTGCATCAAACGTTTGGCGCGTTGCTGGTACATCACTTCAGTCATATTGCCGCTTTTCACTTGGTGTTTCCATCCACTCACATGACTGGCCACCCGAAAGGATAAGCATGTATCCTCAATGGAAAGACCAAAGGCAGCGGAATCCTCTAAAGCCCAAGTGAAGTCGTCGTGATGAAAGTGGTACAAGAACACGGGAAACGAACTTTGAGGTCCTTCAGACTCTGACAAATAGCCATAGCTTTTGCCGTGAACCAAAGCAGCTTCTTCCATGGCTACACGCCAAGTTTGATAAGATTCGAGGAAATTGGATCCTTTAAAGGTTGCTTGGATGAAGTCACGGAAATGTTGCAAGTGAGCAGGTCGAACCAGCTGGGGAAAGCTGTCCATAAATTCACCCACCCAGTCCAAGCCCAAAGACATAGTCTCCATAGAATTCATTTGTTTCCTCCGAGCGAAAAGCACAGGAGTCCCCGTAGGCATCAGGAGCTCCTCCACTTGGGGTGTGTGGATCACCACATCCGCATCAAACCAGGCCACCCAGTGTGGCTCAGGTACATGTTCAGAAATGTAAAGATCTGCAAGCCAATAGTGATATTGCAAAAGGTGCTTTTGATAACGTTCACTTATAACGCGCCCACTCCATTCAACGGAGTCGATCGTGGACAGCCTTCGAGGAATGCTTGGAGTGAAAATACAAATCACTCTGGGCGAAATCTCAGCGCACAACTCCTGGTCAGCAGTGGTATTATCCACTGCCACGAAGATCTTGGAATTCCACTTCTTCGGCCAAAAACGTTCCACGGACTCAACAAAGGGTAGCAATGCGAAGCGATCCGCATGGTAACTTTGCAAAAAGATTTGCACTGAGATCTCAGGGCGGGAGGCTACAGCCGGTGGTTCCCGAGCTGGTACGATACCTGGCGGAGGACGCTGAAGATAGCGGCCGCAGCAATGTTCAACGATGTCATTCTCTACCGTTCCAAAACACCATGAAAGGCGTGGAGTTGAGATTCGCCGATCACAGCAAATCTGAGGTGCATATCCACCCCCCCAGCAGGGAGAATCAGTTGGTGAAAATGCGATATGATAGAAATAACTGCCCAACGTCCAAAGGTTCAAAGGCGGAGCATCCAATAAACCCAGCTTCATACTGATATCTGCCATGAAGAAAGTGGGATCCAATGGTCGCGCTTGATATGAATAAAGCTGCAGTTTTTCTTGAATTCTATGGGGCTCTGCTGCAAATTCAGTAAGGAGCTCTTCAAAACTTTGACTCTCATTGAAGAAGAATTGCTTCCCAGCCAGCAAGGGTAAGGTGATAAATTGCTTGACGCGACCGTGCCAAAGGCTTCGTTTCATCTTGAAAGTTTGGTACGTCGCTTTCACAGATCGCCGGCACTTAGCAACCATCCTGGCAATCTGTTTCCCGGGATCTGATCGGCGCTGGCAGTCGCAAACCGTCCAACTGCCACTCTCTCCCAAGCGCAGGAAAACCAAAAGGTGCGAGGAATGGTCGTTCCAATAGATATGCCGGCCATTGAAGCGTAACGGATGCAAGTTTCGGTAGTTACCCAGTGCACGCTGAGCACTTGGATGCAGCTTCTTTGTTGACCACAAGCGGACATCCAAGTCTCCAACTGCGCTAGCCATCGGTCTTATGGCTACATGGCTTGTTTTAGCCCATGCAATAGGAGGGTGTCTCTAGGATTGCTGTCTTTGGTTGATTCAATACAAACCACCATTTTCGTTATTTGCCACTCATCAACCATTACTATCACTAACCATCATTGCTCATTATTGACCATCATCAGTAACATGGAGCTATCATCATCTTGACTTATTCACATGATGTTGATGGCATTCTTATGCATTCTTATGTCAATGATCTGCATATCAAGCCTTGGCTCGATGATTCCCTGTTATGCCTCTTAAATCCAGTTAGCCATTAGCGAACAGCACTAACTTGCAGTAGCAGAAGCAACCACAAACAACCAGTGTTGCTGCGACACTACGCTGCTCAATTGTGCCTTTTCGGGCAGTATGGCTATATCTCTGCATGGTCGGCTGGTTCTCCTATATGCATACTTCCCTTTTTGGGAGGCAGCACTTTCTGTGGAAAGAAATGCTGGTGATCTCCCCACAAGGCGTTGTAAAGCTTGGACTTGTGCAAGTGACTGTCAGTAGGTTATCAGAGCGTTGCCAATGAGCAATATTCCATGGAACATGCTGTACGTATATACAAAATGATCAAAACATGCTGATATTGACGGGTTAAACCAATGATGCCAGCACGGTCGTAACCAAATACTTAGTAACTGCAGCATGGTGGCCAGTTCCTCAAACTTGCAACCTCACCAAAACCACACTATTGATTGATTACCACGTGATAAGGGATGGACCATCAGTTGATCAGTTGTGGTGGCTCCATCATGTTCCAAGTCGGTAAATCATGGCTGGTCACGAACACACTTGCTGGTTGTGGACACCTACTGTACGAGTTTGGGTGAGTCCGACCAAAGTTGGCCACATTCCAACCATTACAAATGGCGTCAGCGTTGCGCACTAGTAATATCCAACTGTCAATGCTACCAGCAAAGTGAGATGAAGAGATACGCAACCGACTCATGACTCGTGGTAGTTCAGCCGGTCGATGAAGCAGCAGAATTGTTGCAAAGGATTTTTGTTCTCTGTGAAGCGTCGAGATTTTGACAAGACCTGTCTCACCACCCGATTGAAGGGCCCAGGTCCCAAACTGTGGCTTGCCATGGCTTGCCACAACCATACATGACGGGGGGTACAACCAAAGGTACTCGGACTTCTTTGTGACGGATTTGGGGGCACAACCATACAACCCCATGTTCTTGGACTCGTTTACGTAGCGATATCCCTGTTGCTGTCTACCAATAGCGCTTGCAATCATCGCTTCGCAGATACTCTTGTTGGATCCCTTGACGTTCTTTGTTGTACTGGGACTTTGCGCTGAATGTCCACACATTCATCCATTATGATTATACATAATCACATATGACATATAATTAACTACAATGCTGATATCTATGTACATCCTTTAATTGCTTATGATCTATGGATATTTATTGATTATGATCTATTATAATCTGTTGATTATAATCATTATAGATCTATCATATTTATCTATCATTATCTATATATGTATTATAACTATAAAAATTATAATTCTAGTGATTATTATCACTATAGCACTATATTATAACTATTATTGTGTTTTCTAGTGTTTTTTTGGGGGGAGAGTATCCATCACAGGTCAGCAGCTCAACAAGATCCCAACTCCGTGGATCGAAGCACTCTGCTTGTTGCAGGCAACCCTCCTGTGGGA
This sequence comes from Symbiodinium kawagutii, assembly GCA_009767595.1. Taxonomy (NCBI): domain Eukaryota; class Dinophyceae; order Suessiales; family Symbiodiniaceae; genus Symbiodinium; species Symbiodinium kawagutii. The sequence continues at coordinate 526,348 of VSDK01021075.1, forward strand.
AGGTCCAGCCGAGGCCTTGAAACACTGCACGATTTACTCGAGAAAACGCCTGTCTACAGCGGTTTACCTCAGAATTTGACAAATCATATTTATAATTGACTAGATATAATTTCTGTAGTAAATTTTGAGTTGATAAAATGCAGCTATCTCCCCATTCCTGGCCTACGAACAAAACCCATCTTCAAAGAATCCGCACCAGCGTCGGAAAGGTCAGAATGACCAGGACACTATGCAAACAAGTCTGCAATAAAAGGCTCATGTCATAGCGGTGTGGGAAGTAGAGAGCCAGCTCAAACGGTAACCAAATGCAACAAGCATCACAAAATGTCCTTGTCCGATCCGCCGAAAACGAAGAGCTGGCCTCAAAGAAAACGCTTGCTTTGCAGACTTGAGCAAGGGATGTTTAGAAAAACGTCCCTTGTTTCCTGCCCATACTGGCAACACAAAAACCTGTGTGCAAAATCAGCCATGCAAAGAGAGCATGTAGAAGCCATCCTATGCCTGATAAGCTCTGTGCAAATTCCCCAAAACAAGGGACTAGAGCAGGTTAACGATGACACAAACTCCATCATTAACGACATCTTTGCATCTTTGTAGCATAGATGTGTTATATGGACATCTTTGCATCATAGGTGTTTCATATCATTGATGGGTGATGCAAACTGCCTAAGTCGTGAGTAGCCAACTTCTGCAGCTGGGCAGTTTCACGGGTACCGGGAAACCCACCTCCAACTGCAGCTATGGCAGCTTCCTTTCGTTTCACACTCATCGGTGCGAGCCTGAGAACAACAACGACATGGATCAGTTTTCCCATAGTTTTCCCATAGTTTTCCCATAGTTTTCCCATAGTTTTCCCATAGTTTTCCCATAGTTTTCCCATAGTTTTCCCATAGTTTTCCCATAGTTTTCCCATAGTTTTTGTCACTTTTGTCCCATGTTTTAACTTCCTGTCAAAGAGCGGCTCATCAACATCAAGATCGGTATCCATTGTATCCATGAAAATGTCAACATCGTTCACCTTGCTCACCGTTCATTGTCCAGTATACCAAGATATAAAGATATATCAAGAAACACTTTTGCTACGGAGAACAGATTGTAAGCCATCAACAATGGTCATCGATCATCATCAACCATGATTGACCATCATAAACTGCTATGAACAATGCTTGTATAATTAGCTCCACGTCATCATCAGGGGATCAGCTTGATCGCACCACCACCACCATCCACTCCAGGCTGAGCGCCTTGCCTCTGCCAGCCGGAAGCAGCACCATCTCGAGTGTCCAAGCATTCCACGGAGCGAAGTACCTGCAGCTCCGGTCAGCTCCCGGAAAAGGTCATGGCTGATGGCTCCATATGGCTCCCATGTATAACCAAACCAACCAACCAACCAACCAACCAACCGACCGACCAACCAACCAACCAACCAACCAACCAACCAACCAATTGCACTTGCTGTCCATGCGTTTGTTGGTTCCATATGGTTCCATTCCATCCTATTGATTGATGATAAATTTGTTGCTCATGTGTATTCACCAACCAAACAAACAAATCAGTGGACCGAATTCTCAATGTGTTGAAGCTAGTGGTCTTTTAGGCCATCAAACTTGAAGCCTTTGATCAACCACTGATAGGGATTTTCTAACAGAAAAAATGAAAATTAAACGCACCTTGTATATAATCCTTCACACTTCACCGCCCTGCAAATCAACGAAGTTGGGTTTGGTGGTCTGACAGGTTGAGATAGTCAACCAAGCAGGAACTTCCAGACTGCGCGCGCATGTGATCGCATGTGTATGCAGTGAGAATTCGACAGTATGCCGCCGTGATTGTTGCGGCTACTTTCCTTCAATACCGTTCATACTGAATTACAAAATGACTTCACAGTGATCGACCAGCAGGAAAACTTGCCCTCTACGTCCCTCTACCATAGGCCAGCCAAAAGGGTATATGTGCATCCTTGCGCGTTGATCTTCATCAGCTAAAGCGATCAAACATGTGTCAGGCACTTGTAATTGTGTTGTAATTATCACCACTGGCAGTACCACTCCTACTACTCCTATTTCCTACTATTCCTAACTCCTACTGCTCCTACTGCTCCTACCACTCTGTAACTGTATGATCATCTCAACCAACAAACTAGA